>JAVJGI010000060.1:64341456-64391877 GCA_035590275.1 Ibycter americanus | reverse complement strand
GCAAGTTGTGACTCTAAATTCCTAAGATAGTAAATGAAAATGTGTAATAACATCCAGTTGTCTGAGCATGGGGTCTAGTGCTGGTTTTGGTGGTCTAGGGTATCCTCCTGGCTTCCAGCAACACTCTAAAAGGGTAAGCATCTCCCCTAAATCCCAGCTGCATCTCTCAGTCCCACATGGGCACCTCTGATTCCCCATAGCATTTGAAATGGCACTGCATACCAGTGGTTTGTGGCTAAAATAAGATTCAACATTTATCTAGGAAAATAGCTCTTTTGCTAGCTCTTGTTTTGCAAAAAGGCCAGCAATACATTTTTCCTGTTCCTTCCATGTCTTGTTCCTCCTGCCTGTGTGGGGCTCATTAGAGCACTGATGTTCCCAACATACTCAAACCTCACTTGGGGGTCTTATCCTGTCTGGATCTATAAAGCATGCAGTTGTTAGTGAGTCCTATTATATCTGCATCTGTGTTCATGGAGGAAAAAGCTCCTGGGACCACGACACACAGCAGTACTGCAACAGCTGAAGAAAGATTACAATAAACAGAAGAAAATCAATGCGGTCAAAGGGACCACTCGCGCCTTTCCTAAACTGGTTCCTCTGTCTTCACAAGTTAGAAATGCTTCGGCAGTGTAACACTGGAAACCATAAGACTGAACCCTGGAAAACTCTTTTTGAAGCAATTAAGTCAAACTGTGCTACATGGTGTCAATTTAGAATTTCAATTAGTGCATGCAATTTGCTATCAGCTTAGGCCATGTCATTTTCTCAAACCAAAGCTGCCCCTTGCTTGACTGTTTGCTTGTACAATATGAAGATGGAAGCAATTTGTTAATATAATCTGATTTAATACGATGACTAATGATTTTCAAAAGAAAGTATGGATTGGGTTTGTCAGGCTGATTATATCTGAAGCATGACTGAGAAGGGGACTGGCCATTTCAGCTAGCTTGATCAATGCACCTTTGCAGAACCTGAGCCGGTCCTTGGCATTTCCAGGGTAAATTCAAAGTAGCTTCATTTTCTTAGCTGAGTGTAGGGTGGATATGTTTAGCTGCCTAAGGCAGATTGAGTTCCCTCCTCCCAAGGGTGAGTCCAGTTCCTATCTGGAGGATGCAGTGATGGCTGCATGGCTCCCTCATTCAGATGGAGATGGCATTCCCCAAACCCACCCTTATCACTTGTTTTGGTATTCACACCCTGACTACAGAGACCTTGCACCCGATTTATCTTTGCCCTCCTAGGAGAATTGGATTTGCAAATCAATTCACCAAGAGACTGGGGCTTTTCGGCTGTGGGTTTTTTTAGTTCAGCTTTGCTGGATTGTCATTACATCAGTGGCTCCTGTCTCAGTTGGTGTTGATGGCTGACCCTACATCCTGCCGTGCAAAAAGAAAGCTTGTGCATGTTGTCCAGAAGGTCACTTTTCTGAATGCCCTTCCCTGCTCTCTCCCTTGGCCAGCAGTTTTACCACGACTCATGTAAATATTGACATTTGCCAGGGACTTGTTTTTGTGCTTTCATTCCCCACTGAAAAGGCTTGATGTTTTATTTCTGGGTTTGCCCACACTTCTTCCTAGCTCTGTTCTTTTACCCAGCCTTTCTCTGAAGAGCCTGTAAGAAAGCTTTTGTAAAAGCTTTTTATTTTTTTTTTTTATTTTTTTTTTTTTATTTTCCTGGTAATGTTAACTCCCTGCACAGATATTCTGGGAACTTTTCGCTGTTCTTTTGCTGCGTGACACAAGAAACCAAAAGAGGAACACTATCTCTTTGAGGCAGCAAGTCATTGTACTTACTTCTAAAAGCTGATCCTGTTTTGTTTGACTCACTAGCTGTGTTATTCTGGCAGCGATGCACTGGAACATCCTTACGCTAGCTCAGTGCCACTTGCCTTCCTTTTAATGCCACTTCTCTTGCAGTCAGACTGTCCTCACCATGAGCAAACCTGTCGGCATCTGGCCCATTAATAACAACTGGTTATGAAATAAAAATTAATCAAGCACTGAGATTATTGCAGAGCATTTCCCAGGACTTATTATCAAGAGTGATTGCTCAGACATCTTGTTGCATGGGGGTAGATTGCAGTTTGGTTGGGATTAACTCACAACAGCTGCTTTATTACTGTGATGTATTATTATTTATGTAGGATGAAAGAAGTGAATAGCACTTGAGTGCAACAGATCTGCACACAGAAGAGTTTACAGTCTAAGGGAGTGGCAAGGCTGGAGCAATGACAATAAAAAAGGGAATGGGACATATGTGTTGCTGCAATTCAGTCCATAAACTTTAGCAGAGACTTTGTTTCTCTTAGTCTCTTGTTCTTCCTTATTTAAGGAACAGTCATAAGCAGCATTAATCAAGTAGGTGAAGAGTCCAGAGCTTTGTCTTTAATAGCAGTTAAGTGTTTCTTGTTTAACTTTCTCCCTGTGGACCCAGTACTCAGATCTGGCCAAGTTTCACTCAGTTGAAGAGCCAAAGAAAACAGATAAAAGAGGCAAAGAGGGATTTATGTCAGAAAACTGAGAATATTTTCATCCCAGAGACACAATGATTAAGTGCAAGAGTGCATATTAAGCATCTTAAAATATGGTTAAGCTGTATGTTAATCTTTACTCTGCAGCCACATCGCTCAGCTACTAGTAGAAATCCTGCAAGGTAACAGAAGGTGCTAAACAAATAACTGGGGAAAAAAGATAGAAAAGATACACATCTTTAAACCATCAGTAAGAGCAAACTGGTCTGCAAAGGGAGAGTACAACTGACAAAAACACAGTCAGAGCTTTGTTAGTTGTAACTGAAAAGCATGTGTGGTGGCCCAGAAGGATGCACATGGGGCTTGGTTTGCAGCTTTCCAGAAGCACATACAGGTCTTTGACTAGAAGGGTTGAAACACTCTGTGATAAGGTACCGAGAGCCTTTGTTTGCTGAGGGGGGATATATGTGTGTACCACTGCTTGTTATTGCTGGAAAAAATGTTAGGAGAGGAAGAAAGCAGCACAGGATGGGTGATACTTGGGAGGTGATTAAAAAGTGTCTGGGTGCCAGAGGCTTGAAACTTTGGGAGCAAGAGGTATTACCCCTGAACGGGGAAATGCTGGATGCCAGAAGGGATTCAGACCAAGGTGGATTTATGTGAAATAGATCATCTAACTCCCACAGTCCATTAAATATTGTTCTCACTTGTGAAAAAACCCTTCCAGATCCTCTCACCCACTGCCTCACACCCCAATATATTCACCGTAGCCCCCTGCCAGTTTCAGTGTGTACCCTGCCCCAATGCTTTAATTTTTCTGAATGCATTTTGTAATGTCTTTTACCCAAAGAAATACCAAGGGATCTGCTAGCAAATGTCCCTTGCCTTTCCTCAGTGGATTTTTTAGCTTTTAAGAACACTTTAAACCTGCCAGGACCAAAATGGAATATGAAGAACCAATTTCAATTACAGCGTGCGAGGTGGTTTCCCAGCAACAAGAGTATTTAAAAGCAACAAAAATTAACATACCTTAAAAAAAGCAGTAGCAACAGCCGCTGATTTTCACGATGTAATATTTTGTATTCATTAAAACGTAGTTTCTGAGCATTGCTTCTGCCTCAAGGCGCAACCTCAACTCATCTTAAAATCACATTTCTCCTTTCTTCATTGAAAAGTACTCAGAACTTTACAAAGACAGAGAGGAAAACGAAGTAGAGGGAAAGAAAGAGACAGACTAGACTGGTAACCTAACTGCTTGGAGCTAAGCTATTGACTTCTGTCTTGCTGGAAAGGCAAAACTCAGTTGCTCTCTCAAGGAATAATCCCTTCTCCTTTAGGATCCAGCTCCTGTTTTGAACCATAGAAAGAAATATTCTGTTTTAAAATTGCCTTTCCACATCCCCCCTTGTGCCCCTTCTGTAACCTCCACTGTACATCCATCCCTCCCTTATTCTCTCTGGAAACTTTAGTTTCTCTCCAAAGCCTCTGGTTTGACAGATAAATCCAGGAGAATTTGTGTTCTGTGAAAGAGCTGTTTTAAAACAGAGTTAGTAAAACACAAATGTTGTTTCCCTGTGCAGGTAACACAGATTTTACCTGCAAGGGAGGGAAGGATGGTATTGGTAGAGACCAGTAAGAGCCACAGCATCCCAGTAAGCTCCAGTGCAGGAAAAAGCTGGGACAGGATGATTATTCTTATATTTCCCTTTAACCTTTAAGGATTTAAAGTGTTTGAGCTGCTCATGTCCCTTAACACCTTCCACCTTCCCTTAACACCTTCTACCTGATGCCAGATGTGTGTGGCAGTGACATCCCCTCTGCACAGGTCTAGGGGAGGGCAGAAGTGAGGAGGCAGTGAGTTGTGTTCTGCCCAACCATAGACATCTCTAGCGTAGACACATGGAGGCAAGTCCCATCCCAGAAACGATACTGTGACTACAGGATCCTGGAGTGACTACTCCTCTCAGGGTACAGGGACACAAAAGTGGCTGCATTGAGCCAGAAGGAAAGACTAAGCAAGCTTGGTCTCTGACAGTGGGAAAAGCAGATGCCTGTGTTGATACTTCCCAGGTATATATAGAAATGAAGTTTAACACTGAACCGCTTAAAACAAAGAGTTTCTGGCCAGCTGAGAACCAAAAATGAAACTCTTCAACCTCTGAAATTTATTAGGAAATAAAATAGTCCTTTTTATTCCTCCAAAGAACTTTCTCAGAAAAAATAAATAAAAAATAATTCATTTTCAGCCCAAGCTGGACCAGAAGAGCAGTCTCATGCATTTGTACGGTCTCAGTTTACATTTTCCAGGAGGAGAGATCAAAAACATCTATTGTGTTGCACAAAATCAGCAGGACACAGATCACTCACAAGTGCAAGCACTGCCCTGACAACATCAATTTTTGGCATTTTGGGATGTGCATAGACCATTTTGGTTAACTGCTTTGTCTGGGCTGCTAGACATCCAAAAATCCTGGCCAAATGCTCAAATTCCATTCTTTCCCATCTGTGTGAACAGCATTTCTGAGTGAATAAGGGAAGATATATCAAGAAAAGCTGTTGGAGAACGCATGTAGTCAGAGAAGTAGGGACAATAAATATTTTGTTTCTTGAAAGGTTGCTGATTGACTGATGAAAAGCTAGGGGTAAGCAGGTTTATCTCCCTGCATCAGTTCCAGTAGTAGGACGAAATCACATGCCATGTGATCTGGTGTTGAGTAAATGCCCTGGCTTGTACCTCTTCAAATACAGATCTTTGCAAGCAGTCACAGATTGCTCCAAGCATGAGGATCCAACAAGGCTTTAAGCCATTTGCCTGTATATAGGAGACTTGTTGCAGCTGAAATGCTTCTTGAGACATCCTTGTAGGGTGGTCATGTGCAACTTGGGACCTACACGAGCCCTGTACTGCCTAGAACAGTAGCTGGAGCCCAAGTAGGACTCCCCAGCGTCACTATGGACATGTGCTTGGGCAAATGGATTGAATCCCCCAAGGTGAGAGTCTCAATCCTGCCCTGGGCTTCCGTGTTCATGCCAGAGGTGACCTTGGAGAAGATGAAATGGCAGCCAAAGAAGCTACAAAGCATAATGAAATTACAGAGATAAAAGTGGATGTAGACAGCTGCCTTTCCCCTTCCCTGTGAAGAGCAGAGAGGACACCTAGGAGACACCTGTGAGCTCAGGTTCTCAACAGGTGAACCTCAGCAGAAATCCACTGGGAGTAAGGTATTTGCAATTTAAATGGATTGAAATCAAAGGCAAGGGGCATGAAGAACTGCTCAGCAGGAAACTAATATTTTAAGTTTCTCCTTTAAAAAAAAAAAAAAAGCTACTTAAACTAACTGCTTCCATCCTTTAATTCAACATGTCCTCTCCAAGATGCCCATTCTGTGCAAAGCCACTCAAATACTGATGTTTCATTTACACTATTGAGGGACAAAAATCCCTCTAAAACTTTCTGCTTCCCTCATGTGACCTTCCTTACTTGCTCACGGCCCCTTCTGGTGTCTGTATCTCTCTTGCGCTGCAGTGGCAGTGAGACAGAGGAGCGCTCTCTCATAATCGATATTTGTTCACCATTGCCTCCTAAGCCATCTCTGAAGTTGAATTTCTCCACAATTCCAGCCATCCAAGCCTGGAATTGGATTTTCACCAGTATTTCCCATCCAGAAGGGAAAAAAGTCGTATAAAGCAGGGGGTGTGAGTTCTCTCAGAGCTGTGGCAGGGTGTAAAGTGGGACTTGGCTGAGTGATGGGGAAATCTTGGCCCTCAATACCTCAGGGCCGTGGTGAGGGGCTATCTCAAGGCTGATGCATGAAGTCCACAAGAAGCAAGAACTATGACCACCTAGAAATACTCTGCCAGCATCATCACCCCTTGTGCCTTTTTTTTTTGTTGTTGTTTTTCTGAAAAAGGCATGTGAAACTACCTTTTAATAAAGGTGGCTGCCATCTCCCACTATTCCCAGTGAGGTAGATGTTGTGTGCAGAGGGAAAATGGCTTCTGAATGGGTCAGGCTGGTGGGCAGCCAAGGCTTGTGGAGGAGGGAATAAGGGCAGTGGAGGCTGCAGTGGAAATTAGGAGAGTGGGGAAGGAAAAGCTGCTGGGATGCAGAGTAAGTCAATGGGAGAATGCTTCTCAGAAAGATTACGTTTGCAGTTGGTTAAGCTACATATATACACATATGTGCAATTGGTGGAAATTTTACAAAGCCCTGTGAATTCAATTACCTCTGAGATGTTTTAAACATATGATACAGAATTACTTTATTAAGGAACACTTGAAAAATCTTAAAATACCCATGGTGTGAGGAAGCTGTAAGGTTTTCTTTTTAACCATTACTCTGCAGTCAATGTGGAAAAGGCATCCTTACACGGAAAAAAAAATGTGGTTCTTGTGGATCTTCACAGAAAAATAACAGAGGAAGATAAAAGGCAGCAAAGCGCAAACCAGTGTGCACGAGAGGCTGATTTCTCACACTGAAATTGTCTCATGAACATATTCATGGAGAAGGAGGGTCAGAGCCAGCTCTTGGCTATGGAGCTGAGCAACAGGCTGCTGGAATTGGACCCTGACCCCTGACTACAACACCCCGGGGGTGCAGAGCAACTTCTGCCTGTGCCTGCTGGTGGGCAGCATGTCACCTTGTAGGGATGCCGAGGGGACCTGTGCACCAGGAAAGAGCAGAGGGAAGGGACCAGCAGCTGGGAAAAAATGAACATTCCCACTCCCAGACCAGGACAGTATAAGTTATTTCACCCTCATCCTCCAAGCAATAAAGCTCCGTTTTGCCTACAGAGCTGAGAAGGAGTTAAAAATATCACAAAGCTGTCTGAAAAAGACAAAAAAAGCGGGACTGATGTTACCGCTGTTTGATCTTGCTGTTTGGGTGGGGGATCAGGTGAGTTTTGATCTCTCAGTGTAACTGAGACAAACAATTCTGATCCGTTGAAGTCAGCGGTGCAGGGGAGCAAACTGCACATCAGCTGCCTCAGCTGACTGGCTAGAAGATGTGGAGTTAAATACAGCCACAGCCTCTGGCTTCATTAGTAAATTACTGTATAATGAACCAGTACATAGTAACTTTCCTGTTGTCTTCCATGACTAATGTCCTGCTAGTATCTTATCCATAGGCTTGTTTTACAGTGCAGCCAACCTGTTCCTATGGCAGGCAGCATCCTTGTCCCTTGTGGGTTCAATGTGAGCTGACCTGAACCCTAAAAGCGGAGTGGAAAGAAGCACTGCGCTGGTTATGCTGGAGAGAAGCGTTCGATCATTTCATTAACCCTGATAATGTTTCAAACGAAGACCTTAATGGTACAATCAATAATTCAGCTTGTGATCAGTTTGTTAGTCAGTCTCAAATGCTTTTCTTTTAATAGGGGACTCCCAGAAGGATCATGATTGTTACTCGGAAGCAGTAATTCGAGATGCGTGCGAAGCATGACTTCTGGGGTTTATTTTGCATCTTTCTGACAACCACAGTCGCTTCCCTGTCTCCTTCGGTTGCTGCTGAATGACTTACAGCAGGTGCCCCAGAGTCCTCTATCCTCTACCAGTCTGGCATTTCTCAACAAATTATTGGGATATTCATGCTTTGCAGGAAAAGTGAGTCTCTGAGCTTTTCCACGCTAAAGGCAGACCTGATGGGACCCCACATTCAGCTCTGGTGTTTCTTCAAAGACTTCCCTAAACTCTGCCTCTGCTTCAGCTCCGAATCAGAGACCAGGTAGCTACAGCGTAATGTCACCAAGCACAACCTTCAATAGCCTCGGTGGAGCTCATTAGCTCAGCTACACGTCACTGCAGCTGCAGGTTCCCATCTGCCTGGAATACCCCATGAAGACACCGCCGAGACACGCTCTGCCCTTTTGCCAGGGTCCCCCCTCTCCCTTTATCCTTCCTTTCCTCCTTCTCTTCAGCAAAGGTTTCTTACAAACTGGGGAAAAGCTGCCAGGTACCCACTTGGGTGCTAAGGCGCACTTGAAATAAAAACACTTGAAAGAGGTCAAATCCTGCAGGCGCAGAGCAGCGCTCCGGTTCTTGCAGGCACTCCGCCCAAAGGACGGTGGGCAAAGGGAACGTACATGGTCATATTCAATATCTGAGGTGGGTGCAAACCAGCAGAACAATTTCTTTGTGCAGTTCCAGTTGTAAGAAACAGGGATGTTCCCTTTCTGCTTTGCTGGGTAGAATTTTATCTTCTGGTTTTGATATTTATTAATTTTCCACTTATTAGGCTGCCTGTGAGATTTTCATTGTTGGGGTGTGTGGGGGTTTATTATTATTTAAAAGACTGGCGCATGTGGACTTTTCTTTGTCACACTAAACACACTGCGTAAATATAGTCTCTGAAACAGGAGATTTTATCTGGGAAACTCAGATGAAATTCCATGGCTGACAGTTGTTCAAATGAACCCACTCTGCCAGGGTACAATAGCAAATGATATTCTTCATTCCCTTTACCTTCTCGTTATTATGCATCGGCGGGAAGGGAGCAGGGTCGTCCTGGCATTGCATTTATTCCGCCGCGATGACTTCACTGCACACAAGTAACAAAGCGTTCACTTTGAGCACAACACTTACTTAGCAGTGAGATTACACCTTGGGTATAATACAATACGTGACTTGTTCCAGGCTGCAATGACTTGCTAAGTCAGCTAATTTCTTTTCCTTGTTCTTACACAGCAAAAGAGCGTGTAAGGAGTGAATGGAGATTATACTGTTTCCTACCCAGAAGTCGTCACTCTGACTGTCATCAGCTGAGATAGCCTGGAGTTAATGTAGCTGAGCACCAGGGCAGCTTTCTAAAGGATGTGCTCTGTTCTCCATGGCTCAGGTTATACTAAGGAGGAAAATATATAAGGGGAAAAGCAGGTTCAGCCTTGTCTGTTGGCGTAGCCTTCATGTGGTTCATCATGAAAGCAACCACATTACTTTTAGGAAGACCTGAATTATGGAGAACTGTGGGTGGTCGGGGCAGAGAGGGGATAACACAGCCCATCATGAGAGCACAACATGGAGTCTGGTTTCCCATGAAGAACACCGGGCTTCGGGCTAAGGGCATCAGCCAGTGTGAGCAAGAGGGCTTAAAATATGGGGTGGGTCTGGGCATGGGAATGGCTCAGGTTTACACATACCAAACAGGGTGGACAGCCACTTAGAGCTGTAATATCCACGCACAGCATCCCTGTAACTGCTGTGCTCAGTTCAGGTGAGAGGTAGGGCTCAAGGTGCAAGGGCAGAGTGATAGTCTCTGTGTGGGAGGTAAAACTTAGGTACTCAGAGCAGCTTCAGCCCTTCACATCTATGGCCCTGATTCTCATTTACAGACAGGTCTCTCATTCTTCAGAACATCTTAGGGTTTCAAAGCAAGGTACGTGGTACTGACTCCTCCTTCAGGGGCCCCTCTCCCCAGCAGTGCTAAATGTCTTTCGCATGAAAGAGCATAGGGATTTGCCAGACTCCTAACCCTTTCCTTTTGTATTTCGCCAAAACCCACAACCACATGCAGCCAAGAGGACTGGAATGGAACTGGTTCCATGACCCCTACCTGAATGTAATAAAATGTGAATCAATTTGGATGAGAAATAATGTCTGTATGATGGATCACAGGCAATGTCATCAGAGAGATGAGATGGTGGTAGAGGCAGGGAAGGGTATCAAACAGTTTGCTTCCTTGCTCTCATCTCTCACAAAACACGCTTTGATTGTTTTCTTAACAGGAACTGGCAGAGCTCCACACTTTAATTAGGATTGTAATCCAAAGCTAAAAGTATCAAAGAGTGCTAGAAAACCTGGCTTCAGGTACCTGGTACCATATGCGCACCGGAGAAAAGGCTGTGATCAAGATAATCAGATCTAAATTACAGAGCGACTCCCACAAAACAAGGTGGAGAAAGGCCCACGGCCAACAGGGCATTAAGCCAGTATTTCCACGTGAAGCTTTCATAGCTGTTGTTTAATCTGTGGCAGAAGTGCGTTCATAGCATGGCAGAAGATGCCAGCACAGGTTCCCAATCTGAGGTGGCAAAATTGTACAATATCAATCTGAGGCTAAGGGTTTCTGTCTCCATCTCCAATGCTTTCACCCAAAGACCAGCATCTTCCGCCCAGCAATCTTCCCGGGTGTGTCTGAAAATTCTTTGCAATGGTATCAGTAACTTCTCTTTCAGTTAACACGTCAGGAAATTGAGGTATCGAGGGAGACTGACTTGCCTGAGGACTTCTAGCAGGCTTAGGGCAGAGGATATAACTGAGATCTCTTGGGCCCAACCTGATGCTCTAGAGCTGCTCTGTGCAGCTGAGCATATATGATGGAGGATTCTCAAGCAATGCACATCCCGCATCCCTGGGAACAACAGTGTAACTAATCATCAACTCATGTTAATACTCATCTTTGCTCTCCTGGCTCAGGTTGTGTTGGGACCAATCTTCCCAAGGCATGGTCTTAACTCTTCAACCTTCAGGCAATCCAGGGAGCTGTGCTTCATTGGGAGATGGGGGCAGAGGCAGCAGGTGACACTAGTCATTGACGTTGATAGCTGCCCAGGCTTTACAGCCTGGGATGTCTTGGAAACATCTAGTGAGACGGGTTCAAATGGGACACAGCTGCTCCTCCTTTCTTCCAGGCTGGCTGGATACCAAATCAGTACTGCTCTGGAAGTTGTATAGTACAGCATGCTTGGGTCTCCTTGCTGTTTTGCTTTCCTCACACATGGAGTTTTTTTTCAGGGGGAACATTTTTGG
Source organism: Ibycter americanus (assembly GCA_035590275.1). Classification (NCBI taxonomy): domain Eukaryota; kingdom Metazoa; phylum Chordata; class Aves; order Falconiformes; family Falconidae; genus Ibycter; species Ibycter americanus. The sequence goes on along the minus strand of JAVJGI010000060.1, from coordinate 64,380,659 downwards.
CACTGTTCGATGTTAGGCACCCTGGTCAGAACCACCACACATTAATCCCCCTGACCGAATACTGTGTGCCAGGAACTCCTGGATTATTTTTGTCCATCTATATGAAAATGCATGCTCAAAATCTCTAGCCTGGAGAAGACCTGTAGAGGTCACACACTAAATGTCTCATGTTCTAGAAGTCTTCATATTGTCCCATATGCACCATGCTACATATGTGCTCAGAAAAATTGCTCACTGAAGCCACACTAAGTTTGGCATCCGACTGTGCTAAGGTGGCTTTTGGCTAGCCAACGAGGAGTGTGTGCAGGATCAGGCAGTGCCCCTCTGCAGTTCAGGGCATAGATACAGATACAGAATCATTTAGGTTGGATAAAACCTGTAAGATCATTGAGTCCATGACATAAATATAAATATACTGGAACACATTCCAAATGAACTGGAGGTCCCTCATCTCTCTGAACGCATGACCAGTGCTTTCTGACATTTGGAAAGCATCTCGCAGCATTTGCCTTCTCCATCTTCTTGCTTTGACTTAGAACTGGGACATTTACTGTTGACTTCTGAAGCTTCTCCTAATCAGGATCCCAATCATTGCCTTTTCCTTGGCACCTCAGCCCCCTCTCAGCACTGGTTCAGAGATGAAGCACACAGAGTCCGCCCACATTCCTTGCTTGGTCTTTGCTCCTTGGCCGCCGTTCAGCAAGGACATCCCTCACCAGCTGGGAAATGAACCTGTAAGCCCTTCTGCAGGCTGCTTGGGGCAGTTTTGTCACTCTTAAACCATGCCAACCTTCTCACTGTTCCCCCTTTCACTCTTGGCCCCACACTGAAGGTGTTTACATCAAATTTTGCTGTAATTCTATACCTGAGCACTCAGATAGGGTGGGAGAGAGTTCTGAGGAAAAGGCACTTTGTAACAATACTATTATCATTATGCTTGTGTACATTTCCCCCCTTCGGCTAGACTGGTTTTCACTCCAGCTATGTTTCTTTGAATGTGAAGGATTTTTTTTTTCCCCTCCTTGTTTTCATTTTGGGCCTATCCTCTGTTTAAAAGCAGAGTCATCAATAATTTTAGATTAAATGTGTTTGCTGTAACTCTCCAGGATAACATGATTTGAATGTTTTGATTGATTTATGTCTATAAAAAACAAACTGCTTCAGCCATTTGTCTGTAGAAACCTTTGTTTTCTTTAAAGGTATGAGCCTTGTGCCTCATTAGTTTCCCAAGCTTTCCTTTTGGTACCTGTTGTTTTTCGCACATTTTTATAAGCTGTCTGCCTCTAATAAATGAAATTATACTTCAGCTGTAAAGTGTTCCCATAAGCAATCAAAGAAATGCTGCCTTGTAGTCTCTGAGAATAAGCACCATCAGTACCATTGTCACATCGTCAAGATGTAATACAGCCTGGTTATTAGTTTTATGCTCCTCTGACAGCTCAGGTGGTGCAACGTGTCTAAAAACCCAGTGCTGGAGGAATCAAAGAATTGAGGATCAGCATATACCAGCCTAAGGTGCCTGGCACTGCTGTATTACAGCTGATTATTAGACAGGAGGGTGGCATGGTTCAGCTTCCTTGAGTGATTTCACTCAAGAGTCAGAAGTTGAAATCAGATGAACTAAGAGTGGAAATCGCATGCAGATTTATTATCGTGACTTGAAATATCAGTATGAGTTATGAGATCTGTGACAGCACATCTTCAGGGAGCTCCAGAGAAGTTCAGCCAGACCTCCTCTGGGATCCACAGGCACAAGTAGAAACTTGTTGTTTGCTTTTGCTCTTGTTTCTTGTTTCAAAGAGAGATAATTGAAAGGATTGTGTTTTTCTCAGGGCATCTGCAGGTCAAATGAGAAGACGAATGCAGCTATGCACGTGCTCTGGTCTGTTCCTCTCTCACACCTACAATGACAACCAGAGGAAGAAGATGGGCTAGCTCGTGACATACAATGTTACCCAATTTCAGACAAAAGCAGGCTGCCAGCTCCTCACTTTTCTAGCACTGATCTGGCACCCACTGATGGCAATTTTGCATTCCTGAGGTTTTTATGCCGCTCTCCCAAGTTCATGGCAACATTCAGCAGCAAAGTTTGGGATCTGGTACCCTTTGCTTTCACCACCTTTTCCTGGGGTTGCACCATCCAATGCCTTATTTATACCTAAAGGTTCCTGCTGTTATCCATGTTGCAGTCACTGCAAGAATGAGTGCAAGGTATCCATGAGAGACACAGGCGAGCTCGCAGAGCTTGGGGCACCAGTGCATGTGGGTGGAAGCAGCTCCGTGAGACCAGAAAAGCGGCATGACAGATAAGTGGCAGAGCAAGGATATCACTCAGGGCAAGGCTAGGCACAGCACAGAATTGTTTTTAACGTTTGAATAACTTTTTTCTTAGCTTTAAATTCACTCCCGTTTGGTGATCCTTCTCTATATACGAATATTCTTGTCTTTTTGTTTTCAAACTGGGGTAAGGCAGAAGGGTAAAGCAGAGAGGGAATCAGCATTCCAAACTCCTTTCTTCTTGCACGCACATCGCATTGCTAAAATTAACATTGTGTCTGGTTCAGTCGGATCAGCTTTGTTGTCAGATTATTTAGTAATTAAAACACAGATGTATCTGGGAGGCAAATATGAAAAGCCCACTGACTCCAGTTTACCCTTTTGTCACCCATCCTGGGAAGCAGCAAAGCATCAGATGGCTCTGTTTATTTACAGGTATGTACATATTCATAGAGGGAAAGCAGATAGCAATTCCTTTATTTGCCCACCCCCCGCGCCCCACCCCCACCCCCCTTTCTGCTGGGAAGCCTATTTACAAACACACAGCTAAAATCCTATTCAGAAATTGGTGATTGTGTTCATTGTTCCAGAACACATAATAGCAAAGGCAAGCAGGAACGGCTTTAGTGAAGCAGTAATAGTTTAAGTTGCTCAAAAAGGAGAGGAACTGGGAGAGCAGCAAATAATTATCGTAATCTAAAAGCTGCAGAGAGCCCTAAGTCACCAAGTCTTGCACTCTGTGAGTCTGGCGTACTTGTTGAGCTACTGTAACACCTTTGATAAGTCATCAGGACCTGACGTTTAGCCACAGTTCTTAATACGTGGGCTAGATCCTCCTGAATTCGGCACCAAAATTCACGCTGATTTAGTGGTGACTGAATGGAGTTTTCTGGGGCCACGGACCACTGAGATACAGAGCTCCCATCACGTTTGCGTGCAGTGGCCCAGACAGGGATGTCTCTTGGATTCCTTTAGGGGAAGAACATCCAAGGCTTGGTTAACTGGCTTCATTGAACAGGTATCTGTCGTGTCCCTCCTGTATAGACTGCCATAAACCAGGGTGGGGTGTAGACACAGCGCAGAATGGTCAGAATACCAGTTCTTCCTGTGGCTCGATCAGGAGCAGAGCTATCAGGGGAGTAGACAGAAAAGGAAAGGAAAGTTTCAGCTCACTGTTAAGACACCTAATGGGTAGCATCCCCACCTAGGAGCCCCTGGGCTGGCAGGCAAACCTCCAGTGTAGTCTGTAGAGGACAAGAATTTGGTTCTCTTTCCTCAACACAACTGTCCAGAGGACTTTATTATGGTGTCCAGCCCAGTTCCCAGAAAGGCACAATCTCCCATAGGTTTGTCCCATCCCACCAGGACTGTGAGGATCTCAGAAGCCTCCAGGACATCTCCAGTGATGTTAGATGCCTGTGTCAAGGCAAATGATTTGAGCCCTGTATTTTTTTCCCTTGGACCGCTCCCATGTCATAACCCATTTCACACTTTATTTTGTTTACCTCATACCAGTGGAAAGATCTCTGGTCTCCAGGAGTTAAAGCCTGGTTAAATCTCTGGTTAAAGCCATTCAGGTGTTTTGGTTCCCAGGAGTTATTCAGAGTTTCCTGCACAAAGGAGAAACATCAAGACATATATTCTGTGCTGACCCATCCCCCCAGCAGAGCAATTAAAATAAGAATCACAAAAGAGCAATATTATTTTAAAAACATAGCACAACCTCTGATATAAAACAGCACTAGGAATGGACTTGTCAAGCACTATTAGTTTTTCATTTTATTTTTCAATAAAAACAGCAAAAGAAGGAGTGTTTACAAGCAAAGCAGTCTGTTCTCTAGTCAAAATACTGTCTGATTATGCTCTGGGACCAAGCAATTAACAATGATCAAACAGCATATTTGTCGTTAAAAAGTTAATGGGGATAAAAATAGCACTATACTAACATTTTTTGCTGGCTTTTTTCCCCTCCAGAAATAAACCCATCATTTGCCAGTATTTGACAATACAATCCCCATCACTGTTTGGTTGCTTTTCTTCGGGGGCAGGAGGTGTTTTTCCTCTAAAAGAAAAAAAAAAAGTGAAATAAAGAGAATTCTTGTATTAATCCCATTTTTGCCAAAATCTATCTTTTGTTTTTCGAAAAAGCTCAACAAAATTTTTGGTCAGATTTACAGATTGCACAAGGTGGTTAGTTCAATTACAGCAGGAAAAGAGTAATTCTGAAAACTAATTAACTATGCTGGTATACAGATGGTTAATTGGATTAATAATCACCTTGCATATGTAAAAAGAGGTTTTATGTTTGTACAGGCAATTTTTATGAAGATTCTCCTGGGATTAAAAAAAAAACCAAGCTAATAAGTGATTGTTTCAAACAGCAAGATCATTTTGCTTTGGTTGTGACTAAACTTTAGAAGAAGAATCTTTCTGCTTCCATCAGAAGGTAATTTAAATAATAAAAAAAAAAAAAAATCTTTCTTTTTTTCTATACACTCACCTAGAGTCACTCTAGGGAAGAGAGAAAAGCGAAGCATGTTGTAATCTGCAGAAATCAGAAGACAATGGAAAAATCTGTTTTTAAGCATTTTTGGGGGGTGGGAACAAATTGCCATGGCAACTCTCTAAACGGATATGTCTTCAAGGAAATCATGCTGTTCTCTTGAAAAGTGAGATGCATAATACAACGAGCACTTGAAAGTTATCTTTGAAAGGCATGTGTACAGGAAAATCAGAAATATTTTATAAATTCAAACTTATGAAACATTCATGCTGATTCACTAATGTTTCACATGGCAATTATTCTACCCAAAGGCAGGAGCTGAATAACCTTGCCATGTATATGTGCATTTTGAAGTGTGCTTTGTGGTTGGGACTGATCTGGTCTATCAGCCCCTTTCCTTTACTTCGCAAGCACTCAGTGTCTCTTGCCACCAATATATACGTTGCTACTAACTCAGACGGCCATTAAATCAGAGCCTGAAGTATTTAACCCATTTCTTATACCCTTTCTTTTTCTGACAGCTTATGTCAGTCAACGTTTTCTTATCGGCAACATCGGTGACATCAGTGTGCTGCGGAGAGCGGGAGGACAGAGAGGAGAATTTGACCTAATAAATTTACTTGGAAAAGCTGTTCCTCTTGTTTTAAACCAATCAGATGGTTTGAGGCATCTGGTCACACTGAAGATTATATTTTTTCTCACAGAATTGAAGGAGTCTCATCCTGGCAGAACAAGTAAGAGCCTTGCCTCAGAATCCCCTGCCCCTGTTAAAAACCAGAGGTGTTTTTTTTTGCTATAGGACGTCTAGTTCCTAAGCCTCCAGCCTGAAAAAGTAAATAAAATAAATCAGAGCTTAACGAATAGAAATACAGAGGGAAAGATAATCATCAGCATTCGTTTGCATCCTTGAGATGGAGCTGCCTTCATGCTTTTTTCTTGACTTGTTGGTTGCTTAGAACTACCCCTGGGGTTTTCTTCCACAAGGCTGAACTGTTTTAATACAACCCAAAAGACTTGCTTTTATTTAAACCAGATTAAATATCAAAATACAGCTTGCCTACAAAACAAAATCAATGTCTTCCTCATAGCCATGTGCACCAGTTTAACTAGGTTCATTTGAAAATGTCACCTTAGACTGATGGGTTACATAGAGAAGCCCTGAGGGTTGCAGCCACGCTGTCAGCCCCGGGTGTTTAATTTAAGGTGTCAGAACTACTATCACATCTAAGAAGCAGCAAATGGAGGAGCAATTCTCCAGTGTCTCCGTGAGGGTCTTTTCCACAATCCACCACCACATACTTGAGGGAGTTGAGATGGTGGCCACTACGCCAAGTCAGGGAAATTAGGTATGATTTCATATACTAGAAGCAGTTTGTGAACAACTCACTGATTTTCTCTTTGATGTGTATCTGCCTAGTACCTTTCTAAGAGCAGGCAATCAGTCAGTTGTCTGTTCAGCAGTTGTTCTTGGAAGGAGAATGATCACGGCAGTCTAAAGAAGGCGTCGTATTTGGCAGGTGGATCACTTGATGGGACTGAGAGCGCTGGCTGCAGACCATGGACACATCTCATCTTGGCTAAGAAAGTGCTAGCTCATGATCTTTTTATTTTTTTGAGGAAGAAGGAAATGTTTTGACAATGTCTAGCACAAATGGGCCCTAAGGAGACACTGAAGTAGAAAAAATTACTGCTGATGATATACAAAAACCCGTAATACTTATCAGGGATAATAATCGCTGTATCTGAGGAAAGCCTAATAGCTAGAGCCAGACTTCACAGCACGAAGAAGGGCTCAAAGGAATCTAGAGGTCTGAAAACTCGTTAGCCTTGCAGGGAAGGCTGGTCTTGACTCAGACTTGATGGCTGGAGCTCAGTCTACATCCCACCATGGATGTGATTCTCTGGCCTCTTCTTCAAAAAGTCATACAAAGTTACTATAATAACCTCTTCTGACCTTCAGATTTGTGAATCCTTTATGATTGTTGAACTGGGTTGTAGCAGAACCAAGCACTTGAAATCCTTTCACTCAGTATTATAGTTGGATCAGCCAAAGTCTGAGTATGGGTACCGCTCCCTCCTGCACCTTCCCTTGGATCAAGCTGGTACAGCTACACATCAAACACCAGCACGAAAGTTCAGACATCCAGATGGGAGCATGCACAGCTGGTCAGAAACCAGTGCCAGATCATAGAGGCAAATTAGACAGCTGCCCCAGTGCCAGAGCGTTGAGAGCCACTGCAACGTCCAAGAGGTTTGGGATGGTACCAGCCAGGTATGCGGAACGAGGATGGATGCAGTGATGGCTGCTACCTCTGATGACCCCTCAGTGCTGGCATTAGAATTGGAACCTAATTCAACTTCATGTGGAGTCAATGATAGCCCTTTCTTCAAGGAGGTAAACCCTCTACCTGTCATCGTTGATATGGGGAGGTTAAGGGATGTGCTTAATGCTACAGAATAACAAAGCCAAGCCTAGGGCAGTGCAATCCCCCTGCTCACCCTCCTGCCATACCGCAGGGTACAGCTGCAGGATATTTCACAGGCAGACACAGGACGATGCTTTCTAAGCAGATTTCAGCTGCTGTGGCCATGCCCTGAGCTGGCCAGAAGCTGTGCAGCTGATCTGGCACAGCCTGCCTCACAGCAGAGCATGCCACCTTCTGTCACCCCTCTCAGGCCGGGGCTGCCTGAGGCTGAAATGACCCTACATGTGACTGTCACCCTCTGCAGTGACCCCATGACATCGGTGGGGTCCCTTGGCTCTGTGACAGGGTCACTCTGTCCATGTGTGTGAACAGCAAATGAAGTAATCACCCTGCAGAAGGGAATGTTTTGAATTACGCACGATGCTGGAAATATTCAATACAGCATCAGATCCTGTTGGTCAGTGCCTCATCTCAGCCATTTGCTATTAATTTAAATACTATTGAGAAAATGTAGGGCAAAAATGTTTCATCAGTGCCTGCAGCAGCGTGAATACCTGTTATTGCTTGAGAATCTCACAACAAACCCAAATAGTTATGTGATCTGATGCGACACGTGAGAAACGACGTTTTTAGCAGCAATGATTTCAAAATGGTGGGGGAGGAAAGTTGAGAGGCAGTGAAAGGATTTGTGTAGGTCAATGTCATGAATGGGACCAAACCAGACCAAGAGTTTTTAGAAAAGGGCCCTGGATTAAAATGAGAGTCATCGGAGGGAGGACACTGAGACAGTCAAGGGAAAGACAATATTTTGTAATGTGGGGAGGGGAGATTCTGACCCTACAGATACTTGAAAATAAATTATTTCTGAATAAATGAAAGGAAGGCAAGTTCGTAAGCGCAAGACTCAATTAGCAGGAGCTTTGGGCTTGATTTCTGAAAGTGCATCAGGAATACCCAAATAACCACATCCCCCAGTTGTCCCACTGAAGGAGTCCCAGGCTTCTGGAGGCTAAGGGCTGAGCCCAGGTACCTTCCCAACAGCCAGGTGGGAAGGCCGGTTGCTCTTTGCTCGAGTGCTCTGTCTGCAAGGAGAGGGGGAAGGTCTGAACTGGAAATACGTGATGGAGCGGCATGTGGGGGTCTGTGGCATGCAGCTGCCAACAGGGTCTTTTCATCATCATCAGAGGGAAACGGAGCAGGGAGCCCCAATGCGCAGTGAAGCAATGAGACCCAGGCCACTTCTGCAGCAGGATTTTCCTCCCTAGGGAATACCTCAGTGGTTTTTGTATTTTCATCCTGGTTTGAGATTTTTCCCATCCCCACCTTCTCCAAAGTATTGCCCTCTTTCCCTCCCTTGGAGGTTATACTGTAACCTAATAGACTACCCAGCGCTCCCTTCCCTGGGACAACCTTTTACCGCAGAGAAGAGAAGGTCTGAGACCATGGGACATCACATGGGCATTAACATACCATTATCCTCATTCCACACGGACCAAATTGAGGCAGAGAGAAGAATGTAGTAAAGAAAAATAATAAAGACAGGCTGACACTCCCTTTTGAATTGGATTTCTTTTGTCTAACATTAGCCATCTGAAAATGAGGCATCTGGGCTAATGCAGACATCTGGACTCTCTCAACAGTCAGTAGAGAGAAGGGGTTTCAGAGGTGATTCATCACAGCTCTTCACAGGCCATGAATTGTCCTGGGAAGCTCCACCAGCTGCAGAAAGAACCTAGATGACCAGCTTAGCATGGATACTCACCTGTTAGCTGTCAGGAATCAGTCAGGAAAAATCCCACCCTTGCTTTCTGTGATTAAAAAATATCATGGGCAATGTTGTTCCACTACATGAAGGGGCCAAAGCTGAAATCAGGTGGCTATTGTTGATCACAGGAGACATGTAGAGTTATTACAGAATAGGTGAAAGTCAGAAAGGTGACTGATAGTATAAAGTCACAGACAATTCAGCTAGGAACTGGCATTGGTCAAGTATGAATGTAGATATTTTAGTGGGTGCTGACAATTCCTTCAACAGGTCAGTTAAATGTCACTGTAGTTGACAAAAACTGTCCTCATCGTTTGCGCAGCTGAAGTGGCCAAGGAGCATGCTGAGGACATCAAAACCCCCACTTGCGTCTTGTTGTCATTATTACAGCCATGCCCTTGGCTTCATGGTGGACCGTGCAAGTAGAGAAGGTCAGGACATAGGTGATGATGGCAGTAACTGTCCCAAGCTGAAGTCAGTCCTGCTGTATCCTGGCCGTGCTCGGCCACTTATTTCAAGAGTGTAGACCGGTTGGATGCTCATCTGAGATGCCCATGGGAAGGGATACCTTCCTGATGTCCGGGATGCTGGTACAGACCATGATTTCAATGGCTCTGCTGTGAGCAGGTGTGGTGTGACCAGACAGCTCCATAAAAGGTATACTAAAGATGATCCGACCTCTTCATTCCTCACGAAGTCCTAGGAAGGCCAAAACCATGGCATCTGGTGCCTTAACCTGGACGTTTGGTGCCTCAGCTTAATTCCCTCTCCTTGCTGAAGAGCCAGCACTGAAGCTCTCAGCAAATCCCTGAATCCCTACTGTGCAGTTAAGAGGGAGGAAGGAATGACTCTGGGTGTGCATGTGCTCACAGAGGCCTGTTCCAAGGCAAAATGCGTCACTGTGGGTGTGACAACAGTGCATACCTTCCCTGGGGGGTGCAGGGCAAATGCAAAGCCCCTTGCAGTGGAATTCCCTCCCTAAAGCCATCAGGTTTTGGATTAAGGCTGTCAGCTTAATCAGCTTCAGAAACATCTCCTCCTCACCTCTAAGTGAACACACTTAACCTGCTTTCCAAGTGAGACAGATTACAATTCCTTTTTTAAAATTTATTCTTTCCATGGACAGGTGTAAGGATGTCCCTTCAGGAGAAAGTGTGGGAAGCATGTTTCCCTTTATGCACCATTAAGACTCCAAACCTGCCAAGCTATCCAAAAAGAAGCTGAAAAAAAATGCTTGCAGCAGTAGACTTTATCCCCCTGATCTCAACTATTTTACCTTGCAGAAGACCATCTTTGAGTACTGTTATTGAACCTCCCTGTTTAATGACCCTTCTAATGCATTGCTATCAAGTAGTGCCATCTGTATTTGGGCAAATGTGCTCACTCGTCTGTTTACTCAGCATAAATTATCTTTATTTAAAGTTTAATGGAAGTTACATCTATTTGGACATCTGTACTTCACTGATTACTGGCCACGTTGGGCCGCCTGGTGGTTCTGCGTGAACTTGCCAGCTGCTATGAAATGATAAGAGCCTGACATATGTTAGGAGCCAGCAACAATCACAGTCAGGGAGTACAATTTATTTTTTTTTAAAGTATTTCTGAGCTGGCAGCTAATAGCAGCATAAAGAAATCCACCCGCTTTCCCCAACTGCCTCCTCCACCCCCACGCATGTCTCTGCTGTCAATCCAAACCTTTTCAGAAGCACATAAAAAAATCCACCCCCCTCCCTTCCTGAGGAATGAGTGAACTTCTTTGTACATACCGTTAAATCCACGTAGAGTTTGCTACCTATTTCATGCAGTAAAACACTTCTGTCCTTAGGCAGCCAGAGACCATCCCAGTTTATCAGCATCAGCAACTGATTTGGAAAGTTGCTGCCATCTATAGATAGGTATGAGGATTTGCTAGCACAGTTAGGGGAAAGGGTTTGGAGATAGCACCAGGATGGAGGGAAAAGAAGGGAAAATACGGAAAGGGAAGGAGAGGTGCAGGTGTCTGAGCAACTGCCCCACTGTGCTGTACCATGGGGTCTTCCTGTCTCTGGCAATGGCCAAATGCAGAGGGCTGCACGAAAAAGTAGCAGGAGACAAATGGGAGAGCAAGTTTCTTCCTGACTCCAGGCTGCCAGAAGTTGATTTATGCCCACAAAGATGAATGAGAGGGTCTGTACTCCTCTAATGAGATTTATAGTCTTAAATAAAACATATACCAGCCGTGGAACTAGATGCTTTTAACACCCTTCTAGTCCAACATCTCTTCCCAATGATCTTCAACCCTTTCATTCTCTTGAAAGCTGAGCTTTGTGGAGATCTTCTGTGTGAAATGAGCTGAAAGGCTGCTGTTACTTGTCACCCTTCAGCACTCTCTCCCACCCTGCTCCGGACAGATGCCCAGTTGTACAAGACTTTGGTGGGACATAGGCCCAGCCTAACCTATTTGCCATCTCTCTAGACAAGGTCTTCACAGATCTCTAGTGCTAACAAGGAGAGTTGTGCTGCAGCAGCCTGGGCATTAGGGAGGGTCAGTCTGGAGCCTTTCAGAGGAGATGTTTCTGCCTTTTGCCTATGATGAAGAGGCCCTGGTATCTCAAGACAGATTTCTGTGGGCAGGTGACGGTGTAGAGTGTTTCTGAAGGGTTCTGCATGTGGGCATAGATAAGTTTAATAGCACTGAATGTAACTTTGGCACTGATTTTTTTAGTCAATGAGAGAGAGAAAACATGCTATGTCCATTTGGGAGCAAGGTCTTGAATAGCCCAGTGGGACAGAAGCTTGGACTGCCACTACATGTGATGCACCATGGCTTATGGTATGTAAGACAAAAGGTTACCTTTCTTTGAAGTCTAATGGTTAGAGTGTGCCTTAGACACTGAAGCTGTCTAGATAGGAAACAAGTACACTTGAGTTAATCAGATCTCCATAACTGGTGCTCCTGGTGACCTTTCTGCCAGTACAGTTGTGGAGCAGGACCTTGAGGAGCAGTGAATGTAGCCAAGACACACCGGGAACACTCCCTGATCCTCTACTGTAGCACACAAAATACACTGTAATGTTGTCACAGAGATTGGTCAAGATTTAATATAATTTACCTGTATGCTAATAATATTTTTGTCCATGATTTCTCTGTCTTTCAAGGAGATGATCAGGTTGGAAAATAGAGTCAATGGTCTGTGGATCCAGAGTAGTCTGGACTTGTTAGTACTTTCTGTATGCATAAGACGTTCTCAAATGCCTAATATATATTATACAGCCCTCTGAAAAAATACAGCCAAAGCAACAATATTATTCAGGTTGCGAAGCCAAGCGCTTGAAAGTTAGGAAAGCATATGCATGAAGAATCAGCAGAAAGTACACTGGGCAAAGATCCTTCTGACTTCAACCCAAGTGAAAAGATCTCAGCCCTAAAGACTTGGAGGTAAAAACATCTTCCACAACCTGTGCAGCAGGCACAGCGCTCAGCCTCATCTTTGTGTGTGGCACAAGCTGTCATGTCATGCCAAAATGCTTTACAGCCTGTATCTGCACCGAATATCAGCAGTGCACTGGGAGGCGGCCCCCCTGTATCATAGGGCTGACACCTCAACATGTGGCAACATTAAACCCAGACTGATTTCAGCCTACTCCAACATCAGCTCTGAAAAGCTCTTGTCCAATGTAAAGCCACATCTCATGTTGGACGGACCGAAGTCAAAAAACAGGCCTTATCAGGTGAGAGTGTTGTGCAGGCACTTGGAACCAAAGGGTGATCAACAGGGATGAGCATAGCTCCTATGCTCAAGAAGGATAATATGTAAAGGAGATGAAAACTCATACCTTCTTCCCATGACCTCCTTCACATCAGCAGAATGAATTTGCTTGCCGTACTGCTCCTGTCTTATTGGCACTGGATATGCTGCTTTAGCTTTATGCACAATTATGTTGTAAGATGGGGTAGGATTGTATGCATTGGACAAGAAATGTGCCTTTTGCAGTATCTGTTTGTGCTGCTGAATAGTTACCAGTTTTGCTTCGATTCCACATAAGTCCATGGAAAAGCAAAATGAAATAACTCATTATGGGTCACATCACTGTTAAGCTGCACGAATGCCAGCAATCTTGGACCTCTGCTTTTGGTCTGTTCTTCTCCTCTGTGCCTTCCCTTCCATTATCTACTGTTTGCCATGCTGCCAACTGAACTGTGTCTTGGAAGATACAGTTTATCTGGGAAGACCATGACTTGAAAATCCTAGTTTTCGCCCAGTCCTAATTAAAAGCCTATTTGTGAGTTCAGATGCCAACCTGATATGAACTGCTGCAGCTCTACTGGAGCCAGCGGAGCTGCGCTGGTTAATGCCTTGTGGCAGGTAGTGATGACTATTGTGTAAGACCAATGAATCTGGTCCTTGTGATCTATGAAATGCTGCCTTTAGTTAGACCTCTGTTCTAGGCAGAGTGTGTGGACCCCTCATTCTTCATACCCTAGCATCCTATGGACCTGAGGTTAATACAATAATGCAGATTGCCCTAAATTTTTCTCTGTGCATGGAGAAGTGAGATATCATTATTCTTTGGTGTGTCCCAGCACTGGTATGTCATTTTTGCAGAGGTTACCTGAGAAATGAACTTTTTCTGTTTACAAAAATAATAGGGTATAAAGGATAGCAATGCAGACTCTGCTGCTTGAGGGTGTTTTTGTGTCTCATCTTGCACCGAGGAAGACTAAATACTGAATAAAATCTCAACACTGACCTGTCTAGGTTAAGGAAAGTTGTATGGGTCCCCCCAAAATGTGCATTTGTTCCAAAGCAGCATATGAGATTCACCCTTCTTTATGGAGGAGGTGTGCTGCTGGCAGAACAGGTAGTGACTTTAATATGACTGAACATTTCCTACCAAAGGAAACTCCACCGAGTATCAAAAAAGATGTTTTATGAAAAGCTCCTTTACTCTTCCTCTCAGTTTTCAGGGTTCATTTAATCCTTTCATACTTAACTAATTTCTCTTAGCATGAGATGATGAGTTGCTTATGTTTTCTAAACTCTTAGATACAAATTTAGCCCTGGAGAAAACAGCTGTCAGCTCAGATTTGTTGTGGGTATCTATTGGCCTTGATGACTGCATTTTACTTAGGCCCCAAAGATGCTCCTGTTTAAATGATGATCCGTGGAGCTTCCTGGAAGCAGAACCAAGCTTAGGCTGGGTTTCTGCAAGTGAACACGTAAAATCCCATTGTGAAATTTCATAATGACTGACCCCTATCAAAGTGGATTGAGTCTTGGTGAGAACTACCAGCAATCTACTTTCAAAAATCAGGGCAGTCATATATCTAGTTAGCATGGATTTGAGGAGTTTAGTATCAGGCACCCATTTCTGGCAATCTCAGTGGAGTGGAAAAGGCATCCAACCAGTCTGTGTCTACAGGAGCAAAGAGGCCCATGGTTTTCAGTTGCAAAATAGCTGAAGGCTGGAAAGCCTTGTGCTTCTGGTGTCAAACCAATCCCTACCTCATGGCCACTGACCTGTAGGACGTGGGCCATGAGTGAAGACTAGGTACGGTCTTTGGAGCTTCTGAAGAAGAGATGGACCATCATAGATTAATGGAGGAGGCATCACTGGCTTTTTGTCAGGGCTCAAGGGTTCTTCCCCTCTTGTCCAACCCTGTCTGGAGTGCTGGGTCTTAGGGGACAATTTCCACCCCATGCCCCTGCTCTGCCTTCAGAAATTCTTCTCCTTGGCTCCCTTGGGGAACTTATGAGTCTGTCTCATCTGCAGCCACTGAAAGACTCTGGTTGGAGATAGAAAGGATCAGAAAAGCTGCCCACCCTTCTTCTATGTCTTAAATAGAAGAAGAAAATTTATCATTGGAGTCGCTTAGTCCATCACTGTCCATTGCAGCTTTCCTTGTTTCCTTTAGACTTTATGGCATGAGACAAATACAGATTGCATGTAGTGGCTCCTCTCTCTCTACTGACACAGAAAATTACTTTTATTTACTGTTATGATTAAATTGGCACATGTTGTGTTTTCATCATGTGTCTGCATGTAGTGATAGATATGTTTGCATTTGGAGGCCTGGATGTCTGTAAAGATACCTTTTTATTCTGTGTTTGTAGTAGTCTCATGTCTATATTCTTATTTTTCTTCATCATAATCGAACTGGTGCAATACAAGCAGAGCCAGCCTTGTTGCATAGGAAAATACAAAGCAGACCTGGAAAGTGTGTGTGTGTGTGAGAGAGAGAGAGAAGACAGAGAGAGAGATGGAAAAAATGATGGTGTATATACACATGCACGTGCACAGATTTCTGCTGCCATTTATGATGGTATAAATTTGGAATAATCTGGCTGAAATCATGACAATGCCATGAGAGTAAAATAAGCACATTTGTAACAGAGTCATAATGTAATTATAGTTTCGACTACTTAAACATACAGACACACAGACCTTCCCCTTCCTCCCCTCTGTACACATTCCTGCTTAATTTCTGAGCAGCATGGGAATGAAAACTGCCACTTGCTGATTACTATTCTTGGAACATATTCCAGAGTTACAGGTACTGGACGGTGAACAGGCTTATTTTTGTTGAGTCTCTGATGGGGGTTAGATAATACAGAAGGAAAGATCTACAGTTTCTGGAAGGAATAGAGGTAGTAGGTCCGCACTGAATTAGTTCGGAGCACCTGAAGATCTGGGCATTTGTTGGAAGGTTTTCAGGGCAGACTGGTTAATTGCCATCAGCTTGTTCGTGAGTATTGGTCTGCTGGCAGCTATTCATTTGCATTACAGCAGGAGGATTTATATGTAAATCAAGCTGTTAGTGGTTTTTTCCCTCAACTAAATACAGAGGGTGAAATTAGCTGTGGACTCAAAGTCCGAACCATTTATACCTCTGTTTTATCTTTAGTGTTTTAGTTGAAATGACAAGTCATTCTTAAAGAGCTTGAATGAAAAATATCTTTTGTCTCTATAAATTTAGCATTTTCTTACTTAAAAAATTAATTAAACCATGATCTCTTCCCCCAGCACTAAATCACATAAAGCTTATAGACTTAAGCAGAAAAACCTTGTATTTTGGAGCTACTATGAAACCACTTTACAAATAAATCTGTGTTTTAAGCCAGGGATATTCGCCAGGGAGCAAATATTTTTGCTATCACAGAAGAG
Organism: Ibycter americanus; assembly: GCA_035590275.1. NCBI lineage: Eukaryota > Metazoa > Chordata > Aves > Falconiformes > Falconidae > Ibycter > Ibycter americanus. The sequence continues at coordinate 64,364,542 of JAVJGI010000060.1, read as the reverse complement.
AATATATTATTTTTAATGTATTCAGAAGTCATGAACTCCTAAGTTACATTAATAGTTCAAAAGTTATGCTATTTTTCCATTTTAAGTATTATTTTATTTTAATTTACCCTCTGCTTTTTGCTTCTAATGCTTGTGTTCTTTTACCTCTTTTCTCAAGCTATAAACTCGCCTGTTACAAAAAGTAACTCAGGTCTGTCAGACGAACAAATGTCTCTAGGGGACCTGAGCTTTAAGACCAAATTACCCTTATATCACCATCAGGGTCACCCTGCTACCTCTTGGGAATTGCAACATCATCTCAGGAAACGACAGCCGGAGTTTCTGGGCCGTGGATTACAAATAAACTGCTCTCACAAACATGCTACAGAGTTTACCACGCTGACTTGCGCTGACTCCCGCTGCCCTGTGTCGATGTGATGATCTGTCACTAACGGGTAATTTGAGCGAGACTCGAAGGTGTCCTTTGATACACAGTGACTTTCTCCAGCCCTGCTGCTAGCTGGGCTCTCATCATACCAACCATCACTGCTGTTGCCTTTATGACTTGTACCAGACCTGCGTGATGGATAGGTGCCAGGACAGCGGAGTGTCCTGGCGTGGGATTCCTGGCTTGGGATAGGATGCGAGAGTCTGACTGCTGGCGTTGGGCAAAGGACTGAAGGTGGGAAGATCATGGCCGTTGCTGGGCATGGTCCCTCCCAGTCACCGCAGCCTCAGGCAGCCTCAGGCTCCTCCAAGGGTACAAGCTGCACTCCTGCTGAACCACCTGGGTACAGAGAACATGGTCAGGGACGTGCCAGCCTTTGTGTCATGGAGAAGAAGTAAGGCAGCCTACCTCAAATCACTCCCCATTTTCCAGTCTTAAATCTGAGGTCCACTCAGTGTTGCTCTACCCAAAGTCCTGACCCTGAAAGCCGGTGGAAAACCTCCCCTGGGCTGCAGTGGCATCGCTGCTGCTTTCTCCTGGGTTTCAATCCAGTTACATACGGAAAGTATCTAGGGGCATATGAGGTGCCTCAGGCCGTACAAGGAACCCACATGAGGCTGGAGCTAAGATAGGATGTATGTGGGACCTATACCCTTCCAGAGCACCATCCAGGGGGCATTTAAAACTCCACCAGATGGCTGTTTTTTTCATGCCCTAGCTGAAATACAGACACACAGTCTTATGTTATAGACCAAACTTTCCCATGTAAAACACTGAGATTTAGCAATATGTTTTAGATCAACTGTAAATATAGAAAACATCTGCCTCTTCCCCCCTGCCATGTATGGGATATTGGCACACATGGAGGTATTCTTGGATGATAAAACTGTAGGCTCAAAGGGGTTTTCTAGACAGAAAGGAGTTCTGAAAGCATCAGGGCTGTTGTTTCTGTGAAGACATCCTGGGATCTCCCAGCAGAGAGTGCATCCCATGGAAGGCTGCTTCATGCTCGTAGCACAGAACGGATGCAGCACTTCTTAGTAGTTCGGAGATCAAATTCCAAACATCTGCTGAACTCGGTGAACAGTTGTCAGCAGAGGTCAATTCAACACCTGCTTCTGCCATGGATCTGCTCTGTGATCTTGTGCTGTGCATTGGTCTGCTTCTCTGTGTAATGGAGGAAAGGATACGAACCTTTTTGAGATCTGAGGAGTGAACTTGCAAGATAAAAACCCCATGAGTGGATCCAAGAAAACTTCTTAGAAAGAAGTTTAAAAACCTCAAATGGTAGATTTCTCAAGCTTTTATTCCCATGTGACAAACCTCAGCTCTTTCAGTTCAGTTCAGTTCAGTTCATCATACAATAGCTCTTATTTGATTTGGTCACTGAATAATAAACAAGTGTTCACTTGGCTGTAATTAAAAAGCAAATCCAGAAAGGGCTACAGGAAGTGTGCTTAAGGGTCCTTAAGAAAAGGGGTAAAGAAATCTACCAACCTTTGAGTGCTTCATCTAGATATTTTAATAAAGTTCTTTAACTTCAGTCTGCTGCTTGTGGATGTAAGTGTGAAGGTCGGTGTTTGTGTGTGCAAGTGTGTAAGATACATGTGCACGTGTGTGCACTTGTACTTTTTATTCTGTTATGAGAGGTTTTTCAAAACTGTTGAAATATCATCACAGCAAAAATCCCACCTAAAACATCCATAACTTGCTCTTCCTCTGCAGAGAGTTACTTTTTTTTGATAAATCCATTTCTAAGACTGAGGGTATGAGAGGCTCTTTTTTTAAAATCCAAAAAACAAAGCAAGAGTGCTGTGTTGAGAAGATGGGCCTGGGCATCAGAACACCTAGATTCTGTCCTTAGACCTTACTGCAGAGCACTGACAGACATGCTGGTCCCATACAAAGAGCATTATATCATACACCAGTCTTTTACAATAGAATAATAAATAGGTACAGTACTTCCGACATAAAATTTGCATAAGTTGAGGATAGTCACAACTTCTCAGAACATCTAAACCATCTAGAACATCATGTAAAAACACCTGACAGCTTCAAGGATCTCATTTTTACATGCTCTTTTGACCATCCTGAACTGTTGCTGACTTCTCTGGCTGTTGAGAGCTCTGAATGTTGGGAGAGTGCTTGATATCTTTTAGGGTTAGTTATAATGAGATAAGGAAACAATGGCACTTTCCCTTCAGAGGCGTTCACTTTAGGTGCCAAAATCTATTCTGCTTTAGGTAGGTTTATCTGATGGAAAGTTGTAGAAGGTAATGGAGGAATATGGAGTGACATGGGCATATGCTCTTATAGAGCTATTGGAGAACTACTCAAGCTAATGGATAAAGCTGGAAGAAAAACAATTGCCTCTACGCTGACCAGGAGTAAATTTAGGCCCACAGTTAAGTGAAGGTTTTCAAGCATTGGAGCAAGTGAAGATCTGGAATAACTCTGGAGAAAGGACTAAGTGTCACAAAAGGAGTTCTGCAGTGCTAGTGTCCTTTCATTTGTGCCTCTGTAATACTTGACAACTTCAACCAGTTATGGTTTCCTCACTGCAGACTGCACGCAAAGAAGAGGTAAGACGCAGCCTTTAAGTGGCTGATCCTTCACGCTAAGCTAGAAATGCACAGGAGAACTCTGGACCTGTTTTCAAGACGGGGACAGAGTCATGGAAGTGATTACACACACCTCTTTTTGCTTCATTTGATACCTCTTTTTGCTTCATTCGATACCTCTCAGGCCCCTGTTGGAGTCCTGTGCACATTTTGGGCTTCTCACAAATGGTCTAGACCAGCTTGAACAGAGAAGCGTGGTGAAAGACCCAGGAAGCATAGCTTTCAAGGACAGAAGGAAAATAGCGTTGTTTGATCTACAGAGAAGACAACTGAAGGGGAGACACGATGACAATCTTTAAATACTTTAAAGAGTAGAATAAATTCTTCTTTTGACTATTACTGGAATAATAAGAAAGCATTGGTTTAAATGCAGAAAGACTTTAGAAAACCCTGAAACACTGGAGCGTGCTGTGCCTGGGGAACAATCCCTGCTTCTAGGAAATTTAAAACCCATTAGAACAATGTCTGCCAGGGTTGGTTTACATGCAATGGAATTAGGTGGGAATGGACTAAATAACCAATTAAAGTCTTTCTGCCCTATTTTGTACCTTCTTAACAAGACCATTTACCCACAAAGGCCTGAGTTCACAAACGCTTAACTGGGTAGATGGTTTTGTTTTACCAAAATTCATCAATCTGAGTGCAGATGTCTCACCAACACTTAGAAAAAATGCCTTAAGGATCTAGCTTGACATTACAGTGTGTGTAATTAGGAATTAAATTAAAGTTTACAAAATATTTTAAGATCTTCCGAGAAGTGCCATATCTAGCAGAAAGGTATTATTAGTGTGTCACACAGGGAGCCACAGAGCACTCCAGTAAAACACAGAATATACAACAATAAAGGAAGAAAAGCACCAGAACCTTGACAGTGTAACAAATATTGAATTTGTTGACAATGAAAGAGGGCAGGGGGAAAGATTAGAAACATATAAAACTGTCTAAATCACTGAAAAGCACTAATTTATTGTCAGTAGCCTCTTTGAGAAGGAATATTGCCAAACAACCCAGCAGTAGTGTAAATTATGCAGAGCGCAACTCTTTGGGAAATGGCAGGTGCTCACCTAGCTAATAGAAATACTGAATAAAAAACAAACCTCTGTCTGACTATTTATTAGACTTTTTGAAGATTAGAAGAGCAAGTATCTGGCCCTGAATGTTAACTTGCTAAGGAGTCTTTACGCAGTTTACCTGTCACATAAATAATGGATTGTTTCCCTTTACGCAGCTTTTTCAGTTTATTAGCTGCTTCCATTAGACAACAGCTATATCCTCAGAGATCTGTGGGGATTTGCCTTTAATAACAGCACGACCTTGATCTCTTTCCTTCTTAAATTAGATTTTGATCCAGGTTCACTTTCTTCTGATGGCATGAAGGAGTCAGGATCTGTCCCTATGGGAACAGATCTGTCTGCCATGGGAGAGGCACTTCGCAGCACTCAGCTATGCCCTGATTTAGCAACTCATGGAGTAAATAAAACTGCAAAGCCATCAGCCCCAAGAAAACTCCATATGGTGGGGTGCAGGTAGGGAAGCCACACAGTTACCTGTACAGAGTAACTGTGTAGGGTGAGGTATTTCCATACAAACAATGACTTTCTGTTCATATTGCTTTTCCCCGTCCCTCCCCACCAAAACGTACCTCCAGAGGATCTTCAACAGCTTTGGAGGACAGTCCTGTTGTCCCTGCTGAAATCTGGGCTTCAGCGAAATGTGAGTATAGAGAAGATAAACCTCAACCATTCAGTTAAAATAAGCCAGTTGAATGGGAATAGCTTTTAGTCAACGGCAAAGTAATATATAGTGTGGTAAACCTGACAGAAATAATCTATGCAGCCACTAAGAAAGTTATTTCAATGAATTATCCAGTGCAGTTAAGAGATGCTTAGAAAATTGTTGTGTAAAGTAGCTAAACTATGATACAAAACACATGTACATGGTGATTGTCTGGTACTTTCCCCAGGCTGACATTTCTGCAATCTTTTCATCCAACTTCTGCTAAGTACCATTGCCACAGGACAGTAAACAACCCCTTTCACTGCAATAATGAAGAATATTAACTCTATTTAATAGGACTTCTGCAACTTTTCCATAAACATTTCAGTGTGCCTGATCAGTAAGAAACTTGGCAGGGACTGTAAGTGTTAGTTGGGCTGTACTTCATCTTAGTCAAATATGGGATTCAGCAGTCCTTGACCAGGATAGAGCACTGTAAACACTACTACGCCTCATCGATTTACACCAAGCGAGAATCTGTCCCTGGACTTGCCTCCAGGCATCTTTCACTCCTGTCCATCTTTAATTAGAAGCCAACTTACTTGAAGACCTAGTCCAGGTTACAAACCTTCTCAGTAGTTATCACAGTTACACACCTTGACACCGAAGCCTTCTGGCCTGGGTCCTGAGCTTGCTGGAAGGGTTAGAGCCCTGTCCATCACCAGCAAGTGGGGACTGTAAGCAGAGTCATTAGACTCAAATGATATGTTCCACTGGAGAGGAACTGAAATGCTGTCCTTTGTGTTAAATTGGTGGCTGCAGCTACAGTAAAAGCCCATCATTCACATGGCAACAGGAACAATCATCTCGTGATGGAGAAAATAAAGCCCTTGGCCGGGTGTCAAGGTTTTAAATGCAAATCCACGCTTACCCCTTCAGTGTGCTTGGCTGTGCCACCTCCTCCCATCCTCACCTCTCTGATCCTCCAGCTGAAGCTAAGCTGCCAGCAGTGAGGGCAGTCATGCACATCCCCTAATTTTCTTCCTCACTGTGGTTTGGGGGGTCCATCTGCCCCAGCTGGTTGCCCTCAGGTAGGTCACTCTGATCTACAGTTTATTACCTGTGAAATAGATGTTACTGCTGTGACTGACAGCAGAGCCAGAAATTTTCCATTTCCAAGGCCAGAAGGGAAAGAGCAGAGTTCACACACATGATCTTCCACAACCAGCTTTAGCAGGACTGGTTCAGCCATCTGATCCCATCATGACAAGGTGTTAAATGTGGAACAAAGGGATGACCCTAGGGATCTTGCTGCTTATGTTATGCCATTGGATTGACCATGCTTGATCAGGAGACGTGCCTGAATTCCTTGGTGTCCTTGCCACATATCCCAAGCAGTTCTGCAATCAGGATGGTCCGAGCAATGACCATGTTTTACCATTCATCTAAGCTGTCCACGTCTCTTTGCAACTGATTATTCCCAGGAGCTCTTCATCCCTCCTTCCTGGAGGACATGAAACCAGGGTTGTTTATTTAATAGCAGCTGAACTAAGACCACAGGTGGTCAGTATGGAGGCAGGGAAGGCAATGAATTTATGGAGCAAAGGCAAAGGCTGTACCTCCTGAGTATTTGGGCTCTCTCATCATACTGTCTAAGCATATTGCAACCGCTAATTCATCTTCCTTCACCACCCTGTTGTTGTAGGGAAATGCTATAAAATATGCCTGTTTTACAGACTAAGGACAAAGACCTGAACCCATAGAAATGTCTGAACGCCTAAATCATACAGATTTCTATATGTTTGCAGATTGGGACTCAACTATCTCATCCAAGGTGAAAGGAAGAGTCTTCTATGGCACAGCCAGGAAGGGGAAATCCAACAATAGTTTCCTGGCTGCTCCGCTGTTCGTCATGGGTCACTATAGCTTTAGCATCTGGGATGGTGTTTTTCCCCACATGGAGAAGACCTGGAGAAAGGATTGTGCCCAGCCTTGGACAAAGTCTGCATAACGAGAATGCTATCTTCTTGCTCAGAGAGCCCCATTTCCCTCCCAGCTCTTCATCAGCTGTGAAGCACATCTCCTGGAGTGTCGGCAGACGTCTCCTGCTTAAAAAAGAAAACCCTATAAATCATTCAGAAACATATTACTAAGCTTATTATAAGGCATTATAACAAATTAGAACTAATAGTGTTGCTTAATAACAAGATTTTTGTAGCAAGATATTATCCCAATATATATATCACTATGACTAGTTAGCTAGCCACTGTAAGAATAGGTAAGGATGATTGATCGGCTTGCTTTTTTTCCTCTTCTGATTATAAAGTAAGGCAGCTTGGATTCAGAATATTAAACTGCACTATAAAATACATTATTAATATGTACGGCAACACTCTTTTTACAGCCTTATGCCAGTTTATTGCTACAGTATCCTTCTGAGTGTGACATTAATAAAACTAGTGCAATAACACAACCTCTAAATTGGTAGTTATTGGTAATGAGGGAGCGACTTAGTAGTGGGGTTTGTTGGCAAAACTGAGGGCCCATTATTAGTCTGATGGCTGATTAATCAGTAATTATTCACTATCTGGTTTGTGACCCAGCCCACTGTTTTTAGAGATATTCTCACAAATATGCAATTTTAAAGCTATTAGCCAAAACAGAAGTAAAATAACAGTCTGCTGTGCAGCCCAAGAGAGGGGTTTAGGTTCAAAAACAAGTAGCAAGAAGCCTCACCCTCTGTCCCATAATCTGATGCTACAAAATGTCATGGACCACCGTGTTCCTGACTGTGTGGGAAGGACCAAGGCTGGCACTTGTGAAATCGTCACCGCTGGCTCCAGAAAGATGTGTCCTTCTGTCCCTGATCCTGCAGCATCTGCAGGCAGCTTTCTACACCTGAGAGGCAGATTTGCAGCACCCCACACAGTACATGGGGAAGGCGCAGCTGGGCTCTGCACATCCTTTGCCCTGGGAGGCTGCTGGCATCTCAGGCATCCTTCCTCCCAGCTCAGGGTGCCATGTGCCAGGCACAGAGGACTGACTCCTCCATTGCTCCCCAGGGTCTCTCCACTCCCACCCTAGCAGGCTCAATGATGCCGCTCCTCTGCCCAAGCTATCAGCAGATCAGGAGCTTCTTTAGCATGGGGAGATGCTCTATGGTGATGCCCAGGAACTGGCACAAAAAAAAAAAGAAAAGGAAGAGCCAATAGCAACAGGTTTATTTAAGATCATTTTACATAAAGATGAATTTTCTGGACACTCTGAAGTTGTCAGATGTGTGGATGAAGCTGCTTGAAGGAGCTGCTAACATGGGAAGAGCGTAGGACTTCACTTTCCCCTAGGAATGTCCTCCCCATTGTTGATACTATTGGATGTGCAAGCTTCATTTAAAAAACCAGGGCAAATATTTTGGCTTTTTACGTGGAATTTTCTTCCCATGCAAGATCCATTTTATTAAATCAGAAGAATGTAATTAATGCCTCAATAGCTTTTACATTACATTTATGAACCGGCCGTACCATCTGCATCTTATTAATTTTTAAAAAAATATTTTCACCAGTGTTCCTTGTCTGCAGCAGCAGCAGCAACAATTTCTACATTATCTGGACATCTTCCCAGGCTATTTTATCTGCTAAACTGTGAATTATTTTCCTAAGTTACTAAATGCTCTTCAGTTAATACGATTTATTTTTTAAAAATGGGAAGGCCTGATCTTTTCAAGACTTCTAAGAATAAAATAACAAAACAATGTTAACCTGGAAGCTTTTAAAATATTTTTGAATGCTTTGCCCAACAAAAAATACTGCCAATGTTCTTTCCTGGATATCACTGGAGACACAGTGTCACCAAGGATACTTGAATGATCTGTCATCTGAGAAGGAGTTCTCCAAAAGGTATTAAATCCCTAATATTGCCTCTGCTCCCAGCTCTTGCCAAGGAGCTCTGATGGTTCCAGTCACATCAAAAAATGTGAAATGCCAATGGCAAATAAGGAAAAATAGTGACTATTTATATGCTTATATATTCACTGCAGACATTATTTTTTATGGAATTTGGTAAAATTACAGCTGAAGTTTGCTGTGATGTCATTGAGATAAATCCTCTCTCAAGGTACAACCAGAATTAAAATCTCTCTGAGGTTCACGCTGTACATGGAGTATAATAACTGGCAATCTCAGGGATACCATTTTTTTGAAGAGTGGTGACCGTCTGAGGAGGTCAAGATCAAATAAGACTCAATTCACAGCTGACAGAGGGGTTTTTGGTAGGTTTCACTCAGACCCATCAAGCTAAAATGAAGACAAAGCCGCAGGCTGACTTCATCCTGTGGTCAGGAGGCCACAAGCATATGTTCTCATGTGAGAATCAAAGAGGGATTCTTACCAAGCCCAACTCCACTGGCAATTCATTGCTCCTTTCAAGTCCATAACTCCTGTGGCACGACACAACAAGATGACCAACAAATGCTGAGAATTACCATCTTCTCAGAAGTTGCCCTTGATCATTTCTTTAAGCCCCATATTTTATCTAATCTACCATTAATTCAGTCATAGGCTGTTTGTTAACCTTGTTCGTGCTTTGAACATGAGAAAAGGGGGATTCACGAAAGCATAGGTATTTTTGCCACTATTACACACTGAAATCCAACTGTTCTGTCTTTTAAGCTGTGGAGTTAGAATCATGGAATAATTTGGGTTGGAAAAGAGCTTTAAGATCATCGAGTCCAACCCTTAACCCAGGACTGCTGAGTCAACCACTAAACCATGTCCCTAAGCACCACATCTACATGTCTTTTAAACACCTTCAGGGATGGTGACTCAACCACCTCCCTGGGCAGCCTGTTCCAATGCCTGACCACCCTTCCAGTGAAGAAATCTTTCTTAATATCCAACCTAAACCTCCCCTGCAGCAACTTGAGGCTGTTTCCTCTCATCCTGTCACTTGTTACCTGGGAGAAGAGACCGACCCCCACCTTGCTACAGCCTCCTTTCAGGTAGCTGTAGGGGGTGAGAAGGTCTCCCCTGTGCCTCCTTTTCTCCAGGCTGACCCCCCCAGCTCCCCCCGCCACCCCCCACCAGCCTTGTGCCCCAGTCCCTGCCCCAGCCCCCTGCCCGGCTCTGGACACGCTCCAGCCCCTCAGTGTCTTTCTTGTAGTTTGGGCTAAAGAACAGGCTAAATTTGACTGCATCAACACTTCGTGCTGCTCATATGCCCTACAATGTATGTACAACCCAGTGTGCATATACAACTCCCTGAATTCTAGGAATGAATTCATTTACATTTACACCCCTTCCACAAGGACCTTACAAATCCAGAGAGACGGAAGAGTCACAGTCCATTAACGTCTTCTCAAAGCATACTCATCATCTGATGTTCAGCTATCCATCCCATGTGACGAAGGAATTCAGGTCCAAAGTCACAGGTCAGGCTGTGAAGGAAGATGACATGGGTTAGAGCAAAATGCATGTTCAGTGGCTTTCAAAAAGTTTCTGCATTAGCTGCAGGCTCAGGAAAGGGTGTTGCTATTATTGAGCATTGCTGTCAAAAGCAGGAGTGCCTGCCTTCAGCCTGTTTACCAGAGATATTAACCGTTGCTGAGTTGTCAAAAAAGACCACAGTGCAACTTCACAGGTTTTGAAGTCTGAGATGAAAAAGACATAGAGGGGAGTTCAAAGTTATAAGAGCCCACCACTTATAGCTTGCTATCTGGCAGAGGCATAGTGATACACGCTGGTAGGGGCTGTCTGTTGATCAACAAACCAAGGAAAGGCTTGGTTGAAACTCATATAGAAACTCTTTCATCTCCTTCAAAGTCATGTTTTCCCCTTTCCCATTTGAACTCTCTTCATATCAGTCCTTTCAAACAGATTAGACAGACATGTCAGGAAGGGCGTAGGTAAAGCTCATCCAGACTTGGGGCAGAGGATGGACCAGAAGGCCTCCAAATGGCTCTCCACTGCTGTGTCTCCATGAGCCGGCCATTTCCTTAACATTTATTTATCTTGAATGACATAACACATTTGATGTTGATTAATTGAAATGAATGGAAGTTTTAAGATCCTTAGTCAGTGATGTCAAAGTCAAGACCAACATCTGTGATAAACTTTGCTGTTGTAATGAGATATCATTGCCTTGGAAACATGTAGAAGCAGCCACAAGAAAATTTCAATTACACATCGGTTAGGTTTACAACTACACCAAGATTTTACAAACTCTAAAGAAAAGTAGTTAGGTGATTTTATTGTTATGGCTGATTTTTTTTTAAGATTTTTTTTTTTTTTTAAACTTCCTCAGTGGAATGGAAAAGTGTGGAGGCTGGTGGTGATGAGATCCAGCACATTGATCTGGCTGCTTCATTTTGTCTTTCTTCTATTTTCTGTGTCTGCACCTGTCTGTTGCTTTTTGGCTTTCACTCTAATTGATGACTTCTTTGACTGACCCAAGAGGGACTGTGCAACTTGCAGGGCCCTAACTGCTCTACTTCTTATTTCTACTTCCTTTGACTTTTCCCTCTCTCCTCCTTCACTCCACTTTGTCAGATGACGTCCTCATTTCCCATGTCTTCCCATTTCCCCATAGGAATACCTATACAGACAACAAGCTGAGTGTTTTCTGGTAATGCATTAGCTTGTTCCTCGTCTGACATACTTAGCAGAGAGTTACCAATGGGTGCCAGGCAATTGCCTAAATTAAAAATGCTGGGAGAAATCTTGAGCTGCTATCAACCAGTAATCTCTTTCGAAGTTCATTGGACTGAAATCGTTTATTTCAGCTGAGTATTGGCACCATTTAATTCATCAAGCTCAAGTTGGCCAAATCTGGATGCTCACATTTGCTGGTTATTCCCCTACCTCTATTGTATTTTTGTATCCATTAAGTGACATGATTTCTAACTGTCCAGCTGAAATGACCAATAATAATCATATTACAGGGACACTTCAGATCACAGCTGAAAATGACAATGACTTGTTGCTTCATCACTTCACACTTTTATTTACTGTCTTACAGTATCTTTTTCAGAGATTTCTTTCAGTATTGCCATTTTCCAGCTTCTTGCCTTGAACTGAGACCAACACGTTTCCAATCTAGACAGAATAGTTCGTATTTGACCAAGACAAAAATGATTTTGTAAAGAAAGTGAGGAAACAGGCTTCCAGAAGTACAAAATATGTCATACAACCATATTACTTAGGTGGAGTCAGTGCTGCCTTTAGAAAACTGCATGGTTTTGGTGGCATCTTGACATCTCCAGGTGTACTGCTTTCTGGTGTTTACAAAATTCAGCTAACTGCACCCCAGGCAAAAACAAACCAGACAATTGTAAAACAATAGACTATGCACTGGTTAAGTAAAAAAAAACCATTAAAGTCTGAAGAAGTTACATGAATCAGATCCAGAGTCAGATTAAAAATCATTAGCTGAAAACTCCAATAATTAAATTTATTTCCCCCCCGCCCCCCTGGAACAACCACCTTGCCTTTCTAATCAGCACCTTGATCTCTTCCCTGCCCTTTACAGCCCAGTATAGAGGACCTGGACAACACCACTGTAAGGCATTGTTTCATACCCACACCAGGAATGGGATTTCTAGGGAACCAACACTGAATGTTTAAGAAAATGCCAGTGTCTCTGGATAAGCCCAGTCTCTTCTCCAAAACCATCTGGTTCAGCCATGTCCCTCTCTGCAAGGTAAATAAAACCTCAGAAGGCGCAACCAGTAGTCATCTTAACGGCTTCACACACCTAAACTGTTCTGGTCTCTTGAGAGCTGGTTTTCCTGCTGAAGCTCTTACTTCCTTGTGCTTTATTTTTTTGCTTGGTATAGGCTTGGTCCAGCTCACCAGAACAAAATATCCTTCAAAAGTCAGTCTGTTTAGACCGTAAGGACCAATGGAAGTTTGTCTCATAACAGTGGTCAGGATAACCCTAAAAAGAAATGACAAAATCTTGTTTGGACTAAATAAATACATCTATTACTGATTCAGAAAAAGAGTGTTACAGAACTGGAGGATGGACCTCCCAAGGGCTGAGTACCCTTACCTTTGCAGAGAAAAGGACTATCATTTTACATCTCATGAACTCAGCTGGTTGTTGGATAAGGAACCAGTGGCAATACAGCGTCCTCTGACAGTGTTTGCAAAGTGGGCAAAGCCGAGCGCTCACCGAGGCAATTTCTAACCAGAACAAAAGAGCAAGTCAGCCCATGTACCCACAGCAGCTTCTGAAATGCAAGGACACCACATCTGTGGAGCAAGATGAGTGCAGTAAAGGCTAACACATTCATAAAATGTGCAGCTGTGAAGTGATCACACGCTGGAAGAAAAGAAGAACAAAAGGAGGCTGCATTCAGCAAATCACTAAAGAATAGCAAAACTCTAAAGGGCAGTTCAGCATCTCCCAGAAAGGATCCCATGGCTTTCAAAAGATACATCTCTGACAGAAACTACAATGCAGTCTTTGGAGCAGCTACAGACTGAGACATGAATAATGGAATAAACAGAAAAGATGAAAATGAAGCTTCAGGAAAGGAGCTAAAAATCCAAATTAGTCACTGAGCAGATTGCCTTCTCCCTTCCTATAGTACACCACTCTTTGGGTAATATCACTGAAGTCAACAGGATGATTTAGGAGTAAAGGGACATGAAAAATGAGAAAGGAAATCAGAATATGGCCTTTTGTTTAAGAGGAAAGATGCTAAGATGAACTAAAGTGAATCTGAGAAGGTTAAGATTGATGAACAGTCATCCAGAGAGAAATGTATCATGCTAACAAGCTTTATGCATCCTAAACTCACTTTTTTTTCCCCTGTAGTTTGGTATCTTTCCAGCATAAAATACAAGAATGGTTAATGAACATGAAACCTCAACAACTAGTAGGGCTAACTTTTGGTGCTGTTTTAGTTATTGACATTTTTACATGATACATGTGAATCCCATTTTGGTGAGCCCGGCAGTTTAAGATGATTGATACAGATCTTTCAGGCTAGTAGAGCTGAAGTTTCAGAGGATGCTACAGTGACATTTCAGTGAAGTCAATCAAAGTTGCTTTTCAGCGTTCAACTTCTACCTGCAGACTACACTCCTGCATTTTGTGAGCTGAAGGAAGGAACAAACGTGTGGGATTTGTCTTCAATATCTTTAGGAAGTCATGGTGTTGACAGCCCCACCTGAACTAGTTCTCTAAGCCGTGTTATCAACAGAGAGAAGAAAATACTTCTATAAATGTGATTCATGCCATCTATCTAAACATCTACATTAGGATGAGATGACTCATACCCTGTAGATGACTACAAAGGGAGTCATGAGTCATGTGGGTAGTGATATCTAGCTTTTAGTCAGTCAGCATTAGATGAGATGAAGCTCATATCTGGAGTACAAAAACATGGGTACTTTTGGTTCCCAGACCTTTGGCACAAAGGGCCTGGCTTCATGCTGCTGCTGCCTTTATGTGGCAGCAAGGCTGGGTTTAAGGACTGCAAGGTTTCTGTAAGCCTTTGGAATTTGTCAAGAAAGCAGTTGTAATCTTGGGATCTGATCTCTTTCCACCAGTTCTGACTCAACTGAAACTCCTTAAAGGTCTATTCAGGTTTTTAATTACTCTGTATTTTTGGAGAAATTAAGAGATTCCTGTGTTTCAAACCACTACATTCTTGTGTTTGGAACAAGACCCATCCTACAGTAAGAACCAGGGGCTAATTTGCATTGTGCTCCGGTCCCCCACTCTTCAAAAGGACATGTTGGCTACTGGATATGAAAGAAAAGCACTAACTCAAAGAGTTTAATGAAATCTTCCGATTTGGCTAAAGGACACTCCTGGAACAGAGAGAAATGGCTGGTCACCCTTTCAGTTCTTTGGTTTGGTAAATAGGCAGCCACTTCACCCGAATACATATTACGTGTTTGCCTTTTACCCTGTCGAAAACAAATGATGTTTGCTTTTCTCCTTCTTTTCTTCCCAAAAGGGGAGGGGCGGAACTGCCTGTGAATGGATCCTGGGCTGAGAAGAGGCTGTCACGACAGACAGCCCTTCTAATATAGCTGCCCAACGGGACCGTAAAGGCTCTAGGGTAAGGCACTGGTGTAAGACAGAGGCTGTTACTCTCCTGAGAGGTTACTCTGGTTGCAGCAGGACTACTAAGATATAAGGGGAGGAATAACCCCCTTTTCCCATTGCTCTAAGTTATTGCTAAGCTTAAATCTGCCAACATAACTGTGTGAGTGTCCTTAACCTGGTGCTGCCAAGCAAGACATCCAGAGAGAGGTGGTGGAGTCTCCATCTAAGGAGGACTTTTGTTGGCTGGACGAAGGCGTGGTTCAGCTGCTAGTGTTGGTGATAGTCTTGCTTCAGGATGGAGGTGGGGCTAGAGATTTGCAGAGCTTCCTTCCAGCCAACATTTCTGTGGCTGCTACCCTTTGCCCAAGGTTAGGAACAATACCGCTTCTTTGAAGACTAAACACAAATTTGTGCTATTTCAGTAGACAAGGGATGAAGTGGCCCAGCAGCTGGGTGTGCAGGTCACAGCGGGCACTAAACACTGGGCTGAGCTCAGAAAAGGTGTTTTGGAGACCAGAGACATCTTTTTTAGCTCAATCATAGTCAGGGCAGCCCATCTCTGTGACTCTAATAAATCCTTTTGGTCCTAGATAGAAATTGCCAGCTGACATTTTATCCAAAAGACTTAGATAAAGCCATTTAAAGTGCTTCTTACTCTGCATTGCTCATCTGCTGTTCAGATGAATTTAAAAGCCTTTTGGTAAGGGTCTATCTTTTCCCAGGCTGGTTAATGAAGCAGGAGCAGGAACATTTCTTTCTAAGCCAGGTAGGCACATTCTTGCTTGCAATGTGGAGGTGTCCAACGGGGTCAGGGACCCCACTGGGTCACGCCTCTCCCAAGCACACGTGTGAGCAACACGCACGCTCGTCCTGCTCTCTGTCAGGTGGGATTTCATGAGCTCCCAGGAACATCTCAGGACCAGAAGAAAGGCCAGTGAGCTCTGGGTTTGCCTTCGCAGCACTGAGGAAACTTGGCAAATGGCCCAGGCAATCTGAATAAGAAAATAAAGTGGGAATCCCTCAGGGAAAATGGAATATTCAGATATTTTTTTTTTTCTATATTTGCACTGCTCCGTATGCAAGGAGGGTGAGGTGGGGGGTGGAACCAGCCTCCATGATCTGTTTGGTCAGTCCTTGGTATCCACCATCTCCCTAGTCAGGAATTATTTGTCTGAAAGGTTTTAATTTTCTTTCCTCTGTTAAGGAATAATTACTGCTTTTAGCAGGTGGTTCTACGTGTTTTAAATAACCATAGGCTTTCCAGCGGGAGATTCTCAGGGTGACTTCCAGCTTGGAAAGGTCTCATGCTTGTTCAGAGTCAGACCAGGAAAGCTTCAATTCTCCCACTGAAGCAGTCTGTCCTGTGGGATGCTCCTTCTCCCGGAATCAACATTTACTCCCTTTCCTGCTGTCTGGAGGCTTTTAGTTTACCACAATGTGAGACTGAAGGGAAAGAAGCAAGTTGATTTATTTTTTATCTTTTGTAAGATGAGCAAAATGTGCCCTGTCTCACTGGACTGCTGATGAATCTTGGGCCACAAGAGAGTGTGTGACAATCATTTACCAAAAGAAATATGGATTTTTCCCCCCTTTATTATGTGTGTTTGAATAGTTCAGAGTACCGAAAGTTTAATTAAGCAGTCACTGCTTTTAATGTGAATACCTGCCTCATTGCATCAGTGTGATGACTGAGATCAGAGGCCAGCAAGAGGGGAAAACATTCACGAAAAATGAAACCCACTTTCCCCTTATCACTGAGCAACCATCCAATTTTGCTCCAGGCAATGCAATTTTTTATTTCTTACCTCGTGTCTGCTTGCTAAGAATAAACAGCACATACAGGGTGTTGGTTCACTGGCTTGAAATTGTGAAATGTAAAGGATTTTTCTGTGTAGAAATGTATTTTGTGAATGCCCAGCTGAAAATTCTCCTTAATAACCCCCTTTTGATCTGGTTTGACCTGTGGACTTTACACCTGCTATCTGGCTCAACAGATACGCTCTTTGCTGGCTGACAAGTGCATTGATATGACCTTAATCCCCCTGTTCCACCCTCCCTTTCCACATAGGATACAAGGAAAACCTCAACATTACTTGCCAGTGCTGTGGCTAGGGAAGGGGGATGCTGAGTCCTTTCACGAAACCCCACACAGTTTTTACTGGGGAGGTTTTGTGTCCGTGGTGCGTTACATCCTGGAGCAGAAGGTAACCAACGTGGATGTGGAGGCTTCAGACCTTCATCCCAGACGTAAAATGGCTCCAGTAGGTTAGAAGTGGCAGGTCAGCTTAGGTCTTGCAGGAGTCATGTTCAAACAGGAGAGAAATGGGCTGGAAAACTTCTGCATCTCTGGCTCTTGACAAAGACCAGTGGACTTGGGCTGACCTATCAATACATACAGTATAATTAAGCAGAGTTCGCAGGACTTCCTCCCCTTTCTGTGCCATTACCTCAAGGGAAAACGCAATGTCACTCCGTCTCATTAAGGTCTTCACATGAACTGTGTATGGTTTACAGCGATCAAGAGACAAATAAGATCCTTGCAGCTGACTGCTGTTCCCTTTCCATTCACCAGCCGCAGAAGTGCCCATGAAGACATCATTGTAAAGTCAGTTTTGATAATACATAATTCAGTGCCTTCAATTTGGCCCTCAAGGCAACTGTGGTATTTTATATAATGGCTTTACTCACAAGGGGGAAATTAATTGCATCTTCCTAGCTGGTTGCTCAGAGCTACAACTTCATGTGCGCAAGGCAGACTCCCCTTAGGAGTCCTGATTTTTGTCAGAACAATCTGAAATTGCCTCCATGTCATTTATTATTACAACAACAACAACTGAGCAGCCTATATAAAATACAAATCTAGGTCCATTTAAAACCGATACGCTTTATTGCTGCTATGAACAGCATGTTTTAATGAAAGTCAAAAAAGAGTAAATGTCTGCGGTGTTTGCCTGGTGTAATTTTGGGACACTTGGCGATAGATAAGGAAGGCTCTGAGGAAGACAATTGTGGACATATTGCAAATGGGCATCCTCTTACTTATTCATTCACACTTTCATTTGGCCCTTGGGGCTTGTAGGGAAATTAAAATGGCAAAAGCAGAACAGGATGACTCAAATAACCCCTGCTGTCCAAGCTGTCATGTATCAATAAAGCCACTCACCTAACAAAGGATTGTTCACATAAATATCCACACAAAGGAACATTATCCTACCTGGTTGGGAAGTTCAGCGAGGTGAACATCTGTCAGCGTCTAAGGAATTTGAAGTCTAATAGACAAAAGCAGAAAGTTTCTAGAAGTATGATTACGTGTTTATCATCTCACATTAGAGCTCTTATTATTGCTAGGCTCCCTGTGAGCTAGGTGCTGTGCAAGCACAGAAAGAGTGAAAATGGTCTTTGCTTCAGCCTGTGACGAAGCTGTTGCAGCTGTTGCAGCTGTTACTCCTTTACAGAAGTTTTTGGGAGTTGCTGAGCTGCCAGAAAATGCCCCCATGCAGCTTGCACAGCACAGACCCGCAGTCCCGCTGCAGCGTGCCCCTGCCAGCGAGCTCTCTGCCCAGCACCAGCACAGGTGCTTCTTATTCCACCCTCACCCCCTGCAAATAAAATATCTCCTTTCTTTCAAAAAAGCACTAGCTTTTCAATGAAAATCCAGGGAATTGGAGTAGTCTTTTTCACGAGGTTTCCCTGGGGTGTTTCATCAGCTAGTAATGTCACTAAAAGCATGAACTCATTTTGCTGCATGTTTTGTTTAACCCAAGCTGGTATTTTTCATAAGAAAATATGATTTATCAGGTGAAGGAGCATAAGGGGTGCCTTCCATAAGGGGTGGAAATGACGGAACGTACTTTCCCATGTCCTATGCCCTTACTCCTCTTCATCTGCAGCAGGTTGACCCCGGCTGGACGCCAGGTGCCCACCCCAGCCGCTCTGTCGCTGCCCTCCTCAGCCGGGCAGGGGAGAGAAAATACAACGAAAGGCTCCTGGGTCGGGATAAGGACGGGGAGATCACTCAGCAATTACTGTCACGAGCAAAACACTCGACTGGGGGAAATTAGTTTAATTTACTACCAATCAAATCAGAGTAGGATAATTAGAAATAAAACCAAATCTTAAAAATACCTTTGCCCCACTCCTCCCTTCTCTGGGGCTCAACTTCACTCCCAGTTTCTCTCCCTCCTCCTGCCCAGCAGTGCAGGGGACAGGGAATGGGGGCTTCCACAGGATGAATGGGGTCCATCCCACAGGAGACAGTCCTCCATGAACTTCTCCAATGTGAGCCCTTCCCATGGGCTGCAGTTCTTCATGGACTTCTCCATCATGGGACTCTCCCATGAGGCGCAGCCCCCCAGGCACAGCCTGCTCCAGCACTGGTCCCCATGGGGCACAAGCCTGGCCAGCAACCCTGCTCCTGCCTGGGCTCCTCTCCACGGGGCCACAGGTCGTGCCACAAACCTGCAGGGGCAGGTGGTCCGATAACTGATTTAACAGGAGAGATGGATTTGAGCAATGCATGTGAATACAACCTTGCTTTCATCCCTTCACTGAAGACCCTTCCAATAAATGGAATTACAAATTGCAGAAATGTAGCAAGGGACGATGAAATGCAACGCTGGCATTAGTGCCAGTTCCTACATCACATCGTGTCAGTCCTGACTGAATATGTCAGGACCTGAAATAAGAAAATCAGAGTCAAATGTGGGGTCTCCCCTGAACACCAGAACTTCACCCCTCTGTTGTGAAAGAGTCACTGTGGCCGTGTGGGTTTCAGATAAGCTTCCTAAAAGCTGAGTGAGGATGGCAAAGTGTTGCAACAACAAAAAAGCCTTTTATTGCCTGCCTCTTCCCCAGGTGAGACGTTCTTCTGCTGTCACAACATGCATTTGCTGAGAACTGCAGCAACATCACGTAGGGTAGTTAAAAGGGATCCCTCTTTCTGGCACACACAGATGCACGCACACACTCACACATACCCTGATCTACTACTAGGACATCTAAATGTGCCTTGCCAAAGCTCAGGAGTTTCGTGCCCCCAACTCCCTTTTCACACTGGGTGGCAGCTAGCTTGGGTTTCTCCTCTTCTGCAGTCCCTTAATATGCTGACTTGTCACTTTGGGTTTAAGCAGGCCATGGGCTGGGGGGGGAAAGCATCTATATGGATCAATCCAAACATTCACTTCTGCTCTAACACTGGGCAGGAGCAGGGACCTTGGAAAAGAATGGGAGACACAAGAAATGCAATTAGAAATACGCATAGAAAATTTTTCTTCCCTCATGTAGTGACCCAGCTTCTGGCAACTAAGAGTTTAGGGATGTCTTGAGTGTAGGGAAGCATCTGGGCCGTTGTTATGATTATTCATAGAATCATAGAATCATTTGGGTTGGAAAAGACCTTTAAGATCATCAAGTCGAACTGTAAACTTAACATTACCAAGCCCACTACTAAACCATGTCCCTAAACGCCACATCTACAAGTCTTTTAAACACCTCCAGGGATGGTGACTCAACCACCTCCCTGGGCAGCCTGTTCCAATGCTTGACAACCCTTTCAGTGAAGAAATCTTTCTTAATATCCAACCTAAACCTCCCCTGCAGCAACTTGAGGCTGTTTCCCCTTGTCCTGTTGCTTGTTACTTAGGAGAAGAGACTGACCCCCACCTCGCTATAACCTCCTGTCAGGTAGCTGTAGGGAGCAAGAAGGTCCCCCCTGAGCCTCCTTTTCTCCAGGCTGAACCCCCCCAGCTCCCGCCGCCACCCCCCATCAGCCTTGCTCTCTAGGGTCTATCCTCCAGAAATGTGCCTGGTGTGTTTTTGACAGTTGTGTGTTCCCCGTTGTGTGCAGTGCTATGCAAACACCTTTAACCAAACACAACACATGGGCAAAGCGGACAAACAGAGAGGTGTGCAGATGTGCACAGAGCTGCACCACATGTCACGGCAGAGCCTGGGGCTCGCCTCGGGAAAACAAGACTCACAAAGCCCACACAGCCAGCTGGGCCAGGATTTGTAAAGAGAAGGATGATAACGCCCGACAGAAGACCGAGGTTTTCTGCTTGTGTGTGAACACCTGCGTTCTCATCTGAATGAACTCAGGTCTTAGGATATCACCATGCAAGAGCATGCCAGCCAGAGGCCAGCCGGTCCCCATGGCCCCAGAGCTACGCGAGCTGGGGTTTGCACGGAGGCTTATCCATGTCTAGCATTGATGGAGCCTGCTCCAGTCCTCTCTCACCACTCAAGGGACTGCTAAATCTCAGTGACATAGCATCAAGGACATGACCTCAGTGCTTCCCTGTTCAGGACAGACCTTTAAACTCTTCGGAGTGTCTGCAAATCCAATCTCCCATCCTTTGCCTTATCTCTGAGATGCCATGTTGAACATCTTAAATGTGTGAGGCAGTATCTCCTTGTGGCATGTGAGGGACTGATGCCACATCCATGAGACATGAGAGGTTTGCTATTTTAGAGGTAATTCCTTGTGACAAAGCGTGTGTCTCTGCATTCCTAGCACAGGTGCTCCAAAACTTAGTTGCAATGGTCTGGAACTGGAGATAGGCCTGCAAACCCAGAGGTGATTCTTTCTGCCAGGAATTCTGAGTCTTTCAGCGCTTTCACAGAAGAAAGAGGGATGGAAGAGGCTGCCTAGAAAGTGTGTATGAGAAAGGAAGGGAGCTTGGTTCCCTAACTGGTTCAGCAGTGGAAGCGTTTTCATGAAACATTCATGCCTACTTTGAATATTATATAAGAACTGTTAGCGAATGATTCATGCCGTGTGTCATTTACTCACCAAGTGCACAGATTGTTTATAAATATGTTATAGTCTATCTTTGGAAATATAAACGACTGTAATTAAAGAATCCTGTTTTTAAGCCTGGTGAAGTCAGTTAACTGTGGCATAATGGTTACTGAACGCTGTTTTAAAATACCATCTGAAAGGTCTTTACATATTCATGGAGCTGTTGCTTATACTTTGCTGTTGGGGACTGCAATTTGTTTTTCCAGCTATGGTGTTAGAGAAGGGCTTTAGATCAAGGGTACAGCTTAAAATGCACACTAGCTGGAAATCTGATCCTCAGTTTCTGTTTATTGTAGTGCACCAAATCCTCTGTTGGCATACATCACAGAATTACGGAATCACAGAGTGCTCAGGGTTGGAAGGGACCTCTGGAGATCATCTAGTCCAACCCCCTTCTAAAGAAGGTTCACTGCTTAATTAATGTATGGAAGAATTCATCCCAACCTTTCTGTTCCCGTTTAGCTTTTGGTATTGGGTAGCGTGACGTACTATTTAAGAGCTGCGTGTTCCATCCCGGGGAAAGCCACATCTTTGAGGTGGACAAACTGGTGCATACGAGGGTGCAGTGTACCAGGACAGCCTGAGGCACCCGGTCCAAGTCACTTTTTGTTCTCTCAGGCATACTGAGATCAGTCACCATAAGCAAGGCTCCTTTTGAAGTAGTTCCTGTCATTTCTTCAAGGTTTAGAGCTGCAAAGTTGTCATTTCAGTCACAATTAAGCAGCAAAAAAGTCTTCCTGGGTTAATCCTATCTTTATTTTCCCTTAGACAGTATCAACAATAGGAAGTTCTGATAACCAACATTCTCCAACCATGGTAGGATACATCCTTGCTCTTCCATCCTGTATATGCAGCTGGACACATTCAGGCTTGCCACAAGACCTCCTGCTGCATTGCAAAACACATCCCTGGTTTCAGGCATGGAGGAGGTCTGCATGAACTTGCTCCATCTTGGTCCCTGCCATGCTTGAGCTCATCCTTCATGAAACATTCAAAAGAGAAAGTTTGACAGGCAACCAATTCTTGCTGAACAGCGATTCCCTAAACACTTCTGCAAGCTTGTCTTGAGCAGCTGGGGGCTTCTGGAAGCTAGGCTGTTTACTTAGAAGTATTCAGCACCCATCCAAGAAGAAGAGGTGAGTTGGAGCAGGAATCCAAGAGTTTAGGAGACTGAGGTCTAAATTTAGATGAAAAAAATTCCCTCAGAATGCAGCTGATTCAAGAAAATTTGCTACGCAGATTCTGAAAGGTCTGTAAGAGTTTAGCAACCAAAGTGTGAGGCTGTACAATAATTTTACTTGCTCCTCATTTCTCACTTACCTGCTTGTTCCCTTGTCATATAGTGTAACGGCTCTTTCTGACATCTGTGCAGGCTTTTCTGCTTGCTCCTGAGCCCTGGATGTGGAGATAAAGAAAAGGCTTTGTTCATTGCCTGGGTGCCAGGCTGCAGAGTGATTCTGCCTTAAA
>JAVJGI010000060.1:64277361-64341375 GCA_035590275.1 Ibycter americanus | reverse complement strand
CTGCCCAAAGCCCCCACAGCTTAAACCCTGATCTGGGAAGAAGAGACCTCCTCAGTGAGCATGGAGGGAGCAAACAGTTCGGTGGAGTGTGACCTGGCTGCCAAGGTGCTTTGCTGCATGTAGGCACATTCCAGGGCAGAACTTGGGTGGATGAACAGTTGTATATAACCAGCACTTATGTGTGCAATGGGGGATCTCACATGGGGTCCGTGCCTTCATATGCCACAATATAGAGCTAACGTTTCCCTTAGAAGGACAAGAGCAGCAAAAAGTTAAGGAGACTGCATTTTTGTTCCATTGCAGAGATCTGTTCTTCTGCCAAAGATGCACTTGTCCATCTTCAATGCTTACATGGATACAAGATGAAGAGTGCAGCTGAGGTGATACTGAAGCCTCTGAAGAGGTTTCTTGGACCAGCCCGTGTCTACGACAATGTCTAGGAATGGATGATGTTTTGTTGATCTTAACTGAAGGGCATGTTGTTTAAGAGATGACTGGGAGATCAAAAGGTAGGACTGAACCATTGAAAAGAGGAGCCACAGCTCCCATCAAAGCTTTTCTTGAAAAAAATCTCTCTTTGTATTTGTAAATGTTAAGAAGTTTTTCCACTAATCAGGTTGCTCCAATCTTTTCATCTCTGGTTCGTTAGTGGAGCCATCTGTCAAGGGAGTCATAGTTCAGAGAGGGACCTGTTAATCTCAGTGCCAGGATGGAGGAGTTTTGTTTTGGACTCCTGTGTTGGTCATTGGGAGCATCACTGCGGTTTAATTCTACTGAGTCTGGTTGTTCATCACCTCTGTCACACTCAAGCCACTCTTCGGGAAAGGGTTGGGTTTTCCTGGGGTCATGAAAAGTGTCCAGTTCATCTATTTTATTCAATATTTTCCAGTTCTTGAGTGCCTATATCAGGGATGAAGGGTCTGCTTTGGCAGTATTTCCTGCCTGGCTAGAAGCATACAGAACCAGAAGTTCAGTTTCCTTAAACTGCCAAATGACTTCTGCAGAGTAAGCAATTCAGAAAAG
Source organism: Ibycter americanus (assembly GCA_035590275.1). Taxonomy (NCBI): domain Eukaryota; kingdom Metazoa; phylum Chordata; class Aves; order Falconiformes; family Falconidae; genus Ibycter; species Ibycter americanus. Next base: position 64,340,352 of record JAVJGI010000060.1, on the reverse strand, counting down.
TAAAACTAAATATCAAAGTCAAATTCTAAGTCTTGATTCTTTCACAGCTCTGCTCATGTTTCCAGTTTAATGTCATAGCAGCTCTTAAAGTTTCCAAACAGCATTCCATCAGCAAGGCCCTAATGTTAAAGACATGGAAAAATGCTTTTCTTGAACTTCTGTTTTCAGTTGCACCTAAATTTGATTACTTTAACTGTGAAAGCTGGGACGAAAGCCCATGGCAGGGGAGTTGGAACTAAATGATCTTTAAGGTCCCTTCCAACCCAAAACATTTTATGATTCTATGTTTATCCAGGTATCTCCTCTGCTTCAGACAGAGTTGTTTTGAAAAGTCCAAACAAAATCGCTCAGGTTTTCTTCAGCAGAATGAAAAGAAAATTCACTGTTGTTTTTAATCTTTTTGTAATGGTTTTGGTTGGAAAGAGGAATTGAAAGGCGATAGAGGGAGAGCCCTGGAGAACTTGTCTAAGCAGCAGGCTTCAAACTTTGAATGACATCTTCAATGCACAGGCCCTGGACCAAACCCAGCTTCCTGAAGGACACACAGGCAGGACCACAGTGAAGAGTCATCTTCTTTCTCCCTTGTTCCAGTCCCATCTCTTGCCCTGGACAATATTCAGTGTTATGCATTTCATGACACTCCTCATTGATCAGGACTGGGTAATGCTGCTACCGCTTCGTTCTGCAGATGGGGTAACTACAGAGCAAAAAGGCGGTGTGAGGCATTTTCAATACTAGACTGAAACTTATCCTAGTCTTGGAAAATGCCAAATCTACTTGTCTGGCTCCAGTGTCAGTCAAACGGGCAACTTCACTATGAACAACAACACTGTGAACTCCTGGCGGGGGGGGGAAGTAATGCTGAGTAATCCACTCAGCTTTCTTCTCTAGCCACTAGGTCCTGTTCCTTCTTCAAGGCCAAGACCACCTCTGGATGTCTGATTCCTGCGTTCCTCCAGCTCAATGACATGGCTGAGCTTTCCAAAGCGCTCTGAGGTGAGCAGCATCTGTGGACATCCCTTGAGGGTATGCACGAAGAGAACGGTGCCGCTCAACAGTTCCTGTGTCTTGGACTCTGTGGCAGAGATAGATGAGCACTAAAAGTCTCAGTTTCAAGCCCTGATCACCCAGATAAGAAGTGATTATAGCTGCATGCAGCAGTATTACTTTGAGCCTGGATTTTGTTGATTTTCCCTTTTCTTTAAAGAACAGGAGAGAGAAGCATAGAGAACACTAAGTGAAAATCTGGTTTTGAAGCAGTGTTTGAGGCCCAAATGCTAAACCATAAAACCAGGCAAATGACAGAACTGTGCTTGCCCATGTCTGGTCTCATACGCAAAAGATAAGCCAGGAGAGTAACTATCCAGATTTAGGCCAAGACATATGGGACTGTAAAAAGCGCATAGAAGAGGGGAGAGAGGACAAGTACTGCAAGACCCGGCTGCTGAGAGGCACGGCTGATGGGCAGGGAGGCACGTTTCAGTTTTTTGCCCTGAGCCCAAGCTGCAGCATGGGAAGAGGAGTTTGCAAAAGGAATTTAAAAAGGCCAGTACTGCTTTCTGTCTCCCTCTGAGCCACAAGCCCAGCTACACTGGCAGCCACATCTAGGGGTGGAAATCCCGCAGCAGAACTTCTCCACGTCCCATTGCTAGAGTCACGGGGCATTTTTTCTGTGTTGGCCATCCCCTTGGGGCAGCTGAGGCCAAGGATGTATGCACAATGGCAATCAGTCAAAGAGGAGAGATTTCAATTTAGTTTCATTTTAACCTCTCACCCAAGCTGTTAATGCTTGGGAAAGGCTTTTAATAAAATGGGACAAATGGTGATCTCATTTGCCGTAACTAACACTATCTTTACAGATGCACCATCTGATTCCAGGCACAGAAGAACAGAGGATTATTGGATTAATTCTAATCTCATAATTGATTCATTCTGGGTTTAGTCTGCTTGTAAAGCAAGATAAGATCTTAATACTGTGCATTCAGCACAACAACCACTTGCCTTTCAGAGCAGCCTCTAATTTCTGTGAGTGATTAGCTCATACCACATCCCCAGTTTGGCACAGTCCCAAACTACAGGGAAATTTGGAGCCACATCCAGACTTCACAGCTGGCTCTTATCTAAAGGAGGGGCCTGGCTATTTTCATGGCCATTTACCATTAAGGCAATATTAAGCTCTACAGCAGGACACAAGCGTGAGTTTGATCGTGTACAATAAAGGAGAGACTGTCCCAACAGAGCTTACAGCTGCATAGCTGATTTGCCACAGGGAAAGGGGAAAAACAGTGCAGGTAAAGATGTAACGGGGAACAAAAATACTCATGTTCCATACTAATGCCAGGCTTGGAGGTAGAATGTGGGGACGGGCACATACACACATTGATTGCTGTCAAGGTTAGGACCTGGGCAGAGTTGATGGTTATCTAGGTATCACTGATGATGTGGAAAGTGTTTCTGGCCATTTAGAGAACGTTTCAGTGTGCACAGTCAGGACTGGCCTCAGGCCATGCTGCTGCGAAGTGACTACTGTGTCACCTGTGCCACATACACTGTCCACCTGAGAACCTCTCATCTAACCAACTCGACATATCTCAGGGGAAGGAGGAGCAAGATCAGCTGTCAAAATGCATTCCTGTAAGATATTTCAATAGGTCTGTCACCCATAGCACACTTTTCTCTGCTGGTAGCCCCTTGTCCTGCTGTTTCTTTTAAGATTAGAAGCTTTTTGAGAAAGGCAGTATATACATCAGTCTGGTTTTACAACATCTAATGCAACAGGCACAGGCACCACTCACCCGAAGTCTTTCTGAGAACTAAATCTTTCCAGTGATGTGTTTCAGCCTCAGTGAATGGAGATGACTGAACTCCTATCAAGGCTAAGACCCAGGCAAGAGGTGCAGAGGGGAACAGCGTATGTTCTCAGTAAGACGCATTTGGGCTCTGATCCTGGCAGACAGTGAAGTTTCAAGTTGCCCATACAGATGTGCTTGATACCATTTGCAATGCCATGTCCCTTGTCGAGGGAGCGACATGTCCTGAATCCTCCAATTAATAGAAAGATGCAGGAGCCAACACAACTTTTGTTCCTGGACCAGCAGTGACTTCCCTGCTGGGAAATAAGGTCAAGACCTTGTGAAGTCAATGCCAGTGGGAGTCAGTGAGTGGATGTATGAGATAATCAGGTAGGGTAAAAGCTCTTATCTTGTTGGTTCTTCAGTAAACTCCAGAACCCAGATTCACTGCAGGCTATCATTTACTCTTTCTCACCCATGACATCCTCTCAAGTTTGATGTCTGAATCTGTGAGCTCAACCTCATCCTAAAGTTCTGCAGCAGACTCTTGGTTGTCGTTGCTGTGGGAGGACATTCACGTAACCCAGACAAGGGCTCTGTAGTAACAAGAGGCAGCATCTGCTATGGGGAATCTCAATTGCAACAGGAGTCATAGATAACAACCCCCAACGCCCCAAAAGAACACACAGGGCAAAAGGTTTGGAAAAAAAATTAGACCAGGTGACAACAATGCTGTCATCATGTCTGTTGCCTGCTCCTAGGTCCACGACACTTCCACTGACTCTGCTCTGTGCCCCTCCAGAGCAGGAGTGATTCTATCTGCAAGAGAGGCATGGCCAAAACCAGGATGTTCTCTCCTTCCCAGCACCCCACCAGCAGTTCCCTCCTGCTTCCCACCACGCTGCAGAGCCACATGTCCCTGTGTTTGTGTGGGAGGATGTCTGGGCCTTGGGATGAGCAGGGACATGGGAGAAGACTGTGAAGGGTGTGGGGAGCCTAAACCTGGGAGGGGGAGGAAGGGACTATACCCGAACCTCCAGCATGGCCTGTGCTGTTATTTGAGAAGAGCCTTAGGAACTTGCCACAAATCCTAGAGAGACCCAATCATCTAGGACCTGGGGAACAGAACAGGAGAGAGAGAAAATAAGAGGCTTCCCTTTACCCATTGCTCCTAAAACCCCACTGCCAACAGGATCATGACACCTGATAGTATCCAGAGCCTTTTCTATTGTCTCTCATTCCTGTGAAAGGCTATCTTCCATCAAGACCAACTGGGTTACATACACCGTTGCAAGGGAACCAGTCACTGAGGCTTGATGAGCTAAGATCACCCCTGAAATACCTGCTGGGGAATAAAGAGCACTACGTCAAATCTCCATCCACTTCATGGCTTATGCCTGCACCATTCCTTTGTCTCTTCTTCATCTTTGCCTGCATCCCTCCGAGCTGAATTACATTTGCTCAGCTGACATTGGCACCAAGCTTGCCAACCCATGTTTCAATAAAATCACTCTGCCCCTTGCTCCCCTTCCTCAAATAGATTACTCCGGTATTTCAATTATAGTGCTGGTAATTAGAAACGTTAGTGGCTGAATAGCAGCTTCATTTAAATAGAGGCCAAAGGAATATCTTCTCCCCCAGACATATCCCCAATCACTTTAATCGCTCCTGAAATGCTGCTCGAGGCTAGCGAGAAGACCATCAGTTGCTATGAGATGGCTTTTGAAAAGATGCAGCATACCTTGCATGGGTGGGAACTGGGTGACTCGCGATGTTATTTTCTACCTTCTTTTCTGCCCACATAAAAGGTAGAGATAATGGTGACTGCACAGGGATCAGCCCTTTCCACACTCCACCTCTACACCCCCAAAACTGACACCCAAATTAAAGCGATGAACCTTTTAAGGGGTTCATAGTGGTTTTCACTTAATTTCTGAGCGTAAGATTCATCAGCAGTAGTCAGAAATTACTTGGAAGCTGAAGGCGAGTCTTGAATGTAAAAGAGAAAAATAAGAAGGGTTAGAGGACAGGCGTGGGATCTGTGTGCCTGTCTCTCAGTCTGTCTGCCAGCTCTAACCACCATGTCAAACCAGAGCACTTCCATGGGCAACGCTGCTTCCCTGCGGGCCATGCAGCTGCCTGGCTGGACACCTCACATCGCTGGGTGAAAGGTTTTAAAGGTTCTCCTTTGTCTTGTTAGAAACAGTACGTACAGGAACCAGAGGAAGCTGCCAGTTCCCACAGAATTTGATTTGGCAAGGGTGGGACTCAGATATCTGATGAGATCCTTTTAAAAAAAAGATATTTTACTGGTTTTTTTCAGCCTAACATTTCCCTAAAAAAAAATATATATATATATATAAATTTTTTGGGTAACTGAGCTGTAAGATTCAAAACATTTGCAGTTGGAATGAGACATTGCAGTGTTATTAAAATTAATTCTTACAATTTGACTTTAATATGAGTCCAGTTGTGATTTGCTGTGGGAAACTTTTATACAGACAGGTTGGCTCCAAATCGCATTGATCATTTTCACTGCTGAGGGTTCAATGCAAAGTTGAAGCGGCACCTGCAGTGCTGGTGTCCTGGACTGGGAGAACCTAATTCTTCTTGGCCATTTCCCTTGCATTGCTCTTTGCACTTATGCAGGATGGCAATGCATCCTTAGTGCTGGAAAGAGCAGTGGGCTCTGCTGCGTGTTCCCTTTGTACCTGCTGCTGTTCTGAGGGAGGAAGAACCTCTCTAGATAGGAAGAAATAGAGGAAAAGAAATCAACCTGCTTTTTACAGAGTTATAGATGTTGACTTCTACGGAGATCAAAATGTTTTTCAGAGTAAATTCCTGGTCTCCATGAAGCTGTAGAAGCATCATGAGGAATTGTAGGGCAGTTAATGATGACAAGCAGAGATCTTCAACCTAAGAAACTCTCTTATGAGGTTTGACAAAACTGTGTAGACACAATCCCGCAGTGCTTCCCTAGAAGCTGAATCATTTGAACTTTTAAAGTGATGTTCTTGGAAACAGATTCATCCCAGCCAGCATCCACACAGAATGGATTAATTAAAGATTCTGTCTTCAAACAGCATGACTTTAACTGTTTGTCCAGCCCCAGATATCTCATTAACACATCTGCAAAGTTTTGTTGCTATTGTCCTTTGATCAGGACAATTTTTATGAGTGTTTCTCCATGGAGTCTGAATATAAGCCAAGAAACAAACGCTAAGCATGTGTGACTGCAATACGTCTCGCCATTCGGATGATGCTACTTCAGACAGAAAGGCGAGGGTAAAGATACGGAATGTATCCCAGATGACAAATATTGGCAGAAGCCTTGCAACTTGGACAAAGAGTATTGTCTTTTTGTTACTACCCATGCAGTGAATATAAAGGCCATGGGTACAATACTAAGCCTTGATCTTAGAAAAACTTCTAAACATGAGTAATTGAATATACAAATACATTCTAATTAGGTACAGGTTGTCCCATGGTTACCTACAGCTCTCAGCTAACATCAGTCTCTTACGCCGGCTGCGTAGGTGCACATTTTGGCTTACATCAGCTCGCCACCTACATAGATAAGAACAAGTGGATTAGGGACAAGAAACATGACGCTGTGTCAGATAATACAAAAAATTTCTGTTCAGGCTATTCCTCACATGGGTGGACTTGTTGGGAAGAGTTATTTCCAGGTGGGAGCATATGCACTAGCAAGAAATAAGATCTCTGCCATACAAGTTCCATCTGCCATGTAGCATGCAATGCACACATGATTGTGTTCATCTGACCCAATGGCTGGAGATGCTTCAAGGTCCCAACACAGAGGACTGTTGTCTGGGCAGGCTGGAGACATATCTGTCTCCCTTGTCTTCACTGATTTCTGTGCACACAGCCCTGGGATGAGGATTTTGTGGTTAAGCAATACATAGGCATGGAAGCTCTCAGATCCCCTGCAAGACCCTTCTAGCATCAAAAGCCTCAATTCAGACCGAAACCACCACTGTCTGCAGAAAGAAGCCAGGCTTTCGAGTTCTTTCTTGGTGTGCAGACATTAAGTGGATGTATGTGTGGGGAGGAATGATTCAAAACGTCCCCACTGCAAGGTGAGTCACCAGCTAGGCTTGGTTTCTGTGCTCATTTCAAGGTAAATTTGCATTAGCAGAGGCAAAGATCAGGGGTTTAAGGGAAAATGGGTTAATTTGCAGGTTGGTCCAATCTCCCCCACTCCGGTGAGGATGTTCTATTGCTATCATGTACAATGCAGTTGGATAGGAGGAAGACAAATCCAAGGATTATTATGAAATCTTGGCATTGGTATGGCCATTTTCAAATCCCTGCTTGACTACGGATGAGTTGCAAGCCCTGGAAAACTCACTTGTCTCACATCCTCAGAGGTATTTTCATCCAGCTCCTGTAGGAAACAACGGGGACTGGGGATGGGGGGATGTATCTGTCTTGTTAAAGATCTTGATGTCTTTGCTCAGCAGAGTTTCAGACTCTGGAAGGCACACCCCCAACCTTTATGGCCAACCTTTATGCAAGTTGCAGACCTGACATGCAAAAAAAAAGTAAAGTGTTAGAGAGCATGAAGTGGCCAGGCAGTAGGGTAATGGGAGTCACTACTGACACCACTGCACAGAATAGTTTCTGAAACAGGCCAAAACTCAGAATATCCAAAATGTTCTCAGGATTCCTTATCAAATGGCTTTACTTGGCTGAGGCTAGAAGAAATCCACTTTGGATTCAAGTGACGTAACTTTTATATTGTAGTCAGAACAATATAGCCAAGCCTTAGCAGAAACAGCAGTCTTGAAATGAAATATTTTAATAATTTTTTATTGATTGTTTTGACTAATGTGAGACCTCTCCACAAAACTTTTCCATTTATCAGAGTTACTAAAGCTGTCAAAAATTTTTTTGAATCATGAAAAACCCATGTAAGGGAAAGTTTCTTTTTCTGCATTTTACGTATATTCATATGAGCAGTTGTGGATATTTCTTCTACAGCACATCCCTCAACAAAGAGAGGAAAACAAAACGTCGGTTTCATATGAGAAGGAAACTTTGAAATTTTTTTCATTGCAATCAGTCTCTTTCTGTTCATTATTTTATTTACCCAAGTCTGAAGGCAGAATTGATGTGTAGGGTAAAAGACAGAATTGTGGGGAGTGCTTTCGGCTGTGTGTTTAATGGTGTGCTATTGGAGTCAGTAGCTCCTGTGTAGCTTGATAGTAACTGAAATTCTCAGCTGTGTAGTGAAAAAGATTTAGGATATTGATCCAATTTCAGTGGACAAATGTCATTACCTCCAAATTACAGATATCACAGCTGGTCTATCTGCAAGCGGCCCAATACTGAGAGCTGGCATTAAGTGACTGTGGAAACTGATTTGCCACTGCTGCAGCTGGGTTAGAGGAACGCTGAAGTGTGACTGTCTTCAGTGAGGATCTCAGTAAGGTGAGCAGAGTGACTTGAAAGACCCATTCAAAGAACAGTTACGGACTCAAATATAAATCAGACTTATTTTGCAGACATAGAGAACAGCATCTGTCTGAGTAGTGCAGTGTTCTCTTAGCTGTGGGAAATTTCAAGTCTTTAACTCAATCTCATTTCATAAACACATTCTATGGTAATAACAACATTTCTCATGTCACAAATACTGTCAGCATTTAAACTTCACACATGTAAATATTAGCTCTCTTTTCCCAACTGAATGTAAGCTTTATAAGGAAGAAAAGCAAATTCACATCCACATGGCATCAGCAAGAATCACTGCATGAATTGTTAGAAGCCAGCATTCAAAACCTTCCCTTTCTGGGAGCAAAGAGTTGCTAAGATGGATGTTCCTCATAAAGCCTATTTTGAAGTGAAAGAACAATATATATCCATTTTGGCACTTATCTGTCTATCCATTCGTTATCCATCTGTTCAGTACTTTTTTAGGATTTTGAACTCAAGGTAAATTCTAACCCCACCAGAGATAATAGGGTTGAACCATCAGTGTCAGTAGGATTAAAACAACATCCTTAGTGATTTTACTGTAAGTTTACACAGCTTCCCAGAGCTCAGCACTTAGTAATAGTTCAGCAGTTTCATAGATCCTGGGAATTAGCATTCTGAATTGTAAACAGTAGGATGGGCAAGCTGTCCCATTTACCTTTACTTTTTGGACAAATTCTGCTAGAAGGTATGTAGACTTGGCTCCTGTTGACTTTGCAGGCTGGTCACACAGAACATACAGTTCCAGTGTAACCTGCTTGAGAAATTTTCTTTCTTTGCCATGTCACTGAGACCATTTTACAGGATGAAGAGAAAGGGATGGATGTATTCTGGGTGGTTGCATCAATCCAAGTGTAAGCTGTCTGCTGGTGACTCTGCAACTTGAAAACACCAAGGAACGGCTTCTTTGGTTGACATTTAACCCAAGAAACAATAATGAATAAGCATTTCATTGTAAGGCCATTGAAATAAATTAAAAAGTCCACCTTCACTTTTTGGACTTTAGATAAGCTTCCCTTACATTTCATCTGCACACAGCTGATGAACCTTCCTCCAGGCCAGGGCTATGGGTTTTCATATTCCCATGCAGAGTGTACACTCAAAAAATTGCACACCTGAGACAACGATGTGCTGGAGTCCTTTCCTTTTTGCCTTCAGTAGACTCTAGAGCAGCACCATGGGGAGGTGTGTCTTACCTGTGAATTTGTCTATGACTGAAGCCCAAATTGTTTTCTTCTGCATTGAAGCTGTCATTTGCCATGAATATCCAAGTGAGGTCTGGCAGATATACATGCAGCTTTTCTTTGGAGACAGAATGAATGAAGGTGAGTCATTTGAGTGTCTGGCTTGTGGCAAGAAAGTACACACCACTTCATCCTTTGGATTGGTGCCAAAATGGCACCTCAGCTGAGCCAAGAATGACACATTCATATTCCAAGTGGCAGAAAACCACTGTCGATCATACTGCAGGATAGGACTCCAGGGTCCTGGTATCTCCAAAAATGCCCACGTATGCTCAAGTATGCACATGTCCTGAGGACAGGTCTTACTCAAATTAGTTGGGGAGAACCCCAATCAAGTTTAGAGCCAGGGTATTTAAGTCACCTAGAAATGGAAACCCACCCCCACATCCACTTCTTCCTAAATCAGCCCTGCCCCACTATGTGCTGCTCTCTTACTTTTTGTGGTCTCCTATCCGCACTGCTTCCTCAAATCAGGACACCTTTTACCTAGTAGCTCTCCTTGTCCCAACCATTTAGTCTTATTTCCCCTAAAAACAAGGGACCTGGAAGGACGGGTGTCACCACCGAGCACAGAGTGGACTCTGGAGCTACCCCCCTTCTCACAAGCACCTCTTGCCACATGTCAGATGCTCCATGGGGAGCGCTCATGCACTGATCCTTCTTTCATGGCTGCGTAAGGCGTAGGTCCCTCACACATGCCAGGCTGTAAGAGCAGCATCATATAGTCAGTTACAGCAGAGCAGCTGGCACACAGTGATGTAATGGACCGGGATGGCTCAAATGCATGGGATGAATTTCCTTATATCTTAAATGGGTATAAGGATATATCTCAATGTGTCACTGTTGGTGCAGGTGTGCATATCTACAAAGGTATGCATGTACGAGCTGTAGAAACAGGATCTTCCTATTCATCTTCTCCGAAGGTGTCTCCAGTCCCGCAGGCGCTGAACGGTGACAGCAGCTCAGTTACACCTGAATGCAGAGCTCTTGTACAGAGATCTGGGATCCTCTGTTCTCTCACTGACCCTCTCTTCGAAGACCCACAGGACTGAAAATCAAATTTTCAGAATGAAGACAAACCTCTACCAAAGGAAATGAAACAAACAGTTGCCACCCTTCGTAATTTAGCTTGCCTTCACCTCAGTACCTGCTGCTCCACAGAGAGCTCTGAGTGGGGATTATTGCTCACAGGGACTTTGCTTCCTCACATGGATCAGACCAGCCTTTACCCTTTGGCAATCCGTGGCCCATCTCCCCAGCATATGGAATAATTCATGGCAGTATTGCTCTTCATTGTACTTTCCGGCATTCAGTTGTCATTCCAGAGCCTCTGTTATTAGACCGTTACAATTTAATTGTCTCAGCAAATACGTTTTTATTTAAAATCTTCTCTAGATGTTTTATTTCATTCACGTGGAGCCTGTAACTTGCTTTCAGAAAGGAAGACAGACATGAAAAACAATGTTTAACCTAAAGGCACATTTCTAAGACATTTATAGCAGACTACTAGGTGCTTAACAGGAGTTGAAATAACTAGTTTATTAGAACAACTTAAATGGTGGAGGCTGTAAAAAAATCAATAAAATACTTTTTCCTAAAAATGAATTATTCAAGTAAGCTTTTCAGAAAGATAACCTCCAGTTAATTTTAAAAATTATTTTCCGTTGCATTGGAACGTGCAAAAATACAAAGTTGGGGGTTTTTTTTAGTAGTAGTAGTAGTATTCTGCAGCAATGTTGTATGGGATATTTAGTGTCACTGTCTCTTTTTACCATCTTCTCTGTGAATAAAGATGACCTGGGAGGGGGTTACATCTCCTGCAGCTTGTTATGACCAGGATTCCAGGGGATATTTTTTATTCCCCAAATGCTGTTCCCTCTCTGTTCTTCTGTAGGGAGACCTCATGTTGTATCCTGAGCATACAGGAAAGCAAGAAAGCCTACTGAGTGGAAGAATATAGTATATTTCTAGTTCACCCCCAAAGGCAGTGTTACAGCAACTAGGAGCTGACTCTACTGCTTATTTGAAATAAAAATGGTATTATAAATCTCATACGAATGTTGAGCCGTTTCTAGCCGAGAAGGTTAATTCAGCACTTTACACCCATCCCTAATATCTGTAACTCGCTCATGACATCACTGCTATACAACTAGAACAGCACTACAGACTATTAATTAGCCTTTTGTAAAGGCAGCCTCTAGACCAAGTGTGATCAATAGGATTTAAAAACATGTGAGAGAGATCTCGGTCAAAAGGCTTCCGGGACGTGCAGTAACAAAACCTTGGGAGTTGCTTGGGAGGTTTCTGAATCTGATGCTTTTGGGTTTCTGCATTTGTTTCCCTTCTGCAAATCAGTCTTCTGCCTCAGAGACGTTACAATACAGAGTCTGGCTGGCCCTTGGGTTGTGTATTTGTGTTTCAGGGTTTGTTGTATAAGCACTGCAAAATCAAGGCTACGCTGTGGCAAGCTAAAAAGGATGATATTACAATGATTAATTATGCTTTTTTTAAATGTCTGGTCATTCTGTAGAGTTGCACATGGATTCAGCTGATTCCTTCTCTCAGCATAGTTGAGAAGATGAGTTGGCTGGTGGGAGTGCGGGGGTGGGAGTCGAAGGGTAGGAGAAGTTTAATCATCTTTTCCCAAATTTGTTTTCACTAGCCAGAGGATTTTGTAGATAGGAGATGATAAATCCCTAGCAACACAAGCCCCTGACAGATGGTGTTAAATGGTTTTGAGAATATTTCAAAATCTGCCCTACTTTTTATTCCCCAAATGTTGTTCCCTCTCCGCTTTTTTTTTTGTACAGAATTTTCCTACACTGTCTCCCACATTCTCATTTGTGTTATAATTTATGCTTCCTTATGCTCCAAACCAGGATCCAAATCACCAATTTAAAAGGAGAAACAACATGCTGAATTTTAAAACCAGTTCTTTTGCTCCCATTGGGCTGGGTATCCAATCTGCAGGGAAGGAGGGCGTACCAGGCTGATCTGAAGTTACTTCCCATTCTCCAGGAAGGACTGTCTGGGTACAGCACATGTAGATCAAGAGAGAGCTTGCAGTGACACCCATTCCTCAGAGAAACCAGCCACTTCTCCTTTCACATCAACTTTGGTGAGTAAAGGCTTTCTCTCTCTGGTTTACCAGGATGGACATCCCGCGTGTAGCTCCATGAAGCAACGCAGGGCAAAGAGTGGCTACTCAATGTCATGCGAGGAAACAGAAAAGCATGAGGTTAAAGAGTGTGGGGAGAATTCGGGTTTTACAGCGTGCTTTAAAAAGGTATGGGAAATGTCTGGGTCAGCCGCCTGAGAGGAACTCAATGAGTTCTGTCTTCCTTTCGAACCCAAATGCCACCTCCTTCTGGCAGACAGGGCCCAAAGTCCAAACTCAGAAACAACCGATGATGCATTAACAACAAATGAAACAAAGCAAACAAACCAAGAACCAAAAAACCCCAGAAGGGTGCATCTTTTTGGGTTGGTATGAAACATGGAGCCAGGACATGTCTTTTTTCCACAGAGGGTTGGTATCCTCCATACCTTCATCGATGTTCATTAGTGATCTCCTGCTAGAGCAAAGGGAGATCGGAGACTAATTACTGCCCTTCTGCTGGGGGCTCTGTTATCTTTTCCGTAGAGATTTGTTCCAATTACAGCTCTCAGGGCAACTGCCTTTTCTTAACAGATCCCGTAGACAGCCAACGCAGATCTCACCTGCTGTTCAAGGCTTCACTGTGTGCAAGTCGAGGAACCCCACAAAGGTAAATACACTTTCAAGGGAAGACGTCCACAACATCAGAAGAGAAAGCTGCACGGGACAAAGTGAACTAATCTAAACAGCTCACTACTGTCACTGCTGTCAGAAAGGGAAATTGCTATCTCACATGCCCGAATTTTTTCCTTTTTCCCCTCTCTGGCCGCATGTTGATGTTGCACATATTTTACCAACTCATGGGACGGTAGCCAGCACAACTCCCTAACCTGGCAGAAAATGAACCTTCCCCTCCATCCCTCCTTCCAAAAAAGAGATAACGGACTATCTTCCATTAGTTCAGCAAGCTAAGCAGGACCAGAGCAGTCTGATGGGTAACAGCACTGACACAAAGAGAGGCAGAGCAAGAGGACAGAAGAACTGACAGCAGGAAAGAGAGAATGAGAGGAAAGTATGTGAAAGATCCTGCCTTTTCATGGCAGCTCAGATGTTCCTGTAATCACACCCCAAGTGTGACCATGGAATGCATTTCTTTGTTTCTGCTTTTACTTTGTTGCTTACACTGCAAACTCTGGAAACCAGTTTGCTGTAACAGGGACCTTGCCCTTTTAAGATCTGCCTTTCTGCATATAGGTATGGAAGCAACTAAGTTTACCAGCACTTTTGGTGGACTTTAGCTTTTAAGGATGTCTAGACATCCTTAAGTCTAAAATAACTGCCCTTCAGGACAAGAACACTGAATATTTATGGATCCCTGAAGAGAAAAATGTTAAAGAGCTCACAGCTGACAGCATTTTAATAGGATGCCTGAAGTAGATCCCTGTCTATTTTCCAGCAAATGACTGGGAATGCTTGCTAATAGGCAAAAATAAACACATACACTTGTTTTCTATGTATGGATGATTATAATTTAATAGCTAATTAAAAGCTGCACCCAGTGACCTTTTTCTAGGTAGACCACCCCTTGGCCCAGACAGAGATGCAGTTATGTCCCACTGGAGATACCTGCCCTATTGACTGCACAGGGAGCCAGGGCTGGCAGTCTTGAAGAGCACACCTTGTGCCTTGAAGGCTCTTTAGTTCATCTAAAGAGCTGGAAAAGTCTGTCTGAATACATGCCGCACCTCACTGGTGACTGCCAGCTCATCCTGCCACATGGTGGCTGCCTATGCATACATCCCTGCCCGACTCCTCTGTGTCCATACATCTTCCATGCTGCAAATCCACCCAGTCCTCAAAAGCTGACTGCAAGTACCCAGCCCCAAAGACCTTCTGCTTCCAATGGGATGAAGGTCTGTTCGCTTGTGTGGCCTCACAGCTGTGGCCCCAACACCTTTCTCTGCACAGCAGTCACCCTTGAGGGCTCCCCAGGTTGGTGCTGCATGCCTGGGTGTCATTGTCGCTGCCGGTGCAGCCTCCTGCAGGTAGAACTGCCACGGAGAGCAACGGCAGCTCAGTATGCATGGAGATAATATTATGTACTTACTTAGGCAACACTGGGGAGGATTTAGGGTGATCAGTGTGTTTCACTGATCATTATATTCGAGGGCCTCAACAACTCGATGACGAATGAAGGTTCTTGGAGGATGTGCTGGAAACCGATTTGTCCTGATTTCGATGCGCAGGATATTGTAAGGGATGTGAAATAAAGAGAAAGATCATGCTCAGGAGCAGGAACATAAAAGAAACCTCTGTGTTGTAACTTGTAACGCAATATTAGAGTCAGTGAAAGCCTCTTCTGTAGTTCCCAAACACTTGCCTGGAACATCACTTGCAGAAAGTGGCAGTTTTCAAGGTTTTTTTCTCTCTGTGAGGAATGATATTCCCTCCAGTGGACAAATTTTCTTTGAGGAACAGAGATAACAAAAACCAACCAACCAACAAAAAAATAAAAATCTGAATAGAGCTAGATTTGCCCATTCTGAAATTCACCTATCAAAAGATAATGCCCTGGCTTTTGAAATTAAGATAGTGAACAGAGACCAAAAACCCATAACAGAAAATTAAATAATGGAAGGTCCTGGAGGGATAAAGACATACTTCCTGATGCCTGGCTCTGAGGTGGCTTGTTAACAGGGAAGACTCATTTCTCCTCCAGCCCCTCTGGTGTTTTCTAGAGACAGTGAAACGCAGAGAGTTGCTCTTGTTTTAAATACCAGTCACAGACCGAAAAACTTACCTTCCAGAATTATTTTAAGACAAAAGCAGTATCTCCGAGGTTTATGCTCACCTCCAAGACAATTTTTTAAAGGAACTTAGGACAAGCCCTGTTAAAGGTGATCATAATAGTTATACAACTATAACCCTGTAAAGCTTTTTTATTACTCTGGCCTTGCAAACCACCTACTAAAGCAAGATAATGCTGCTACCAGCCTAACTCAGTCTATGTTACAGCACATGGACTGTCAATGACTTCTACTTACCAAATCGTGGGGTTTAAGAAAGCTTGAAACCACTGCCTAGAGCAGCCCAGCTTGAGTCACCCGGGTCTTTGAAAAGAATTGAGTTTCCCATTTCTGGCAAGGAAGAAAACCCATTTTAGAGTATAGTAGTCTGAATGGGAAACTGCAATGCAAGTCACAGCAAAAAGGGAGCCATGGGCATGTTTTTTCTGGCAATTAAAGGATGGCTCCTACCCATTCAAACAGTGACATTTCAGAGCATTCTTCAGTTGGTTTAAACAGGAAACTGGATACTTTTATGGAAGGATTATAATTTCTGAGATATATTTTCCTGCTATATTTTCTTACTAACTGTTTCTAAGGGCCAGCATGTCCTAGCCAGCCTCATGTCCTGGTGCAGAACCAAGCATCACTGCAAAGAAATGCCCCAGTCTTCCCATTGCTCCATGGAGGTGAGTCTGTTCCTGTGTAGAGCTCACAGATGGCTTGAGGCTAAACAAGTCCCGGTGTTAATTTGGCATGTAAGTTCAAATAAGTAATTACAAAAGGAGGACACAGAAAGGCTCTGTTAGGTGACCTTCCCACTGTGTGAAATCAGGGTCACTGTAAAGATCTTTGGGGCACCATGAGAAAGTAATTTCATCCCTACCTTGCTGTTTCTGCAGAACTGCCTGTGACAGCTACATCCCGCTTAACCCAGGTGCTCAGCTGGGTTAGGCATGGCTGTCTTAGGCTCTCTCCTCTCTAGGACCAGCTGCTGGGTACACAATAGAGACCATTTTGATGTGGTAGCAAAAGGGCAGATGAAGCCGAAGAATGTCATTGCCCTACCAGACAGCTGTGTTTCTGAGAAAGCAAACTGCGAGGATGTACAATATCGAGAAGAGGTAAGGAAAAAAAAACCTGTTTACAAGAGCTCGGTGAGTCACATCACCTCAATAGCTCAGAGATAGACATACCCAAGCACTTATGTAAATGCCAGACATCATGTTTGAACAAAAGGTTACTCAGTAACATAACCTGAAGCTTTTACTGCTAATGAAGCATTAACTTCCAACTCAATATGGGACTGTGAGGAATTTAGGACTTTTTATAGCTCAACTCATGATTGAGTGATATAAAAATAACAGTCTGCTTCATCTGAGACAGAGGATTTAGTTCCTTTTTTTTTTTTTTTTTTAACCTGGAATTTCTAATTAACAGAAAAACTTAAATCTTGATTTTTGTTTCATTTCATTGTGGGATGAGGCAGTTAGAGAACACTGACAGCGTGAGATGCAGGCTGTACTGAGCGAAAATGCTACCTAGCTTGTCTTATACCAGTGAAGAAGTTAGGACGTTGACAAAATTAGGCCTGCTTTTTGCACAGATAAGAATATTGTTTTCTAAATGGCACACTGAAAAAATGTAGAATAGAATAGAATAGACTGTTTAAGTTGGAAGGGACCTACAACAACCATCTAGTTCAACTGCCTGACCAGTACAGGGCTGACCAAGTTAAAGCACATTATTAAGGGCATTTTCCAAATGCCTCTTAAATACTGACAGGCTTGGGGCATTGACCACCTCTCTAGGGAGCCCGTTCCAGTGTCCGACCACCCTCTCGGTAAAGAAATGTTTCCTCATGTCTGGTCTAAACCTCCCCTGGTGCAGTGTTGAACCATTCCCACATGCCCTATTACTGGATGACAGGTAGACGAGCTCAGCACCTCCCTCTTCACATCCCCTCTCAGGAAGTTGTAGGGAGCAATGCGGTCGCCCCTCAGCCTCCTTTTTCTCCAAACTAGGCAAACACAGAGTCCTTAGCTGCTCCTCACAGGACGTGCCTTCCAGCCCTTTCACCGGCTTGTTGCCCTCCTCTGCACACATTCAAGGACCTTCACAAGCTTCTTAAATTGTGGGGCCCAGAACTGCACACAGTATTCCAGGTGAGGCCGCACCAGCGCTGAATACAGCAGGACCATCACCACTTTTGACCGGCTGGTTGTGCTGTGTTTGATGCACCCCAGGATGCTGTTTGCCCTCTTGGCTGCCAGGGCACGCTGCTGGCTCATGTTGAGCCTGCTGTCAACCAGCACCCCTACATCCCTTTCTGCAGGGTTGCTCTCCAGCCACTCCTCTCCCATTTTATTCTTGTGCTGGGAATTACCCCATCCTAGGTGCAGAATCCAGCATTTTAAATTGTATATGGAATAGACACAGCTGCTTTCCAGAAGACCTTCTACTGAAAGTCATTACTTCAGTCCAAACTGTGGTCCATGAGACTGTCCTTTGTGGTCTGAAGCTTTCATGCAAAAGCAAATTAAGCACAGCAATTTGCAGACTCATCAGTTCTAATGTGCATGAACCATAGGGAATTTTAGAGTTGACAGGGATCTGTAGCTGCTCAGAGGTTTGGGACCCACCGGCAGAGTAACGCATCCACTTCATCCAGGGCCTCATCCAAAGACACCGACAATCAGTTGGGAGGTACTGATTTGGAAGGGTTTTTTTTTTTTTTGTCAGAGGAGAAAATAAATAACAAAAGCTGTCTCTACACTCGTATGACTTTTAGATGACTGAGCCCCTGCAGGCTCCAACCCTTCCTATCCCTGCAGAGATGTGCAGACAAGTCTTCCTGGTGGCTTCCTGCAGCAAAAAGAGATCAGATCCTAATTCAAACCCCCCAGGGTGGCATCACTGCTTGAAGAGACCTCATATTGCTAAGATACAGAGTTTGCAGGGAAAACACATCTTCAGCACCTTTTCACTGATACGAGTATGTTGGCAGAAGTTTTAAAGGGAAGAATACTTCTGAGCGGGTAATGATGGAAGAAAACGAGAAATTAGTTAGAGCTAGCAGTCAGCTATCTGGTCAGGAGGGTTAATGAGATCTTGAGGAAGGCAAGTGCTTTACACATGGACATAGCTACGTCAGGGACTCGACTATCAACCTACTCAAAAGGAACCCACCAGATTTACTAAACCATTGGAATCTGAGGCTGCAGTTTCACACCAGCCTAACCCAGTCTAATCATCTGTGTCTGTAGTCATTCCCTCTGCCTCCCCTCCTCCAACTGCCCATTCCCATCCATTCCTTTCATGCCAGCCCCAGAGTTCACCAGACCCCTTTGCTCCTCTGTGTGAGTGTACTAGTCCAGGAGTAAATCTAGTGCCACTGAAAAAGGGAACTGTTTTTGGAGCATGAGGTTGTCACATTCATCCTAGTCTGTTATAAATCCATGCTGAAGCTAAGAGGGTAGTAGGATGGCATGGCTTTCCTGTTTTCCCAGTCCCGTCCCTTCCCTTAGGTGGATACTTCTGCTCCTATAAACACACAAGTTATATCTATACTTGCAGGTTGAAATGGGATCTGTCTTCTGATCATCTATGCTTTTTATTTGGTAGCACTTTTCACATGGTTTCGGCTTCTCAGGGAAGATGCCCAGAGCCGTAAACTCCTGGGACACAATTTGGATGAGGTGTGTGTTAGGGAAAAAAAGAGTTTAGTCCAGTGGACAAGAACTGCTCCATGCTGCCTCCCTGCAGATGATGATTCCCAGATGATTTTATTTGCTATTACAGACCTGATCTAGAAAAAAGCTGGTGGCACTGTGCAAATTCCAACACAAAAGAAGCAGCTGGTCTTTCATTTTGGGCAACACCTCCTCTAGGCTGTAAAAAGTAATTCTAGGCTGGGTAATGGGAACAGCAAAGAGCCATGCCATAAAATACCAGGAAAGCAAGATATGATATGGACGTGTCTAGTGAAAGAAATCTCTAAAAATTACAGTGGTTTCTTAGCAGAACTTCAGTTTTGCAAGAGCTTATTAAGTGAAGAAGTTTTAAACTTATTTTGGAGAGAAAGACAAATTTAATTCTGTTGCTGAGATAGAAATAATCATTTAGACAGAGATGGTTTAAAACAGAAATCTCTCCATGATTTAAAGGTCACTCTCACACTCATAACGCTAGAAAACTTGCATAGGTGGAAGGGAAATTACCTGTATTACAGTAATGGTTTCCAGGTCCTTTTGAAATTGCACAGAAACTGTCAGAGTTTCTGTGTGAGGTCAAGGTAGAGGGGCAAAGCAGCAGTCACATTACACATTTTAAATGGCCAAAACCCAACAAGGGTCAGCAGTTCAGCGGTTTTATTTTAGGTCAGCATGTAAAAGACACCTAATTTGAGCAACCCAGAATCAAATAAGTGCAGTGATGCTGTATCACCTATTCCTGGTAATGCAGCCGAGGTGGCATAACATGGAAATCGGAGCAAGGACTGCAAGTTCAGGGAAGGTCCAGGGTAAAAGAAACTTCGAAGAGAGGAAGTGTGGGAGTTATTTCCGCATTTGTCCATGGCCAAGTACCCCCAAGTGTTGGGCCTGTAAGGAAGAATGGGCCAATTTGTCAGCATTAGCAGTGTTCGGCCAAGTTTTCGGTTGAATAGCTGTTTTTTTATCTAGGTGTAAGAGTGAGTCTGTCACAGGGAGCAGGGTGAGACACAGACTGCCACACTTGGGTTGGCATCAGTGCATCTACAAGACACCCATCATCCCTCTCAGAGAGGAAATTCTCTGGGCTTTGGAAGCAATTAATTCCTCTCCTAAAATAAAAGGAGACTGGGTGATTACACACATGCAGATGCCCAGGTTGGATGGGTTGGATGTCCAAAGTTAGATGGGTCCCAGCCCCAGGAGCTAGCATGTTGCAAGTGGAAACACTTTTGCTACGCCTAGCCAGGGAAACAGGACAGGAACGCTGAGGTGATGACAGTACAGTGAATTCTGGGTCATGAATGGTGTTTCCATGGTGCAGTAGCAAAAATAGTAATCTGAACAGGAGATAAGTTCTATAAAACCTTCAGAAAGAGTCATCTTTAGAACCTGAATAAGCCTAAGAGCCTAAAATCTGTTCTCATGAATCAGGCCAGGTCCATCAGCCTGCCCATGAGCCCGTGTTGTGTCTGGAGTTTTTCCTTGAAATGAATTACTGTGATCCTCTTCGAATCTGCGAGAAGTCAAGTGTTTTCTTTGGTAGCCCATGTAGAGCCATTAGACTCTGCCAGTTCTTTAGCAGTGATAATGACAGTCACTTAAGGGAAATCTTTAGCATTTGATAAAGACCATGGACAGTCTTCATCTTAACTAATTGATGAAACTTGCAAATATTCAATCAGAGAAAGACCCAAACTGGTAATTTCTCAGACTCCCATTGCCTGTAGTCCAGAGCTTTGGTCTGAGTAAAGACAGTTCGGTTGAAAAATCAGACTTCCTTCAGATTTTCTATATCTCATTAAAAAGTTTTAAAATATAGGTGGAGATTCTGCATTGATCCTCCTTCACATCAATTCTGTGCCAAGGTAACACCTTCAAATGTAATGGAGTTACTTCTGATTACTGTTGAGAAGCTGAGTGATTTTGTTCACTTTAACCTTTTGCCATGATGTGCCAGGTGTTGGGAGGTGCCGTTTCTCTAGGCATGACCTGCATCTTGATGAGAGTTATAAAATTTGTAGTAAATATCAGCTCCTTGTTATCAGTTAGAGCCAGGCTGTGTAATGGCAACCTAGTGAAATTCTGTCTATGGTGTCCATTGAGTAGTCTTCCATGTTTTCTTCTCTGGGCTGTTCCAGTGGAAAAGAGGGATGTAGACAGAGGGAAAGAAAAACAAGCACTTTGTTCTATTAAAAGACACACAGCTATAGCAAATGTTTCACTTTATGAGAGCATCATTGTTTCAGAATCTGATTGCTGGCCACCAAAAGCAAATGCTAAGTACCTGAGCACCTGGCACTGTGTACCTGGAGTGGAAACCAGGACAATAAACCTGGAAGTAAGCAAGCCTTGGAAGTCAGCCTTGAGGAAGTTACAACCCAGACACCACAAGAATCTCTGATGCATAAATGAAGAGCCTGCGTGGGAGGGGAGGCGAGGAGTCCGATCTGCTCTTCAGACAGATGAACAAGCTGAGAAGCATAAAAATAAGACTGAAAGTGTCTCTTTCAGTAAGCAGTGCCACTTGTAGAGGGCAAACAGCAGTGCTGCTTCCTGAGAAAAGCAGAGTGCCAGGTGTGAGCTTGTAACTTATAAATTCTTAAAATTATCCTCATCGAGACTGTTCTGATTTTTTTAAAAACCTTTATTTACAACTGTTAAGAAGAAGTGGCCAGAAGCTAACACAGTGGGCATTCAGGGGCTGCTACCTTGTTCCAGTCTAGTGATTCTGATCAGGCCACATCATAAAAAAGTTCTCATTTTGACTTATGGCTCGGGGGACTTTGCCAGCTGATTTACCCGCAAGTCTGATAGGAACTGGGAGGTCTCCATCACTCAGGCTGTAGCTTCAGATGAGCACTCAAAAGACCACAAGACTGGCGGAGCTGAACAGCCAAGGTATTCTACAATGTATTCCACCAGGGAGTCCTTTTTCTAGACAATGTTGGCTTGTTCAAGCTTCCTGATGGTCCCAAACTAATCTTTCTTATCCTCTCTGTCCTGCAGAGATAGACTCCCTGGGAAAACTGTTCAACTCTACGTACCAAAAACCACTGACATAATTTTTGGCCACTTGGCAGTCTAATTCAAATCTGGGGCTGAGTTCTACCATGTTTATATTGGAGATGTAGTAAGTAGAGGTTGGAAAGCAGTGAAATTTCCCCAGTCATGATTTTTCAGAGTGCACAGGGGTGGCCTACCCATCTGTGCTTGCTCTTATGTTGGATGATATTGGTGGTGGATTTGGTCAGACTCCGTGCTAAACTGTTGGTGTGAGTGTGAAACCCTTCCCAGCAAGCAGTGCCCAGTTTGTGCTTAACAAGAACTTTTGCATAACCTACCCGTTACCTCTCCTTGTCATGAGGGAGTGTTCACAATATGCAATAGCAAAGGACTCATTTTTTGGTGCGACCTACTGCACCTATAACAAACATTTCCCAGACGGGTGCATTTCACACTGGCGATTTTAAAAGGCATTACAAACTGAGAGCTAAAGCCTCCCAACAGAGGGGGAAATGTCGTGCACAGAAGTCCCTCCCTAGCTCTATATCATCCTGCCGAGATGCAGGGATCCAATCACAAATCCTGTTAGCTCAGGAGAAATCAATGCCTAATGTTTCTATACCTTTAAATTATACATAGCCATGCAGACACACACCTTAAAATTGTTTATATGTATATTTAGTTATATGTCCATCTGATTACACTGATATATGTAATATATGCATGCACGTATGTGTCACACAGGGTCATTAAATCAGCTATATTTTAGACTTGTAGAAATATATGTGTGTGTATATATATATATGTATGATAGATATATAGAGGGAAGTCTCTCTTTTTTCATACATATATATACACGACTTGTAGGCAATCTTGTAGAAATTAGGACTTGATTCTTCAGCTTCATAATTTGGTGCTGTTGATTTCCTCTGAGATTTTTTACGTAGAGGCTGAGAAGAGATTCAAGCCCCTGTTGCAGTTGCCCAGATTTTAGGCTTGTATTCCCATGGAGTAGGAAGGTTTGCCAACTCAGCTAGCTTCCCACTGGTTGTACCAGGGGGTAGAAACTCTTGACTGTTGGGAAAAAAACCAATGGATTTTGGCACCAAGGGAGATTTCACTGGGTCTTGGCTTAGCATGTCATTTCTGAGCTAGCCCAATTAAAGACCTTGTTAGCATAAATGACATTGTATTGAGTTGGTATCTGTAAAGAAGTGTCTCTGAAGTTGAATTCAATAGCGAAAGATATACTCTCCTGATGAAATTCTCTCTTCCAAAAGTCACACGGTATGGAGACTTTTCTAAAAGAATTGCTAATTAGATTTTTTTCCTTTAGAAAGTTTATCTGTTATATAAAGGAGAATAGTTCCTAGTTTCTAGTGCTCCCCAAGGTGAGGCTGGCACAGCAGGGTTCTGCAAGCTTAACTATAGATGTGGCATATCCACCTGATGTCAGTAAGTCAGCAAACACAGCAAGGAGTTTCTTTGTGGTTGAAAACGTTTGTTGACACAAGCATCTCTCTCAAGGGAGTCTTCTGACATGACACCTATAGTAGCTGCATTATAGGGGCATTAAAGTCCAGAACTCTTCTGAGATACATAGCCAAAAGCGCAGCCTCACCACCTGATTTAGCTAAGCCATTAGCCACCATGCAAAATTCACTTTGGTTCAGACAGATGAAACTTCATCTTTTTTACACTTCTAAAGTTAAAGCCAGTTAAAGTCAGGGAATTGGATACTTAAGCAGCAGAACTACACCACTACTGTGACAACAATCTATTTTCTCATATAGAAAAGCCCTAAGAAATTTGTTCTATGAGATTGGAGTGCAGGAAAGCATCTTAAAATAGCAGAAAGCATTTGAATTTTTTTTTAAATTAAAAAAGTCCCAAGAAACTGTTACCCAAATCTGTGGTAATGTCCCTACGCTGGGGCACTCGGGGTTTGATGTATCAAAACAACTGTCTATGCTTTATCCTTTTAGCCAATGAATTTTACTCTGTGGTCCATAGGCTTATTCTGGTATGTCAACAATATAAAAAAGTCTCTGAAAGGTGATTAAGAAAATCAATCTGGCCAGATTATATGGCTGGAATTTGGTTTAGACAGGGCTCTTCCTTTGGGAAAGCTTCAGGAATCTATAAATTAAAAAAAAAAAAAAAAAAAATCTCTGCAAATCAGGGAATAGACCCAGACTGAATTTTCTCTGAGTTCAGCAATATCAAACCTACTCACTTCTGATCACTTCATAAAATTTCCTATTTATATCTATCTGCAAGAAAGAAAGAAGTGAATTTTAATGGCCATAAGGGTCCTCTGTGATCCAGAGCACAGTGAAGTAAATGGAGTTGGCTTCCACCAAGACAAACTGAGCTGGTGGGGGGGGCAGAGGCTGTCTGAAGTTAGGCATTTAATACGCTTTTGATAAAACTATTTCATGGCTCCTTCTCAGGAGCATTATACGCACTGCCAAGGTTCTTGAGGAGCAATTCCCTCATAGTATCAGCAAAAAAACTGCCAGAGAGCTACACTTGGGATTTGACCTCAGATACCTGCAACAATCTGTGAAGTAACCAAGAAACAGCCACATTTTGATGACTTCCATCTATTAATACAGAGGACCTTTTAGAAATGTAGATATCTACCGTGAACATGGACACAGGACATTACTGTGGCTGTGATTACATCCTTTCCTTACAAAAGGGCTTTTGTGGTGCTTATGTCTCTTTTACGTGTTCTGCTGCATGTTTCAAGGTCCAGAGAGGTAGGCACCAGAACCACGTCCCACCCAACAGAGCATGAGAATGGAAATTAATGATTTAAGTGATTTTCTTCCTTCCAGGTTGTCATCGATTAACATAGCCAAGCAAAGCTAACTGGAATTAAACCACCTGGCCTCAGCAGGAAATATTCAGCTGCTACGTCAACCCTAAGTAAGAGCTTAAAAGCTTTTCTTTCCCTTCCTGACTTAATGATATCAGTCTCAAAATCAATACTACCCTCCTCACCCACCTGCCACCCTGCCCAAGAGGTAGGAGCAGTAACGCATCTCTGCACCTTGTGACCTGGAGCCACTAATGCTGAGTATGTGCCTCCCACAGTCCCCCAGGTGGGCTAATTAACACAGATTTAATACAAAAACAACAACTCTGAAGATTTTGGCTTCTGCCAGTGGTAAACCGAGTGGCTCCCTCGAGAGGAAGATGTTAGCTGCCGCGCATCCTCAGAAGCTTACCCGAGCTTTGACAGCAGGTAAATCTCTTGTGTGTGTTACACAGAGCAAACTCTTGGTTCAGCCCAAGTCACCAAGTAATTTAAAATCCATCAAAAATAAAAGGAGGATTGCTTTTTTTCCCTACAAATTTGACCTTGCCATGTTTTTTCATGAGCCTCTTAAAGCATATACCAAGAAACACTGAGATGAGAGCTCAAGAGGAATGGGCCAAGTGGATAACTTGGGTTTGATCTCAAGCAGAAAAACTCCTCACTCTTCATTCAAAGGATCAATTCATTATGCTCGTATCAGCAGGATGAGATTAATACATTACTATCTGCTAATCTCAGCGTGATAAGATGCTCGCTTAGCCAAATCCTGGAATGTAGGATGCTATGTCGATGCACTGTTTTTCAAGAACACAGTGTGGCCAGAGAAAGGAAAATGTTAGCTGTCCTGAAGGCAGAGGGGCTGAACTTGTACTATTCTGCAGTTGCTGTTGATTAACACATCACTTGTCTGCACAAACACAGGGGACCATGTTAGCAGTTTCACTGGAGGAACTGAAGGCACTGGGCTTCAGCTTGACCTCTGGCAGAGCTTGAAGCTATGGAAGGTCTCCAAGTGCATCAGCCTGTAGATGTGGATGTGCAAGTCCAGTGTTCTGTCCGCGACGTATATCCATGCAGGCTTTCACCCAGTCGTTTCAAGTACCAACCACAATGAAACCTTGTCCTGGTTTCTGCTGGGATAGAGTTAGTTTTCTTATTAGTAGCTGGTGCAGTGTTGTGTTTTGGCTTTGGTGTGAGAACAATGTTGATAACACACAGATGGTTTTAGTTATTTCTAGGTCATGTTTATACTAAGTCAAGGACCTTTTAGTTTCTCAGGCCCTGCCAGTGAGAGGGCTGGGGGGGGCATGAGAAATTGGGAGGGCACACAGCCAGGACAGCTGACGCGAACTGGCCAAAGAGGTATTCCATACCATGGGATGTCATGCTGGGTATATAAACTGGGAAGCTTGACTGATCGTTGCTTGGGGACTGGCTGGGCATCGGTCAGCAGGGGGTGAGAAGTTGTATTGGGCATCACTTGTTCTCTTTTCTCCCTTCCCTTCGGATTTCATTCCTCTCCCTGCTCCCTCCTTTTCATTATAGATGTTATTGTTGTTATTATTATTATTGCTCTTTCATTTTTCTTTTATTTCAATTATTAAATTGTCCTTATCTCAACCCTTGAGTTTTACATTCCTTTCTGATTCTCCTCCCCATCCCTTTGGGTGATGAGAGGGGAGTGAGCGAGCAGCTGCGTGGTGCTTGATCACCAGCGGGGTTAAACCATGACAAACCACCACAGCAAAAGCACTAAGGTCAGTGGTTGCACACCTGCATAAGACTCTGGGTAGTTCAGATGACCACTGTGGCTCCAGGACTGTTTTGATACTGTTGCCCAAGCTAGGAGGTTATCACAACTGTACCACATCCCAATTTTTGCAGTAAATGGATAATTTAACACAAAGACCCTAAAAGCACACATCAGAAGAGCAGCAAGGACCTCAAGATTTAGTCCATTTCCACACCTTCTTTGCAATACTGAGTAATGTGTCTCACCTCATCCTCAGGGATGAGCTAAATCAAAACCTATTCCTGACAGGTGTTTGTCTAAGCTAAAAGCTTTAGTGACTAATCCGACTCCCTCCCAGTTTGTTCCAGTGCTCACTGGTAGAGCATTTTTCATAGTGTGTCACCTTGCTGTAATTAAGGTAGTGGCGTCTTGTCCTCACCCTATTCCCTCTTTTTTGAGAACCACCTACCGTGGTTCCTACCAGATACTATGATAACTCTTCCTGGGCTTCTGGAAGCCCCTTCAGTGCTCCAGGAATAATAATTCTGGATGTTCTAAAACTAGATTTTCTTACAATTTTGATGACTGCCTGGCTGCTGTGTGCCACTTCCTTCTTTTCCAGCCAGCAGTTCCAGTACATCACTACCCTCATCCATGAATTTTTATTATTTTTTTTGTCTCCCCCTTCCTCAAACACTAGGAAGACATGTTCTGCTAATCACGTGTTGATTATTTGTTATTTGATACCAGAACAGTGATGTCCTCTCCCTGTTTCTGAACGTGTTGGGTCATTTGTTCAACTTGTTTCCATGTTCTGGTGGTTTGAATAATCCTTCAGGCTGGAAACAGGGATAGTAAGCAGAGTAACTATAGTAACTACACTAGTCCAGTGCAGCAGAGAAATGTCTCTGAACAATCATCTGTAGAAACAAATAAAATAATAAAAAAAAAAGTCAAGGGGATAACAATTGTATCTGATCTTTGCAGACAGTAATCTTGAACAGCTTATTTAAAAAAAAAAAAAGGAGTTAAACTACATAACAAAGATTTGGAAGACAAATAAGCATGTGAGTTTATCATCCAGATATGTTCATGGACAGAGAAGCTAACAGGAAGGTCTGCTGCAGGCTCAATGAAACCCAGTTCAGGAGAAAGTAGAGAACCACCAATATTGCCATTATTTAATATTTTCTTTGTACTTCATGACAATTCTTTTTTATCGTGAAATTTTTAAAGTCCTATGGTTTATTCATCTAGCACTGATACTGCTTGCTGTAGTAGGAAATGAATGTATAAATTCAAGAAACTCTTCACATCAAGCAATACGTTGAAAGCAGAGGAACAGCAAACCAGGAAATTCAAAAGACTAGAACCCGCAGAGATGTTAAATGCAGTCTTTATTTTGCAGAGATTTATTATGCAGTCTGAGTGGATATATCTTTTCCTACAATTTGAAAGATACAAGAAATAGTTATGTTGGCTTCCTGAACCACCGGTATAAAACAGTGTCTTTTCAGGGATGCCAGTTTACTTTGGCTGAATCTCTTGACTTCAAAGTGGAATATGTAAGTAATCAATGAAAGAAAGATCTCCAATATTTAGCACTGAAATGGGAAAAATAGACTGACCATTCTGGCAAATCCAGGAAACTTTCAGTGCCTTCAAATTTCATCCTCATCTCATCTCAGGCTGGAAGTTACTAGCCATGACACGTGTCCTTATGTCGACTGAGGTTGCCTGAGTTATTTTGGCACTCAAATAATTCGTTATCTGCTATTTCCAGCTATTTATAGACATTGTAAATGCCTGCTTTATTGAATATCTGTGCTCTTTAGATGATGCACCAACAGCTGCTTCGGTTATTTAGCATTTTATGTCTTTCTGTCATACTAAGATCACTGTCTCGCATGTCACACGAAGCCAGTGAGGGATAAGAAGCTGGAGCAGACTGAGATTAACCCATGAAAAGACAGATTTTCCAGGGATATGGTTAGTGGGTTTGTGGTGTCACCTGATGGCAAACACGGTCAGTGGTGTGCGGAGGGATCCCAGCTTTTCTTTGGGTTTCTCAGCAACATTTCAGAAACAAAAGGCATCACCCCAGAAAGGGATTTTCAAAGTGCTGTGCCAAGGCTTAACAGTGCTTGAGGAAGACATGCTTTTTGCTGAGGGGATTAATTGATTAGAGCGATATGAAAGGATGCTGCGAAGAGAAGGGCCTGTGTCTCCATTAGGTTTAACTTATACTGCCCGTGATGGACTTGATCATTTCTTTGAAACTAAGCCATATTTCACTAGCAAATAAAATAGGCCAAGGCCAATTTCTGGCCATCAGGGAAATGGTACAGCACCTGAACTCTCTTCTTGTGCACCCCAGACAAGTCAGCCTGCTTTGTGCTATATCTGCACACTCCTCAGCATCATGTGAGGCTTGGCACAAGACTACAGCACCCAAACAATCACTCAGTCCGGCCTGAGTGATCTCCTGGCCCCTTTTAGTTTGCTAGCAAAGACATAGCCTGAGAGACGCAGCACTGGGAAAGCAATGGATGTTCAGCCACAACTTGTAAACCTTTTCATACCCTTCTTCTAAGACATTGCTTACACATCCACGTGTGCTTGTGGTCTCCCTTTTCCCCTTGCATTTTCTGTGCAAGCCCTAGGGTCCAGCTGAAATCTTTCCTTTGCCCTCCGCAGCTACAAAAGGAACAGTTCATTCTCACCAATGGTGAGAAAGTTTTGACGTTATTCTCTACAGTAGCAGGATTGTGTATCCTGGACAAAACAAAGAAGAGCTATCTGGCTTTGCTGAGATCCATTTAAAATAATGAGCCTAGCCACAAAAGTTAAAGAGTAATTGTACAGCAGCTTCCTTCATCCCAAACATCGCTGCTGTCTCTGGTCCAGTTCCAGCAGGGATGGCCAGGTGCCAGGAACATGGAAAAAATGGATATTAGCATTGCTTTACTATGAGATTTTTCTTTCGTAATAAAAATTGCAGGATATTCCACAGCACTTGTCCAAAATATTTTGTGTGAGATCTAATCTCTGAGGTCCAGGTGGGAAACGGAACTGAAGTCAATCGATTCTACCCTGCCTTGTTGTTCCATTTAAACAAAAAATTGCCACATATGACCAGGTTTTTTTTGCATACTCTTTGCATGGATGCAAATAACCTGAAGCAGTGTGGAACTGATCCTATTTATTGTCCGTAAGGTCAGAATTGGGTTCAGACCCTCATCAATCCAACCTCATCTATACGATCAGGCGATGAGCAATGCTGTAATACCTTAAGTGCAGCTATATACTGGCAGTGGAAGCAGGCAGCCTGTCATTCTCTGGAGAGGAGAACTGACAGAAGTTGCATTTTAATATCTCATTTTACACCATTGCTCCTTGTTTATTCAGATCAACACAGATCGGGCTGATAATACTGGGGGGGGGGCGCGCGGGGAAAAGCAACGCAGAACAAACATGTTGAAAAGCAACTGAGTGTTTTTAGATTATGTAATGTTGCAGTAAGTAACTGCATAGCTTAATTTTATGGTTTCCATGGAAACCATCAAAATGAAAGGTAAAGGAGTTCAGTGTTCTTGGCTCTGAGGAGCGAATCTCTTCGTTGAGATGTGTGTTTGGGGGAGTGGGGATTTTGCCTTTCTTGCCTGGCTTTGGAGGGAAGGAAACATTTTGCAAGCTGCGGAGGGGAGCTCGTCTGCAAGGTGTGTGTGCCATTCCCAGCCCTGGCCGGGCTGCGCAAGTGCCTCGCACGCAGATAGAGCCACATGAATTTTACATGTGACGTGACTAGCTAGAGATCCCAGCCGTGCTCATGTGGGCTCTCGGTGTGACAGTGGGCAGCTTGTTTTCCGTGGAAACTTTTTGCTAATAGAAAAACATCCACTTATGCCTCATTCAGAAACAAACAAACAAAAAAAAAAAACAAAAAAAAAAAGTGAGAAAACTACAAAGCTGACAAGGGTCACCGTAGAAGGAAATGTTTCTGGCTATTTCTGTTAGTTTTGGGGAAAAAACAGAGTCAGTTCTGCTCTTCTCTTTGCTGGGGCTTAGCCCTGCAAATCTCAGTAGATGCAAAGACTCCTGCTGAGCCCAGCGAGTTGCGGATCTGATGACTTATGTCCTTGGATGTGCTAGTTCAAGTCTATGATTATGTTTAATGCAAGATGCATACAGGTTTGAAAATGGGCTTAGGCAGGCCAAACCCGTTAGCCTTCCCATAGCTTTGTCTCAAATACAGAGACAGGGAGACTGGCAGATGGATGAAGAGGCTGTAACACACCGGCCCAAACTTTCCAGGCAACATCGGCAAGAAGAAGGTCCACTTTGTCTCTGTCCCTCCAGAGAGCTATGGAACATGGACAGAAATTGCCTTATGGCTTTACAGTAGGGGCAATGGGCAGGTGTGGTCTTTGGAGCCAGCTGTGGTTCACTGACAGTGGAAATGCACCTTCAACAAATCCATTTCTTTGTTCCTATGACATGATAGTACGATATAATATCACAGACCATAAGAAGTATTGGATATTGTTCTAGCAATTGCTTTTATGGCTGTATCATTACTAAGATATACCCTTGTACCAAAAAGTTGATGAAAACAATTCAAAAGCAAAATGAGGGGAGCAATCCACAAAAGAGTGATGAGGTTTTCCTAATGAGGGAAGCAGCTCATTCTTTCAAAAACTAACTTCTGATGATTTTCTTCTGGCTGATTATCTGACACAGCTGTGTTTCGCCTCGACACAGTGACATTTCATGGTGGTGTTGGGAATCTAGTGATCTGGGATGGTTTTCAAGTACCCCGAAATCATGCGACTCTCAGATTTCAGGTGAAAAAAAATATATCTGATTTCAGAGTGGCAAAGCAACACTGTCAAATGTGGCATGGGTGAAACCAGAAGGCAAATACAGATGGGCTGAAACATTTTCCTCCTCTTTAAACCGATGTCATTATTTTGTCAATCTCCTGATTTTTCTTAGCCCGACTCAACATTTTTCTTCTTTTGAATTGGCTGTTTCAGCCCAACAAGCACTGGCTTTGATAACAAAACAATTGAGTTTGAACTCTACAGTTGAGCTTCTCTGTTTGCGTCCTTGTAAAAGATACGGAAATGGAAAAAGCTAGGTAATTCCAAATTAAATTAACAAACCTAAAGCTGGTCATTGCTCGCAAGCCTGGTCATGATACCTGGGGGAAGTCAGCTGAGATGTTTTCTGCAATGTGGTTCTGGAGCAGGAAATGCTGGTTCAGCAAAATCAAAAAGTTTTGGCAGTGTGCATTGCTCTGAGGATGATTTCAAACACACCACGAGTGTGCTTAAAACCTCGAAAAGAATAAAGCTTTTCTTTATCAACTCAGCTGGGTGCCTCAGTTGGAAAGATTTTCTCTGTAGGATCCACACAAATCCTGCAGGAGTCTTCAGAGGGTGACTTGGAGCATCTTAGCTGGGCTTCTGCTCTGAACACGGAAACAAAGAAAATTCGGATGAAATCAGTGCTGTCTGTCATGCCTGGTGGGTGCTGCACCCCCCTCTGTACTACCTGTACCCAGCTCCCCTTCATTACATGATGCTACACTATTCCCAGCAATAAAGCTCACTTGGTCCCAAAAGAAAGTGCTTTTATAGCACTCTTAAACTCATGCAAACCATAGACACAGATGGGTCTGGGAGGAATTTGGGGTCCAGCTGTTCTTGCACCCGCTGAGCTGCTCTGCTGGTGCTCTAATGGGAGGTGACAAATGAGTAAAGTCGCTCACAAATGTTCCTAGAACCAAGCCCTAAGGGTTTAATTCCTCACTTCTAATTACCATGCCCCTCCTCACTGTGCATTCAGCTCATTTCTTGCTCTACCACGTTGTCATCAGAGCTGCAAACAAGGTACCAGTTTAACAAGTTGCTGTGGAGCAGCTCAGCCTTGACAACTGCCCATGAACTCTTAAAGAGCCAAAACCATTGGGCGATATCACTTAATTTTGCCTGATAGTAGCAGTGCATATTAGATCAAGTTACCACATATTTTTCACAGACTCAAAGCAGGCAGACAGGCTGTAACCACAAATTAGCCAGGGCACCGGAGCTCCCCAAGCATGCTGAGTCCTACGTGGATCTGAACCCTTGGTTTGGAGCCTCTTTCCAAATGAACAGAGAAGAGTAGTTGTATTACATTTGCATTCTTCCTTTAACTGCTGTGAAGTACTCTGCTCCTTGTTAGTCCTGTGCTTTGATATATTTTTCTCGGAGTGTGTCGTGGGAACAAGGTGCCCAAAACCATTTGGGTGTCTGAGCTGTAACATGTACACTTACAGTTGCTGTTTAAAAAAGGCTGAGAAAACAAGACTGAAGCAGATGTACAAGCAATTTGATCCTTATTTGCATAATCTATCCACCAAGTTGCCCCCAGTGTAACTCTGATGGCTAGAAGTGCAAATATTTAACTCTGACACAGGTTTTCCTGCTCTAAGACAACCTCAGAGATGGTGGGGGTTTTTCCTCTGAAGACACATCTTGCTGCATCGTTCAGTTTTACTGCACTCTCGTTTCCTCTTCTGCTGCTAGCTCTCTTCTTGTCATTCTGCTAACGTATTAAAGATCTAAAATACATGAGGCTCAAGGTCATACAATGACCTGGTGTCAAAGCTGGGATCAGAAATGCAGGAGAGCTGAGTGTCCCTTGCTCTGGAAGGCAGAGTTGGCTTCAGGCACAGCAGTCTTTGTGGCTCTCCATGGAGCCTCTGCTTCTCTCGAGGCTTTAGGAGAAGCAACCTCGATCTGCTCCCTGCTTGCACCTGTCCTAACTCTCCTGTAGATCAGGACCACTGGGGAGGCTGAGCAAACACAGGCAGCCCTATAGGGCGCCATGCAATGAGGTGTGCTGCATGCAGGTCTGCTTAAATGCCCCATGGAAGAGCAAATTCCCCATCCCTGTTCCAGCAGCACATTTCACTGTGGCTTTGTGTCCAACTGCACTCAGGAAAGCACCCAGGGCTGGCCCCACCACAGACATGTTACACTGATACATAAAGCAGTGTGAGTTAGCAGGGATGAGGAGGTCCTACCCTGTCCTAGCGGTTTCCCTCCATGCAACCAGCATTTTAACACCCTCTCCTTGTGCACCAAGGCTGAACGCTGCCTGAACCTACAACTGGGAGACAAGTTGTCTTCACACACTTCCCTAAAGATTCACCAGCAATGGCCAAAATTTAATCTAAATCCACAGAATCCCTTCCTAGGAGGAACCATGTATGTTATAAAGGGAGCTGCAACAGGATTAGGTATCTCTAGCAAGGTAGATCTTGAGCAGCTGGTTTTGTGGTAAGTTATAACCAAAACAATTATTAGAGATAATGAAGGGATCCAAAAGGGGGGTCTAAGTTTGCTGTATATCAAAACCTATGAGTCCTTCAAAAGATCCTTTTCGATTTGTATTGACTTGCAGAGGAGGGCAGCCCTTTACGGAGAGCCACTTCCATAAAAGCATTCCCTCTGCACTTCTTTGAGTCCCTCTCACTGCTTGAGTTTATTCCAATCTTCATTTTAAGAGCAGATGTACTGGAGAAGTAAAAAGTCTTTTGCATTAGCAACTGTTCCTGCTTCTTATATGCAAGGTCAGCTGCATCGCCCTGAACCATTGAGTGCTGCTCTGCTTCAGTGTGAGTTGGGGGTTTATTTTTATATGTGTGGTTAATCAAACTTCCTCTTCTATTCTTGGTAAAACCAGCAAGTCTGCTGTTGGATGTTAGCAACAAAGCTATTTCTAGGGGCTGGGCACTGACACCAACACATCTGTGTGTCAAAAACAGAAACCGCTTTCCTATTTGATAGAAGAAAACCAAGTTAATGGAAAAATACGCCTGACAGAAAGCTAATGACTCTCTGTACCCATAGAAGCGCACTTTGGAGCCAACCCAAAGCGAACACCCAAAATGAACTTGCCCAGAGTGCAGGATGGGTGTCAGTAAGAGATTGCCACCCACAGGTGCTGCTGAGCACCGCCAGTGTTGCTGGCTTCCAGTAAACTTCTGCAAGGCTGAAGCTTTCAGCAAATTAAACTGGTAGATGCCAGTGGGAGCCTGGCAGGGCAGAAACGTGTAGCTCTTCTCACAGCTTGTACCCAAGTTGTGCAAGCCTTTGTCACAGGAGGACATGGATGCTGTAACTTTACATGAGTTCAAAAAAGCAACAGGAAAAACTTACAGAAGAAAAAGGCCTTGAGGGCAGCTA
Organism: Ibycter americanus; assembly: GCA_035590275.1. Taxonomy (NCBI): domain Eukaryota; kingdom Metazoa; phylum Chordata; class Aves; order Falconiformes; family Falconidae; genus Ibycter; species Ibycter americanus. The sequence goes on along the minus strand of JAVJGI010000060.1, from coordinate 64,305,425 downwards.
AATATAAATTCACTGACTCTGGCTTGTAATACTCTGAGTAGCAAGTTGTTGGAGGAAAAAAGAGTACTTGGGGAGGCTATCTCTATGTAATACTACAAGGGATTTGTGCTTGACTAGTGATGGAGACAGACTGCTGAGTAAGTACAGCATCTGGGCTGTTCTGGAGAAGTCAGTCTTGCGTGATCCTACATCCCTTCAGGATCAGCTTTGAGATCCTCAAACAGTGCAAAGGGGCCTGGGGGTAAAACGTACCTATATGCCGAAAGGACCAACATCTTAACCAAGGTATGCTCTTCCACTCACTCCTGACCAGAGCTGCACAAGGGTGTGCTTCAGGCCATATGATGGGGCCACACCTTGGCATCTCTCCTTACAGGTGCACTAGGACCTTGCCTTCCAACACACAGCTCCCCTCCATCCAAAAACCTCTCCTTCAGCAGCAAAGATGGGACTTTCATCTACCATCTCCCTGCCTTCCTAGTAAATGAAGTGTCACAAATACCTCCCAAGGTGGTTGTTTCTGCCTTTGTCTTGTGTATGAATATGTCCCTTTGCCTGCCGTGATTCCACATCCTCCACTTGCCCGAGGTCCGAGGTAATTCTGGCCATCAGCTGCTCAGCCCCCACTTCTGGTCCTCCCTCATTAAGAATGGCATGAAGCCAACAGCACTTGGGCAGCCCACAGAGGTTTCTGTGAGATGCGATACAAGCACCAAAGAGATGCCATCTTAGATGGCCTCACCCCACCTCAAATGCTTCCCATTCAGTAATTCCCAAACAGAGGCCATAGATGTAATTGTGAAAATGAGGGTGTTTGTATCTCTACCTGGCCTTGTTTCACTCATCAACTTGATTTTACTGATGGAAGGTATTATTATCTTCCATGAAAAGTTCACACACGTGATGGATGCTTTGCCAGGGAAAATTAGATCTTATGTTCACACAATCCTCCGTGGAATACATGCTTCTGTTGCAAAACATTTGTTGCCAGATATTAACGTGGGAGATCTCTTCTGCCAGTGTCATTATCAAACAGCGTGGGGAGAATTTTGCATCTAGAATCCACCTTAATATTGATGTGTTCATATGAACAGATGTCTCCTTGCTTCCCGCACAATGTGTTACCAGATTAGAGATTTTACAGCAGCATCCTTAATTAGAAGCATATTATTTGTCAGTACAAAAAGCTTCTTTTGGAGGTGTAAATCCCTGCAATGCAGGGATCTTGACCTCCTCCTCCCCAGTGTCACCTACCATCAGCAAGAGACTTCTGTACAAACGTTTTGCACTTCAGAAATGCATTTACCCTTATTTCCAAGGTGAGACTGGGCACTTGGTTGAATTTGAGCTTGCCCAAAATCAGAGAGAAAATCAGCGCACAAGAGAGCAAGAAATTCAGATTCATGACCCCTAAGGCCTAGAATGGCCCTGAAAGTCCCCTGTTGTTGCGTGAAGCCAAGAGCAGGTATGGTGTCAATGCTGCAGTGTTGGGATGGTAACAGCAAATTCTTCCTTCTGGGTGAAACTGCCCCAACTTTATTCTCTCCTTGCTGTGAGTAGTAGAAAGCTCCTCTCCACTACATATTCTTTCATCCCCCACAGATACGTTTCTTTGCTTTCCTCCAAGAAACAGTCTCTGGAAGAAGACTTGACAATACAAACGGATGGGGAAAAGGGCAGAGGAGAAAGACATTTTGCACCAATTAACGCTGCAAGGTAGAGAATAGTGTATTTTAGCTCGAGTAAGAAGTTGGGGTTTTTGCCTGTGGTTCCTGGCTGAATTTTCAGAAGAGCACAGCTTTGATGTAGGTAGCCCAACATAGCTCATGCCCCCGGACTAGAACTTCAGTGCCATGTTCTCCTGCCACTCAGCACTGTCATGTCCATGTCCCACTCTGTGCTCTCAGAGATGTTCAGATCTCCTTGTACAGGAACAAGTAATTGCACATCAACTCTATAATAACCATTCTATGAGTTCCTGTCCATCTCACATTGTGTCATTCAAATCTGTTTTTCTATCTTCATCATATACACTTCTGGCTGATGCTGGGACAGTAATTTCTCATGCCTTGGGTGAATCTGGGAAATGAAGATACTGAATCCTTTTTGCTAACCTGTGTCCCAGTTGAAAAGATTTCAGGGCAAGGAAAGCCTTTCCCTGGTGTTTCTACAGCACCTATGAGCCAGTAGCTCTAATGTCATTTAGCACCTCTAGACATGACCAAAATACAATTTTCAATTAATTTGTATTTCTCTTAAAAACCATAAGCTTGACACATGGAAACAAAGTAATGAGAAACTTTGAAGAAATGCATCAAGTGACATGACAAATTTATTTTTTTTGTCCTTGCATATTTCTGTGGGAAGTCCTGCCTGCTTGTCGTGCACTATTTTGTAAGAAACTGCTTTTAGGTAGAAAGGTTTTCAGATGGACTTGTGTAAAAGAATAGAGGTCTACTTCTCAAATGGGTTTTGAGTTCAGACTTCTCTCCAGTACTCACCTCATCAAGTTTAAAAATTCCTTTCCACCTAAAATCAAAATAAATCCTTTTGACCTTAAGGAATTTATTTTCTGTTCTAATACATAGCACAACTGAATATAAAGAAAACAAAAAAAAATCCCCAACCTTATTTGAGAATGAACACCAAATATATCAAGGGAATGAGTGGGAAAAATTATTCCCAGAGACATTATGCAAAATACATTGACCAAATTTGATATCTGAAACAACTTGGGATCAGCAGAAGTTATATGAGCATTCACCACTCTGGGTTTCCATCAAGGAAAGTGAGTCAAATCATTGTGTGTTGTGTCGTGATGAGAAGATGGTGATATTCCTTGTGGGCACAGCCCGGAGAAAGATTTGTAACCCATAGGAGAAAACCTTGTTTTGGGGGTAAAAATCTCCATTCTGTTTGAAGAGGAGAAAAGCCCAGTATGACCTTCAGTCAGAAAGGAACCATCCTTGCAGATATACACCACCACATGCATCTTTTGTTGCCCGCACGTAAGGACCTGGAGCAACCTCCACTGAAACATTTGAGATCTCCAACTAACAACAAGGTGGAATTTATCATCTCCATTAGACTGCGATCCTGCAAAGCTGTCTTTTCTGCTGGGCTTGCTTAGGCTTGATAGATGCTCTGCTCCTGCTGTGAAGGCTCTTTTGCTTCTCCGTGTCCTTGAAATTGCTCTAAAGTCAATAAATGTCACCAGGGCCACCTAATCCTGGTAGTGGTGGGCTGTCTGTAAGCAGCCACAGCTCCCAACTACTTTTAAACCATGAGTGAATGGGGATGGGATGCAGTCCTTGGTTTTTTATTAACCAGAGGCCAATACCTTAAAATTGCCTGTAGAAAGCCGGTAAAGACAGCAGTGGGCAGGCTTAACATTCTTAGAGTACTGTCACGTTGCCAAAGACAGTCCTGTAGCTAGTTGCAGTTTTCACAGGGCTAGTGCCTGGACTTGGCCAGGTAGCAGTATGACCTGCAACTCTCCCTGGTCCAGAATAGGCTCAGACAGCCTAAGAATGGAATTATTTCAGTAATCATGCTCATGATCATGACTACCCATCTGAGAAGGGTTGCTTAACTCACACTCAGCCCCCCAGGAATGTGTGTAGATGGCTTCAGGTTGAAGTCTCTGTGCTGAGCTCGTGAGTGATGCTTCAGCTGCAAAGGTCTTCTGGACCTTGAACAATGCTCCTGGGACCTACATCAAGGTGCAGATCCAAGAAATGGGTCTGTATGGAGCCAGGTGAACCTGGAAAGAACTTGTGAGGAGGTCTTTAGGCCTCATGAAAGCAGACAACCTGATCCTGGGCTGAGCTGGAAACAAACCTGCTGCATTTGCGTGGCTCTGCCATGAGATAATGAACCAGATAGACCAAGGTGACCTAAGCAGAGCCAGCTCTGTTCTTAGGGTATAGCTTATATACATATCTCTTGCTGTGATTATCACTGCAATCTAGACTTCATTTTTTCACTGGAAAGTTTCCAAATCCTTGGAAATGCTAAGACATGGTGCTTACATTGGCTGAGTCCTTGGAAGGATGCTGTGTCTTATCTCAAAAGAACATCTAAGGTGTGCTGTTTATTTGGTTTTCTTTTCTTCTTAATACAAATTAGTTTCTTATTCCATGTCTGTAGCAACTCTAGTAGGGCCCTTACAAATGCACTAGCACATTATAAATAACCTGGAAAGAAAGTTGGGGCCCCTTAGACTTTCAGAAAAGGTTTGTTCTTTGGCATAATATTTAGAATGCGTTCGCATTTCCAAAGTCTCTGCAATTACAAATGAGCTCACAGATGATGCCAGAAAAGCATCAGCTGTTTCAACCTCTTTCTATCTCCTGTTCTTCATGCAGAAGATAGGAGGGCGTGTAGGGACCAGTATCATTCCCCATCATCCTGAAACTAGAGCAGAACAGTAGTTAGTGCCTAATGGTTTCTCTGCTGGCCATGTGCTAACTGTCCTTTCAGAAGCGCTGAATGGCTTCACCTCCCACCAAAGTCAAGGCAAGGTGAAGATGCTCAGCCCCTTTGCTGGATCGGCTCCCTGGTTTCCAAGGCAACTGTTCTTCAGCAAGATTTAATGAGAAGGTGAGGAGATCCACGAAGGCCTTTGAACATGCAGGGGAACAGAGAGCTTACAGAAATGACTGTGCTTTTTAGAGGAAAAGGACAGGCGAGTGGACTGAATGGACAATAAATTATTTGACATTTTAATGGGTTAACATGATATTGCAGAAAATGACCCGAATAAAGTGGCTCAATCCCCACAGAGAAAAATAAAATAAAATAAGTATAATGGAAAAAGGAACCATAAAAGGCTTAAATGTGGGTTTATTCAAACTGTCTGAATGAAAGTGAAAGGAGCAAGTTACATCCCTTGTTACAGCCTCTTAACAGCAGTTGATCTCAAAATGAATTGGAAAAAAATGTATCTGTGATAACCTGACATAGAAAAGCTGGTTGGGTAAGCTCCATAAAACACAGACTTTATATCAGTGCCACAAATAGGAAGATATTTGCAGGAGATGTTATAGCACAGGCAACAGGTACTTCTTGTTCTAACCTCAAGCAGTGTCATCTGTTACAAGAAAAGTGGAATTGTTGCTTGTACCCAAAATGTCGCAGATCATGTTTACGCTGTGCCATGCATTTTTGCACCCTAGAATTTTCCAGGTTTATTCTAACATGAATAGACTTACCTTTTAGCAGCAAGAAAGCTTTTGTAAAGACAAAGACCTATCTATCCTCTGTGTGGCACAGGAGAGTTAAGCAAATATGGACTTTTGATTCTACAAGAAATACTGTTATCTTCATACTTTCCTCACTGTAATTTAGATACAAAAATGAAAATAGCTCACCTTTTTCATTAGAATGAAGTCTGAATCTTTTCAATTTAGTATTAGAAAATTTCTTTATTTAAAGTCAACATCGACATGAAAGTGGCTCTGTCCACTACATCTCAAAAAGTCTGAGCGAACTGTGGGAATAACTGATTCTGCAAACTCTTGTTTTGGAGGGATGAAGGGAGGCGAGGCATATTGGTTAACTTAAGGGGGAAAAGAGAATTTATTTTTTTTAATTAATTGAAGAGAGAGATTTCAAGTCAAAACATTTTGTGTGGCTGACGGGGCATTTTTAATAATTTCCCTAACACTTTTAAATGAAGTATTGGCAAATCCAGACTTGAAAACCATTATTTTACAACTGAAAAGGAAGAACATTTGCTTTTGAAAATGTTGTAATGAAATGTTCCCACAGGTGCTTGTCTGGAAAAATAAAGAAAGGGAATTTTTGATAGATCCCTGTTCTTCGATTCCACCCAGTCACAAATAACTCCAGCCCTATTGTCATCCTCCGCTACCCCAGAATTAGATTCCAGTGAAATGAAGTGTTCATACAGCTTTAAAATAAAAGCAGGAGCTTCAACCTCATGAGAGAAAGACATGAGACCATTGTACGGGCAACTCAAGCCCCAGCCTGCCTGGAGCAGTGCAGAACCGTGTGCTGTAGTGATAGTCATCACCACCAGTTCTGGGGGGGAATGGTAAATCTGTGCCACCTTGAAGCCAGCAGCAGACTTACCCAACTATGACTTCCACCCAAGAACCACGGCCCGGCACAGGTTAAAGCTCTAGGTGTTGTCAGGGGAAATAAGAGCCTGGAAAGCAAAAGCAGAGATGAAGAAACAACTTTTCTACTGCTTTGGGTGACGCTGGTACCACTTACCTCAGGTGGGATGTCTGCTGCGCAGTCAGAGAAGGATGGGGACCCAGCGTACTTGGAGGCTCATGCAGGCTTCAGTGCTCTGTCTTTCAATTTGTAGGTGAGGCTTGGTCTCCTTGTTTTTAATCTGATATTTCACCTATTTGTGTGGAAGGGTCCTTGTTAAAGAGTTCCGAAGAGAATGTCATGTTTTAATACAGTCGTTGTAGGGAGAGAAGTGAGTGAACAATTATCCCTTCTAATACAGTGCTGAAGGTCACAATTTTAGCATCTATGAAATGTTTTGGCCTTGTCAGCACTTTCTGTTCATGCACCTTTATGGGTGACTTTAAAACAGTGTCTCCAACCATAAAGTTCTCCCAGTGTTTAATCTTATCGACTGTTTTCTTGAATGTTATAGCCAAGATCACTTGACTAATTCAGCTTACAAAGTACTACTGGGAAAGAGTATTTATGGTAGTCCCAGCAAGGACAACCAAATTAGCTGTAGCAAGCAGCCAGCCCGAAGAAGAAATAAAACGAGGGAGTGAGATAATTTGGAACAAAATGTAAAAGAAGCACAAATCATTTAATAAAGGTTTTCCCTGGAGGAAAGTTTCCAAGCAGCTGAACATCAGGACAGCCGAGGGGAATGAGGTCAATTGTGTTTAGACACAATGTGTACATTTTATTTTTTAAAATGATCATCATTTGTCAAACTTTATGGGCCAGATTCTTTCCTCAGTTTAACTGATATTAGAATTTAACTCATTAAAATAAGATTTTGTCTTTAGTAGACAGGAAGGTGGAGAGAGAGATTTATTTCAAGGAAACTGTAAAACATCCTCCAGAGTGGAATGATAATGTCTAAGAACTGGGAAATAAAAATGGAGTATAAATAAGAAGCAGAATGGACTAGATGTGCTTTATCAAAAAGTGTAGTAAAGAAACAGCAAATATCTGTAATTCTTTAGTGGGCTCCTGGGTTAGATAGATGTCCTACACATAGGTTCAACATTACCTGCTTTGCATTCCTGTCATTGTATTAGTAAATTTAAGTCCAGGCACACACCATAGAAGCGCTGGAGTCCAGACAGACAAGAGGTAAGGGGAACAAATATTATCCCCATTCTTAGAATAAAACTGCCTTTTCCTGCCCTGCTTCAGATGAAAACCTTATGGCCGTATCTAAGTTCAAGAAAGAGAACATCTCCACTCTCCACCAGACGTTTGCTCCCTGTCTGCAATGGAAAGGGAGCATTTGAAGATGTAGCTCAGTTGAAGATTTAGCCCTCAGTATATCTGGTCATATGTCTAATGCTAACCCAATGCCATGAAGAGTGAAGCACCATAGTTTGACGTGAGCTGAAGATCCACCCTGGAACTTAATGACAGAAAAAAGGAAATTGAGTTGCTAAGGTTTCTTTTCTTGCTAATCACCGGAAAAATCAATCATGTTCTCTATGTTTCTTTTGTATTGCAATAACCTGCTAATAAACTTTGATTCCTCAATTAAAAAACTAGACCTGAAGACTATTAATTCCCTCTGAAGCTGAGGTAACACAAGCTACACCAGAAAGCATAGTGCTATGCATGAGACAGCTCTGCTGCAAGATTTCAGCATGATTTCATCCATTCTGTCTTACATCTTCCTCAATTCCCCCTCCTCTAAAACGAAAACAGGTCAAATTCATTTTTGCATTAAGGCATATAGATTCATAGAATCATAGTACTATGGAATGGTTTGGGCTGGAAAGGACCTTAAAGACCATCTAGTTCCAACCCCCCTGCCATGGGCAGGGGCATCTTCCACTAGACCAGGTTGCTCCAAGCCCGGTCCAGCCTGGCCTTGAACACTGCCAGGGACAGGGCATCCGCAGCCTCTCTGGGCAACTTTTTCCAGTGCCTCACCACCTTCATAATAAAGAATTTCTTCCTTGTATCTAATCTAAATCTACCCTCTTTCAGCTTAAAGCCATTGCCCCTTGTCCTGTCACTATGTGCCCTTGTAGAAAGTCCCTCTCCAGCTTTCTTGTTGGCCCCTTGAGGTACTGGAAGCTGCTGTAAGGTCTCCCCGGAGCCTTCTCTTCTCCAGGCTTAACAGCCCCAACTCTCTCAGCCTGTCTTCCTAGGACAGGTTCTGCAACCCTTTGATCATCTTCATGGACTATTTGCATGCAAACCCCATGAGAGCAGATTGCACCCTGCACCATGCTGAGCCCCCTCCAAAGGGCTGCCTCTATTTGATCACTGTTTGGATGGATGGGAGAAAGTGGTGTTAAGTGTCCTCCAGATTCTTATTCTCTTCCAGAATGTGCTAGCATAAGACTGAATAGATGAGACCCTCACTGATTGTCTGTGACCTGCCCAGACACACACTTGTGTCTCATACAATCTCCTCCTACCTCATCCTGACCTTCAACAAGGTGCTCTCTGCAAGTTAACCTCTCTTTTGCCTTTGGACCCACATGATAGGTGATCCAGCCGGACCTCCATCTAGACAAGAGAAAGGTCTTAGGTCTACACTGCTGCTGGAGGGGTTGTCTCAACCCCTTAGCCAATGACCTATATGTGTTGGAAGCATGTCCATAAACACATGCACTGGGACAAGAGACACTTGAGAAGTTTATGAGGTGGATACATGGATGTACCTTCTGCCAGAAGGGTCAGGCCATGGCGAATACAATCTGCCCTTCTCAGCAGTGACCAGTCCTTGCACAAGTAGAGACATTTTGGCAAGTAAGTCTTCATGTCCAAGGAAATTGTTCAACAGACAGAGGAAAAGCTATGAAATACGGAACTGACATGCCAAGGTTTAGCCGTGACTCATTTGCTGCAAATTCACCCCCTTTTTGGGCCACCAGGAAACAGCTAGTGAAAGTCGTGTCAATTTAAGAAGGCTTTACTGGCCGTAAGTCACACGGCCATTCGTGGGAGGGGTTGAACTTCTTGAGCAGCTGCGGTTTCTCCTATCTCCTTTTGGAGCTGTGTGGCCAAAGTGGCATCAGAGGTGAGTTTCTGATTGGTAAGGAGGACAAACTCTCTGATGGAAATCCATGGAGAAGGGAAGGGCTCTCACAGGGAAGAAATGAAAGCAGTGTCACTACAAAGCCAAATCGTCCTGTTATCCTCTTGCCCATTGCCTTATTGAAAATATTGCATGTATGTTTTCTCTTTGAGGCTGATTTTTATTTAATGTCACAAAGATGTGCTGCTTGCAAAGAGCATGAATGCTTTGAACATTTAATTATCAACAAGGGGGTACTCTCTCCCTCTGCCCGCCGACTCACAGCTCACATCTGGGTGTGCCAGCTTCCCCATGCACTTTGGGGAATAAGGATGCCCTTGAGACTGTGAAATGAAAGCAAAGCAATCTAGGCAGCTTCAGATCTGTACCCACACTAAGTTGCTGAGAAACAGCAGTTTAGCTATGCTGATTTTTTTTTTAATTGACAAAGCCCTACATCCTTTGATCTTTGAAGGGCATGTTTATCCAACATTGTTCTTTGCAGCTATACTGCTTCTGGTTACAAATTGTGAGGCTCATGTTCTGTTTCAATGAAACAATAGGATTTAATTATTAGCAGTCTTCAAAGACAAATGCAGGGCTCGCAGTCTTCTCTGATTACAAGGTCAGAGCAGCAGATCAGTAGCTGAGAAGCAACAGAGTTGAACAATCTTGTTTACATTATTCTGGGGGAAAAAAGACTGCACTTCTTAATTTTAAATTCGCTTTCCAAATTTTCTGTATTTGTAAAAAAAAAGTAATCAGCATACAAATCAGGAGCTTGATTGGATTTCACTTCTTCAACCTTATTCAAGGTTGGTTGTCCTTATGAAATGCATGTCTTATGTTTGAATGCTAAATTCAGGAATAGAGGGGTATAATCCTGTGGACAGCTCTTGCCAGGAGATCAAATAAGGTGATCAAAATGTTCATTCTGGGCTTTAAAGATAGAAAGTAATTATAGCCATCAGTTAAAAACATAAGAAATTCTGCTAAAAAGGGAAGGTGCTGACATACTCCATTCAGAAGAGTAGTTTACTACAGAATTATGATAGGTATGGTATTAAATCACCACATGTGTGACAGATTCTCCATTATGTAAATGTGTGGGTACAGATTTCTACAGTGAAGCTTGACTCAGATTCCCTAGCATAAAAAGGTTCTGCATGTCATCAATAACCCAAGGAATATCAACTACTATTGCTAATAATTGCAGTTCCTAATCAGTCGTTCAGGCATATGTGTCACTTCAAGCACAAGGCTCAGTTTATGGCCCAGTGAGACCATTCAATTAATAACAGATCACCTTAGATAGCAGTCTCTGGAGAAGTCTGTGTCTTTCCTGTGTCTATGTCTACTAAAGGTAGAGGTAGTCTAGACTAAAAGTCGAGCTCTTAGACCACTAAAGAAAGCGAGATGAATCTGAACTTAGCCTACAAATTGGTGAGTGTCTCCAACTCCTTTTTACTTCAAAGTTTTCATGGATAATCTGCTGATTCTCTTTCATTTACTTTTCTTTTTCTCTTATCTCTTAGTGAAAAGAGCTGAACACCAAACAAGGAGCACAGAACACAAGTTAAAGCCCAAACAAACAAACAAAAAGAACTATAAAAGATCCTTAACTCAGAACCAGAGATATTTTAGATGAATATTTCATTTAGAGTCATCTTTACGTAGTAGCAGGTTCTGATATTGAGCAAAAAGTGGGAATTCCTGCTGTGACAGTAACACAGGGTGAAAAGAGAGATATTCTCTCTAGATGGTGTCAGAGTTTATCATTGTCATGGCAAAGCCCAGCAAGGGCTTTGTCCACTGGCTCAGGGACCTCATTTTAACCTGATTTTCACCACTGAGTGGCACCCAATGCTGTTCCTTAAAGGATAAGTGATGAGCAAGGCCAGATACTTGCCTGGATAAACCTAGTGTAGAGTGTCACCGAAGTGAGGCCTAGAGTTTCATGGGAAAAAACAAATAGAGTTATACAAATCACTTCAAAGAAGTTGCACCCAGGGCAAACTTCACTTTATGGGACTGGTGCCACCCAAGGTGTAAAGAGTAGCAAGCACCAGGCAGAAGAAAGTGATAAAGCTTTGGAGCTCAGGCAGTCAACTCAAGTGCTGGTCTTACCAAGCCTGACTGATCTCGTGTCTACTGGTTCAGACACATGCCTTCCCTCTGTGCGTTGGTGGAGAGTTCTTAATTTATAAGTCCTTTTGTTTCCAGCTGAGAAAAATTTTAAGACTTGCTGCATATGACAGAAAGAAGTTTTGCGAAGGGGAGGTCAGTTGTGTTGATGCTGAAGGCTTCTAGAGTAAGGTAAGATGCCTCCCACAGCGCTTCCTTAGCTTGACTGGGGGCAGAAGTCTAGGCACCAAAAGGGGGGGGTGGGTGTGGGGTGTGGGGTGTGGCGCAAGATCTGATGTGTCTTTGGGTTTTCAGGCTGGTAAGAGGTTAGCAAAAGATTATTTCTAGATCATTATATTAGGCGTAAGTGCTTAATTTCCACTGAGATTAGCACTTTTTCCCCACTTCCTTTTTCATCTTTGGAAATCCTTGGATCTGTTTGAACATCTCATACAGCATAGTGTCTTGTTCTGGGATTAGTCCCACTGACCTGGTGGGTTACAGGAAATCAGGTTAAAGGAAATCAGGTAATTAAGACCCCAATCCATTGAGGATTCTTTACTCATTAGCTGCCCAAAGCCTAGTCCAGCAATTAACATTATATTCCCAATACTACCACTAGAGTGAACCATGCCAGGAATTTTATTTTAACATACTGAGACCATTGCCATATTCCTGGCACCCCCAGACTCCACATTTCTGTTTCAGGAGGTGAACTCCCCAAATCAGAATTCATGGTTTGGGCTGTAAATCTGTTACAAAAGACAGGATAAAACTTTTAGATAAGCAATCTCCCAAATCATATTTGTTGCCATGAAATCACAGCTGGACAATGTCTGGGTTTTGCTTGGTCAGGCTTTTTTCTTATTGTATGTTTTGTCTTAGTAGACTCCTGTGATATAAGACAGTCTTGTTCTGCACAGCATCTCTCATAATCCCAGTCCCCAGTAATATTATTGTATTAAAGATTACAGCAACAGGCAGCATTACTATTTCACACACTTTCATTCATTTTCCCACAATGATTTTTGACGCATGTTGTGAAGGACTTGCTCTGTGTGTGTGAGGCTGTTGAATCTCACAGAATGAATGATTATTCTTAGTGTATTAGACCAGGACACAGATCTGTGTTCAATTCCTATCATGACTTTACTGACATGATCATGGGAAAATAAATCAACTCTGAGTTTTTCCCAAGCACTCAGGTTCCTAAATCCCATTCATTTCGGCACTCAAAAATCATGTAAAGTTAGGATTTGGGGTGCAGATCACCTTGTATAATTTTTGGCACCTACCTGAGGGTATGATTTCCAAAGATCCCTTTCCGCTGCCGAGGAAAACAGCTATTTTCAGGGGGCAGTGCAAACTACCCAAAAGCTCACTGTCTCCTTGGTCTGCAGAGGTGCTTTGTACCCCGAACCTGCACCCTTGGTCTGGTACATAAAGTTAAATGGAAAGCAAATGTGCCTTTGTGTCAGAATTCATCCTACCTAATTTTAGATGTCTGAAATGGGATGTTTGAGAGTGGGTAGCCACCATCGGCTTGTAGTCAATGAGACTGTGGAGGGTAGCTCATCTCAGCTTAGACACCCATCCTGGATTCCTTTTAGGCAGCTGAAGAGAATCCAACCACATGGCAATTAATACTTTAATTAGGATCAGCCTGAGAACATTCATAGGCAAAATACACTACTCCACCCGAAAGGCTTCAATCTGAACTGGCATCAGCATAAATGTGCAGAATTGTTTGTGCTGGATGATGGACAAAGTTAGCAAGAAGCCAAAGTCAAAGCAGTGAACGGAGTGGGGCTGAGAGCAGGAAGGCGGCAGTGGGTATTTTTTGCAGGCTGAAGACAATTGCTTTAATTATACTCATTTAAAAAAAAAAAAAATCATTGCTGAGAAACATGAGAAAGACTCTCTTGCAGGCCTTTATTTTCAAAACCTAAACAGTGATTTTCATATTCATTGACAAGCTTCATTAGCTGGAATTAGAGAATATTTCTAACACACTCTCCTCTTCCCCCATCCTCAATATATTGTCCATCAGGAAACAAGGGAAGCAGGCATGTTTGAAATGCCTGTGTCAGCACCTCGATGGGAAGAATCAGAGTGTGATTTCCCTGGAGACCAAAAAACACTGCAAAACCTTACACAAGGGAGAGCAAACACCCCGTAAAACTGAACTAGAGAGAAGAAAGTGATACCCAGAGATCATTTGGTAAGGGGTGAATTTAGCCCAACAGCAGGCAAAAATGCAAGACAGCCTTTGTCTTAGAGATAACAGAGAAATGTGCATTTTGTCTAACTACGTTCACTTTGGTGGGGTTTTTTTATGGGGCTGTTTAGCCGGTGTCCGCTTGTGCTGACGGGCCGTTTCATCCTATCCCAAGAGCATCTGTTTACGGCAGGGGTCAGGAAGAGATGCGGTGCCAAACGCTGAGTAAATGTTTGCTGCCCTCCTGTGTACAACTGCAAAAAGACACATGCAAGGATGCGAGAGCCCTGGATTTGTCTCTCAAGACTTTCAGCTCCTGGAGGAACGGCTGGCGTGGAGGGCCTGTTATGTATTTACCCCTGATTTGCGTTGTGAATCATCCGCGAGTTGATCCAGATTTCTGCTAATGGATCTGGGCCCTTGTTCTCCCGCCATCTGCTTGTTGTATCCGTCGCTTGTCATATATTTAGATACCATTTGTTGCTCCATGTGTGCCGTGGGGAGAAGGGCTGCGGGTGGAAGGCTGTTCCTTGATCGCGCTCTGCGAGAGCAGCCACAAGACGGATCGGTTTGGAGCCAGCGCCGGCAGCCTCCGAGCTGGCCAGACAGCCCCGTGTTGTGGCTCGCTCCCTGCATGTAATGCTGGGGGAATGAGTAGCAATTTCCATCAGGAGATTGATAAAGCAAAGAAATCACCTGCCCAAGGAAGTCTTGCGCTCTCCACCACTGGAGGTGTTTTTTAAAAACACCTTAGGTTCATATTTTCAGGAACTCCTTAAAAGTAGTTCATCCTCCCTTGGGGCAGCGTATAGTTGAGAGGATGATTGGCCCTCAGCCTTGTTCCCTGACATTTGCTATGATTTGGTTTGCAAGACAATTAAATGAAAACTGAATGTTTCGTGCCTTCCTTTCTGACTGTGAGAATTGTTGCGCAAAGTTACATGCTTACCTAAGCACAACTCAAGGTGTGGGGTCAGTGTTTTGATGGTGATCAGCTGGCATGTTTGTCTTAGCGTTGCTCGGCAGTAAGAAAATAACATAATGTCCAAAATCACTATGTCAGGGAAAATGCCAAACCTAATCTCACGTACACTTTTTAACCCTTATTTAATCTGTGCTATGTATTCACTTTCTGCATTTCTTCACCACATTAGTTATCATATTTAAATGTCATTCTCAGTGGCTATACAAGTTGCTTTTATCAGACATATATCTGTGCTTCTTGTGTTTATTGTTAAAAATTAACATCATACTACACAAAAAACAATCTAAGCAAAAGGATATTTGAGTGCAGCAGAATAAGGTCACTACAGTTTTCTGGGTAATAAGTGAATTTTTCTGTATTGATGTACTTGTAACTCAATGCAAGCAAATTTCCCAGGTCTAATTTTCCTTGCTTACAATCTGACAGAACTGGAAAATGAGGATAAACACACACACACACACACACACACAAAATGTTGCAGTACAATATGGAAAACAAATCTCTTCGCCCTCTGCAGAGAATCAAACGTCTCCTTTCTGTTTACGAAATGTGAGGGATTTATTTTACTCAAGACAGCTCACTTCTGCATGGTTTCAGCTTTGGAAAGTGAGCAGGTTTTGAAGGGTTAGTTCTCAAGGTCCTGTTTGGGGAGCGCGAGACCAAATCTTGTTCTCAGCTGTGCTGTCCTCCTCGGCTTCAGCTGAGTGAGTTCAATAGGAAATCAAGTCGTACAGGTGTAATCAGGGAGAAAGAACAGCCCAGTCCAAGGATTCAATAGTCCCAAAATGACCTTAACAAGGATGACCAGTAAAAAACCCCACTACATCTGTGGGCTTAGGTTTTCCTGCTTGTTCCTGCGTGGTTAGGCTCAATGCAGGTGTTTCATAACAAATGGATCTAAAATGCAAATAAAACTAAACTTGATCTTTTTTTCCCCCAGGCCTTCGAAGTTCTGGGTTAGAGGGCTTTTATTTTTAAAATAACCATTTGCATGACAGAGCTCTGCAAAACACCAAGATCTGGAAGTTTGACCCATGAATTTCCTTAGCCAAAAAGCCTCTGTGAAATTAGATCAGGACACAGCAGCATGATGTTACACGACTGTTGTGTAGAGTTAAATAAACAGTCAGGGAATTGAATGCCATTTCTCAGATAGGACTAAGCTATAATGGTTCTGGCTGCTTTCACTTCGGGTTTTTTATGAGTTGTTGGATGGAGAACCCAGCTGACAAGGACAAGTTTCCAGCTCCATCACATTTCCTATTCAACCGCTTTGGCTGGGGGAGTTTGCAGGGGCAGAGTTATGCAGCTGACACTTTCTTGGCTGCGGGTCCCTGCAGAGGGGAGGAAAAAAGAAAGCAGGACTCTTGTGCCAAGACTATTTGCAATCTTGTCACATCATATTGGCACCTCTGCAGAGGAGATACCAAGGGTGACAGGGAAGAGATGGGTGAATGGAGGGACCAAGGGAAGGTATGAAAATATCTGTGTATCCCCTTCTCTGAGATGTCCATGTCCATGCTGGGGAGTGAGGATGAGCTGTGAAGAACCTGAAGTGTGCTCCCTCCAGCTGTCTCCACCACTCGGTCCTTTGCACGTCACCAGAAGACAAAGTGACACCTCGTTGGGCTCAGAATGGCCCAGGGATTGCCTCTACCTCAGAAGACCTCTGCCTCATGAAAGAGATTTTGTGGAGCTTGAGGGACTTCTTGACAGAGGGTCAAACAGACAAACCCCGAGTACTGATTTAAAGCTCTCTGGGAAGTCTCTGTTCAACACATAATTACAGTGCTGATGGCTCTGGCCAAACCAAGGTCCCAGCACAACTGACATATCTATCCTGAGATGCTTTTGGTTCTGAAAACCAAGCCTAGAATCTTAGAGGGCTCCTCCAAGGGGCTGTCAGTTCGCCTGTGCTCTCCCGAGCCCTGTTGCCCTCCTGTCCACAGCTTCTGTCCTTGCGTGGTAACTCCACCAGACACCTCACATGGCAGGCCAGGGAGCTGGTAGTTGCAAGAGTTCCATTGCACCAAGAAGGTGGCCCAGCTTCTGTCTTCTGCCACTGCGCCATGCTCTGTCATGTGGTCTGAAAGCTCTGCTACCACGTAAGGCAGCCTTAGGAACCCACCATCAAGTCCTTGAACCCCCTCTGGACACAAGGTGGTCTCTCGTGTTTGTGGATCAAGAAATGGGAGGAATCACTAGCTGTGCACCCTTCAGTTTTCAAAATGGTGTTTGTCACAGTCCACTGTGGCACTAAATCATAACTTAGATGTCCCAATGTCCTTAAATTAGACCTTATTTGTATGTTGTGCAACCCTGTCCATGTGAAAGTCCCCTTCCTTCACCTGATCAGAGAAAACTGAGCAAAACATTAACTGCTCTGATGTATAGTAGATCTCCTAAGACAGTTCACCGCTGGCTGTAAACCAGCCGTGTGGGCAGTGTCTCTTGGAAAAATTTCAGTAGCAACTGCCAGCTGATGGACTGCCTTCACTACAAGATAAACCCAGCTGGTAGTGTTGTTCTGGTGGAGCTTTTGTTTGTAGCACAAACAAAAAAGGATTGTACCACGGGCATGCAAATAGTGTAAATTAGTCTTTTTCCATGGAAGTCAGCAGAACAATGCCTATTGAGAGACCTTGCGTCCTTAGAGAGCTCATTTGATTTTGAACTTGGAGTTGTCTATAGATTGTGAGGTTGCAAAAGACCTTTTTGGAAGCACGTAGCAGATGGAGAGGAGACAGGGCAAAGATAGGACACATCTGAGCTGCTATCTTCTCCTTACAGTCACAGTCCTTCAGAAACTCCTATATCTCAATGCTTCATCTGAATTTGCAACTCTATGGTCTCTTGTATGTCACTGTATCTCATCACTGCACAAAGGCATGAAAACTGGAGAAAACTGGGATGGGGACAGGGGGCTTGATTCCTGTGGTCATCCTCCCACAGCCTTAGTGCACATACAGAGATATGGATGTGACCTTGGCCCTACCATTTCCTTTATGGGTGGTCTTGGGCAGGTTACTGCACTCTGTCAGCATTTACCCCTACTTTCTGAGGCCTTTTCATTGGCTCACAGAGTGACAAAGAAGTTTTCCCATGGATATGAAACATTGGGTGAAAAAAAAAATTCAACACACACCCCCCTTAAAAGGGGTGTCAGTCTGAGCAGGAAACATAAAAGAGCATTTAGAGTGGTGGGAATAGCAAAAATTGAACTGAATCCCAACCACAGGGAGATCTCAAATTACAACCATGCAAGGTGCAAGCCATCCAGATGGATTTCCCACTCATGTCTATAAAAAAGAAATGCATCAGCAGAATTTTGTTGGACGTTTGTCTCCACTTCCCTAAGCTCTGTACATAACACAACTCACCATGCTCGCTCCCTGCCTTGTGAAGTGCTTTGCCCTTGGCTTTCTCCCTAAGGCATCAGTGTTCCCACTCCTCTGTTCAGAGGAGCCCAGCATCTCTGCACACAGCTGTGAATATCTTTCCAGCAGTATCTGCCTGTTTTGAACTCGAAGCACAAAAGAGTGAAGCAAGCCTGAAATCTCCAATTTGTTTTTATGTGCAGCAGTGCTCAAATTGCAATTCCGCTTTGAGGGAGTCTGTCCTTCTGAAGGAAAACTGTTGTGTGGTTGATGTGCAGACTTGTACAAGGGAAGAATTAAAGCATTGCTTTTCTTCTCTCAAGTACAGAAAAAAAGTCCATGGGGAGTCTTCCTTAGGAAGTAGCAGCAAGTGAACTCCAGGGACTAAAATACTGTATTCAATGGGCCAGCACATGCAACGAAAACCAGGGTGTTCATCAAGACATTAGAAGTGGTGATAGGACTTAAGCCCCCTTCTTCATTTGTCAGCCAGTTTGGGATAATTCTAAACGAGATTGCAGGCTGTTGCACGAGGAATTTGTTAAATGGCTCAAAACTGTTGACATGGCTACAGAAATAAGGAGATTGGGTGGATCTCAGAAGGATTACATCCTAGTTCTTTATCTCCTGCCTACCCAGGAAGGAAACATTTCTCCCTCTCTTGCTCTTTCAGATGGTCCACTCATTGCTGGAGGGGCCTTCTTGTTATTTTTGGGTGTAGTCTAGTACCCACCACACAAAGGACCTCAATCTTTCTCTTTGAAAATGTCTTTCTACCAAGAACAGGACAATCCTTGACTCTTGGACTGGTGTGGGGTTTCTCATCATGATAGGGAGGATTTTACCACCTGGGGAGTGTGGGAGCAAGGATAGGCCAGGTTGTTTCACTCATGGAAGCAGAAGGAGGAAGGAAAGGCAGTGATACAGACCCAGGATGAGTCCTGAACGGGGTGGCTTCTCTTCCTGTCCCTGTGTGATGGGCACAATGATTGTTGCCAGGGATGGCCACACTTTAGCAATGGCCACCAGCCCAAAGGTCTTGCTTGCGCCTTCAGCAGTGGCTCCTTTCCTGCCTGCTTTGCCCTATGTCTCAAACTAGTCCTCTTCACACTTGTCACTTCTGGTTCCCTTTATTTCTGGTAGAGCTGAAAATAGGTGTATGGGACTCTTAGCACATCCACTGGGAACATCCTGTGGGGGCGGGCTATAGCTGAAGGTTATTCAGATGCTCCATAGATGCGCCAGTCACATGACAATAATTCTCCACATGTTTTCTCAGGGTAACTCCTTCCTCTTCTATCTCTGCTCTGGCCTGAGTAAGAAAAACTTGCTGAACAGGAGCCCTAGGGGGCTGATGTATTCCACAACCGATAGAAAGCAATGCCAGCATCTTCTCAACAAACGTTTTTCCTACACACGCAGCTCTTTCTTCTAACAACCGTTTGCAAATAGGTTTTATTGTTCAATGGCTGGCTCAAGCAGATATTTAACAGGCTTTAATTCTTCATCAAGCTTCAGATTTTCCACCCAGGAAATCTTCCTCCTTTTCACCCCCTCTCTTTTCTTTTCCTTTGTTAAAAGCAGGACATGACAGCCTGCAGGGTGATGCCTATTGTTATAAGTTGAAAGATCTAGCATACTCCAGATTCTGAGAGCATGAATGAATTATTAACATCCTTCCCCACTGTTCCTGGTAATGTATGCAACACTTGAAAAGGCTTTTCTTTTAGCTTAAAGCAGCATAGATATTAGCAGCTATTCAAAACAGCCTGGCAGATGCTGTGTTAATATTGCTTAGCCAGGGCTTGACAGGCGTGAACTTTGGATCTTTCCAGCTGAACGGGAAAAGAGCCATAGTCCAGGAATAGAAGCAGCAGCATTACAACAGTAACTAAACAGCTTGGCCCAACAGGCATGGTTATTTGTTTGACAGGAGGAAGGTTACACCATCCAGTTTTCAACCAGAAAGGCGTGGGTACTGCTATCTAACTTGTCAGATAACCAGGATAGTTAATCTATAAGCATAGTCACCTGTAGATCACTCTGTGACCAAAGGGGTGCTAATGACCTCCCAAAAGTGCTTTAAATCATTCTTCTATGGCATCTGCCCCTCTCTGCTGAGTTTGCAGAGCCTCACTGCCACAGCCTGTCTCCTCCTCCTCTGCGACATCTTCTTGCGTTACACCCCCAGCTGTTGCTCTGCCTCAGCTGCAGTTGGCCCCTGTGATGTTCCTCTGCTGACCATCCCTGCCCATGGGGATGTGGCATCCAGGCAGCCTGAGCTGGGAACCTTTCCTGGTAGCAGTGGGATGAAAGCTACCAGATTCAGTTTTATGTCAGTTGACGTCCCTTTCAACAGGCTGCCATGCACATTTGCAAGCTCGCCCTCTCTCACTTGTTGAGGACAGAACTAGTGTGATGGGCTTTCCCAGTGCTCCTTTCTGCCCTCTTAAACCAGGCCTTATCTCTGCCCCAGCTTTTCCCTGGTCTTATGGCCAGACACAGGTGGCTTGGCCAGAACTGGAGCAGGGTGGGTTGCCCCACACTGGGTCCCTGAGTTAGAAATCCCCACTCTCAACCTTCTGACTGGCACAGCTAGTCTGCTAGAGCCATTGAGACCAGCCAGCACTATGGGTGAGCTACACCAAACACACCTAGGGAATCTTCTAGCACATATTTTGAGACCACCACATGACAATTGTCTCGTACACCAAGAAAGGAGGAACCTGTGCAGGTTGTTCTCCCAGGGATAGACACCACTGCTAAACTGTCCCTAGCTAAAGAAAATATGAGAACAAGTACCCCATGGGTTCTTATTTGTTCCTGAATGACTAGGCAGACATGACATATAAGAGTAGCAATCAGGATCTGTTCAGGGATGATTATTCCGGTTAATGAAGTCTGATTTCTTACAGCTTCGTGTCATTGGCATCACTCACTCCTCCTCCACAGTCAACCCAGTTTTCTGCCCACAAGCCTCCCTTGGCTAAAGTCTCTTGCCTACCCTATGGCACCTTCATTTTCTTCCTGCATCACAACATCTTTGCTCTGAAATACCTCAGCTATCCTTATGTCCACCAGCTATTTAGTCACGGGTTGTGGAGAGTGAGTGTGTTGGTCTGGGGGTGTAGTTACAACAGATGATCCAAGGGGCTTGGGTTCTTCCTGCTGTCTGTTGGGTACCTTCTCTGGACCCAACAACGAGCACTTGCAGGGCTCATGGGTACCACCTCTGAGCCTACTATCCTGGTGTCAAGCTTCAATACACCCTGCTGATGGGCTCAGATGTTACCGGGGAGGACTGACAGCAGATGTGTACGCTGGCAGGCAGAATGTGGTCTCAACCACATTTATGTCAGAAATAAACAGATTAAAGGAGTCTAATTCCTCTAGTTTGTTTCTCTGGGAGAGACACTGTTAGCTGACCTGATGGACCATAAAGTTTTGTTCTTCAGACCTTCAGCTGGCTGCCTGGTCAGAAGCATTTCTGCTCTCCAGGATTTCCTGGTACGTGGGAAACATTTAAACAGCTTGTCAAGAGAAAAGTCTGGGAGGAGGAAAAGGAAGGAATCACAAGCCAGAAACATCTAAATTTTTTTCATGGATGTTTTTTATCCTGAAAACCAAATCAGGTCAGTAAAGCTCGGGTGCTGCTCTTGTTTCTCTGCTTTCAAAAGCAGGCAGCTTCCCCAGCATGGGCAGGACAACCCCCTCTGATAAAGGACCTGAGTGTTGACTTTGCCTGTGATTTCACCTCGAGTGCTGAATTTATCAAGGCCCTGTGAGAGCAATGCATCAGGTTTAAAGCTCTTGCGGCAGCGGAAGAGGCGTGGTGCCAGATAGCAGCTGAGCAGGGGATGTCTGGAAGGTTTCTTAGGTCCATGGTGCCACGCACCACAGTGCCCTGACCTCTCTCCCATGGCAGAACCATAAGGATCCAGTGCATCTGGTTGGAGACATGTGCATCAGGATGAGACTTGGTGTCAAGCACAGGAGGTCATGGAGGAGGAGAGCAGCCAGGCTGCCACAAGAGCCATGTATCTGTCTCTTTGTCATGCTCCATGCCTAATCCAGAGCATAGGTCTGCAGTTAGACCCTCCCTCAGCAAAACAAAATTGGGCTCTCCTGAGCTTAATCATGACCAAGTGGGCAACCCTGACACAGTTGTTCTTGAGCAAAGACAAAATTATTCCCCTCCCTTTCAATGTCCATGAAGGTCCAGCTCCTTTGTGCTGAAGGAGAGCAACACTAGGTGGCACTGACTTCATTTAGTCTAAAGACACAAAGATGGACAGAGCTGCTGAATGGGGGATCCTGACAAACCTCACACTGGGGAGCCTATAGCCAGGGTTTATCTTTGGCAATGGTGTTGACATTTGGACTCCCAACCACACTGAAGTGCCTTGTAGACAGCAGTGTCAGGAGAACAGAAGTCTTGCCTCCTCTTCCTAGAGAGAATATAAAAGATGCAGGAAAATCTGGGCTTTGTTCTTCACACATGCTCATCCTTAAATGCTTGGTGAAGTCTCACAAATTTGCGTCCTACCTGCCCTGTGTACTTAAGGCTAACAACACATACGAGTACCTCATTAATGAATGTCTTATCCAGACTATACAAAGTATCAGCTTTCCTGAAGTTCTTCGGGGTTTGCATCACTGAGGACTTTGAGATGGTCTCCTCCATGTGGCCGCCTTCTGTGGGATCAGATGCAGTCGTTGTGAAAGAGCTTACCCAGCTACTGCTGCAGGTCAGGGTAAAGCACTTGGTGGACACCGCTGCTTCAAGAGGGCTCCTTCAGACTGCACAAACCTCATCCGTGCTGCGAGTACAGGCTGTAGTGATGAAGTAGCTTAAAGCTGTATGAGATCAAAATAAAGGTCTTGCTTAGCTAAGTTCTGTCTCCAGCAGTGGCCAACGGAATGTGTATAAAGACAAGGAAGACCACAAACATCCTGACAACTCGTGGGTCTGGGCCTTCATCAGCCACCAAGATGATTTTGTAAATAAAGCCGTTAATGGAGTTTTCTTCCCTGAATACCTTCTATCAATTTGTGAAAGCATGTAAGTGTTAGCATCTCCTTGTCTTTTGGCAAAGCATTTCACAGCTACACTTCACACTGCTACAAGAAATATGTTGTCTTGTTTTTTCTGAACTAACCAGATAGTAATGCTATTTGATGCTTCCCTGGGTTTTAATATTAGGAAAGTTAGATACGAGTTGTTCTCTGTTCCTGCTCTCTAAGCCACTCATTGATTTATATCAGATGCCCTCTCAGCTACTTTTTTTCCAGATCAAAAAATCCTATTATATGTAATCATTTATCATAAACAATTCTACATTTTAGCATTTTGTCACTGTCCCACTGTTTCCAGTCCCAGAATATTGCGCTCTCAGATGGGGAGACAGGACAGCAACATAAATAATATCAGCTGAATGCCCTGCAAAGATTTATATGGTAGTGTAATGATGTCTTCTGTTATTGTTATAATAGCAAAGGCTACATACAAAAAAACACACATGGCACTTTTCTTGGCCACGAAGCTTTGTACCAAAATGAGTGAGAGCCAAAAAGTTGCTTATCACATCCATCATGGAAGTTGCAAGACAGCCCTAGTTTGTAGGTAGGAGACGTCTATGGCTGCCCGTGGGTCTCACTGGTCTCTTGGAGAATCCTCGGCAGTCCCAGATGGCTCACACTCTCCTGCCACGAGAATTCAGGTTGCATAGAAGTCCTCAGGCCAGTGCAGCTCTAGAGCCTGACTCCCTTCCCTTCCACAGCTAGTAAGAAGTCTCTTTTTAATTTAAAACAAACATTCTGCTGCATGAACTCATTGTTGCAGAAAAAAATAGGTGTCATGGCAAGACAGCACAAGTAAACCCCTTGATACACAATCATGTTTTCTTATATAAATGGAAGCAAAGGTAGGTAGCATGAACCAGGGATCCGTGCGCTTCAGGCAATGCCTGTGACAAGTTTAAAGGTGTTGTGCGCCTTGTATTGCCATAGTTACAACGTGAACAAGGTTATGGAATATTAGTGATCATCATATAAAATGAAAACTTGGTAGGGAAAGCTGTACCACAGATCTGATGTGCTGCATTTCACAGGTCAAAAATTTCTGCTGTCAAAATCTGAAGTTACCTGCTCTTCAGATTGGGAAAAAGAGAACGCATTCTTCCTTGGTGTTGTCTAATTTTCTTAAAAACATGCTGACTTTATTTTTCCTTAATTGAATACTAGTAATATGTATGGTTTGCTTTCCCTAACAGACTGATTTTCCTGGTATCCAATAGGAACACTTTATTTCAAAGCTTTTGATCCTTTAGGATATTATCTTCATCCTTATCTGGATGGCTGATTCTTCCTAACAGATGGGGCTCCCGGCATTATTCCTAGATGTCTAAGAAGAAGTGAAATAGCTGTTGGAGAGCCAACAGCTAGTGGAAATAAGGCTGAGATGGGGACTTGAAGCTTCAGCAAGATGGAAAAGGACAATTCATACCTGAACAGCAGTGACACTGGAGCCAGGACCACATGTTGGATCTGTGTATTGCTTAAGGTGTGCATGCTTTTATCCTATTATCCTCCACAGTAGATTTGTGGTAGTTTAACCCGCCTCTCTGAGTAATGCATCTGTTTTTCCCTCTGTAGCTAATAATTGTTGAAAAACCTTTGCACTGAACTGACTCACTCCTATCTAGTACTGTGTCAGAACTAGACTGGAGTATATAAGTGACAAGGAATAAGAACCAGTGGCTCAAGGCTGGATTGATGTCAAGTCCTGCTTGGAATGGTTCTGGATTGCATCACCTACAGTAAAAAAATTAGCTGAAAATACCATTAAAATCTTAGTCTGTATTTTGTCTCTTTGGTTTCCTTCAACAGTTCTTGCTCTGAGTACTATTAATTCTGCAAATTTCCAGCTGTTGCTTTTTGAGAAGCATACACTACAATCAAAGAACAAATGTTTATAGTCTCTTGGCCATGGTATCTAGGTAGTAAAGGATAGTTCCACTAAAGGTTTACACCAAGGCTTTACCACTACTTGACATATGGTGTAATTTATCCCTGTTGACAAAAGGAACTGAAATCAGCACATTCATTTTATAGCCGAATCCTGTAATTCGTATTAATGTGTAAACAGTGACACATGAGAATTTTACTGTGTGACATAAAACATGTATCAGAATTGAGGGGATGTGTCTGTGTTAGAGGGAAGCTTTTTTTGCTTCTGGGAAGACTGTCTTCTTCACATAGAAATCTTGGTGAAATAGGATCAAACCATCTGCACTGGAAAAGCAAATAAATGTAGTATGAAGAGCAAAAGCAGATAATGCGTATCTTTTTGGTACCCTGAGAGATGCAGATATTCAACTTTAGAGTGCAAGTGCCAACCTATGAGTTTGATGGATGCTTAGCATCCACTATAGTCTATGGGGATTTAATGCAGGCAGTCAGCAGAGCCTGAAGAATGACTCAACATCATCTTAAAGCAGACAACAAAGGCCACACATGGCCAATTTAGGCACACCCCACCTGGCCTTCAGCTATTGCTCGGGATGCATACAGGTCTCTTGTAGGTCTTGTATTGTATTTACCAGCCCTGTGCTGACATCTTGGATAACTTAGGGCAGCTCAGTTGCCCTAGATGCCTCTATTTAGGTGATTGGTTTGCATCCCTATAAGTGGTCAGTTCGTCACTACTGGCTATACTGTCTCCTGGTCTCCATCCAGTTACCTAAGCACAGTGACCCAGGCAATAAGCTAACCTAAAATATTTGTGACATCTGCATTAGGATTCCTTCATACTTCTGGATCAGCAACTGCAGTCCAGGGGAGTCCCACAACTGAGCTGTGCTCCATATCCCTCTTATCTACAAAAGAAAGCTTAACTACTTCATACATATGTGGACCTTCACACCTCTACAGTCTGGAGGGAATTCAGCTCCAGATCCAAGCACTTAGATTTGAGTATCTGGAATTATATCTCTCAGGGCCTACAGCAAGGATGTGCTCATGAATCAGCTTGATTCTGGAGTAAAAAGTCTTGTTATGATAACCATTTCTGTTATGACTACTCTCAGTTCACATATGGCAGATCTAACTGAACTAACTCAAGCATCCAAGAACATCAGCATTAAGCCTGACTTAGAGTTTCTTGTAACTTATATGGAAAAATCTGAGCCAAACCTAGAATTTCTAAGGTCCATTTATCCCATTAACAACTGAATGTAGATTCTGAACCATATTTAGCTGTCCGAAACTTTGTGTATCTTTTGGCTTGGAGAAATAGGAAGATCTTTCTTGTTCTGCCTTGGTTCACATATACTCTAAATTCTTGCCAGCTGATTTAGCACAGATCCCCACTTTTCATACAAAAGTTGCCTGAATGATAGACACTGCCATCTCCATAGGACAAAAAAAGCACAGCGACAATGTTCCTTTGCCTTCTTCCTCTTGAACCTAGACAACACTCAGCCATCTGCATTCATGGGTAAGCTGGCTGCTCCTGGAAAGCCATGCCAAATCCAGCTAAGGCCTGGGGTCCTTAAAAGAATGTAAAAAAAAATGAATTTCACCTGGTTTAATTTTTCTTGGGACTGTAGACAGCATTTTGCAGGCTAACATGAATAGGGATGTTGGGCCTGAAAGGTGGGATTTGTCTGATCAAATTTAGGTTTTTATTCTGATGGAAACAGGCGTTTCCACAACACATTCAACTCAGACTAATGTAGGTGTTTAAAACAGTTCAGATGAATCACATCTTAAAAATGACCACGTTTTCCTTTAATCATAAGTGGGGAAAGGGGGACTAACATCTATACGGGTGATACTAGGTGGGAGGAAGCCTACCCTCAATGTGTCTGAAAATTAAACCTTTTTAGCTGATGAGACACAATGTTGATGTTCCAGACGTAAGGGACAATATGCTGTACGGGACTGCCTGAAAAATATGCAGTCCTCAGGATTTACAAAATACAGAGACCCACAGCATTACTGGCTTGTGTGCATCTGTGTCTAGGTATTGAAATGTGTCCTCTGAATTTCTAGTGCTTTAGGGAAAAAAACCTCTTTATACTAATGTTCAAATTAGTTCCACACTCCAGTGTGCACTTAAAGCCTCTTTTTCTTTGGAACATCACTCAGGGGCATTGCAGGTACCACCTTAGGCAAGACAAAGATGCTCTGTGTGAGGATAAAAGGAGATGTCATTCACTGAATAATGTTCTAAGGACCTGGATTCTTGTACCCTAAATATCAGAGATGGTGACTCAGACCACCAGCCATCCCACCTGCACACCTCAGTCACCCTCCATAAGTACTTGTGATCTGGGGCTGGACCCACTTTTCCTATTCACACACAGCGCCAAACAGCACGTGTTCGACTCAAATAACAGCTGAAACCGTGTAGCCCCCGGGGCCAAAACTACTTAAGGTAAATTGATTCCTGATGCAGCTTCCCTCTGCTCTGCTCTTTGTGTCTTCCTAGCATCTTTTAGAATTCAAATGCTTCCATTTTGACATGATCCTTTCATCTTCTAGTGGGTGAGGCCCTCTATTACAATCCTCTGCATGTTGTATAATTATTGTAACAGCTCCCTTCGGGCTCAAGTCATTAAAACTGTCATTTGATTAGCTTTCTGTCACCGGGTCTTTTAAAGAATGACTGCACCCTTCACACGTAACATATGTTAATTTATTTCCACAAACATCCAAGTGCCTCTCTGCAGCTTGACAGTGACTTGATCAGATTCCGTGTTTCTTTTGCACATACTCCCTTCTTCTAACTATTGACCAGATGGAAATGACATCCCATGCCTGATCACATTTATGTTTATAATTTAGGCTTATCAATATATCCAACACACGCATTTCACCTGCACACCTGAATCAGCGTGGGTTCTTCAGACATCTGTATAGTCATCAGATTAACATTTAATAATTAATAGTTTTCCCATAATTTTTTTATTTGGAGAAAAAAGAAATTCCTTTTGCTCATCTCTAAGCTATCTCAGTGGCCTTTTACAGGACGCTTAAGTTTGCCATTGGCTTCAGTAAGTGTTGTCGTGGTTTCAGCTGGGATGGAGTTAATTTTCTTCTTAGTAGTTGGTGCTGTGCTGTGTTTTGGCTGTG
>JAVJGI010000060.1:64258120-64277261 GCA_035590275.1 Ibycter americanus | reverse complement strand
AGATGTTTCTCTGTAAATACTCTGACCAAAGTATGATTCATTTTATTATTATTATTATTATTATTATTATTATGTTACTAGGATTATTTCGATTGCAGTGCAATCTGATCTCAGGGTGAGAACAAAACTGAAGCAAGCCATCAGTTCAAGCCATCAGTCAAAGCTGTCAGGTAAACTGCAGCCATCAGCCAAACTGAACCAATCTGATCTTCTTGGGACACCCTACACAGCCAAAAACAAGGTCAGCCCAGGAAGCCACTGGGGATATCTTTCTTAAAGAGCAACGATTCAGAGAGAGATTAGGAAGTACGCCAAAATGCCTAATGCAGCCAGCCCTTCCTGCAATTTCAGGCCAAAATGTCTTGTCCTCAGCAGACACAGAAAAGAGATACACCTCTTTCTTTGCCACTATTGGCTTATTTGAAAGCTGTTGGCATATGTTGCTTTGCTGCTTACTTCTCTTGATCTAAACATCCTCTATGGCTTCCATCCTTTGCCACAGCCATGTTCCATACACCCTGATCCTTCTTACCATCCTCTGGCCTCCTCCTCAAAACACCTTGGAGCCCACCTGGCACCTATTGCAGTCAAAGAGAAGATGACCTCTAGATGGTCCAGCCTTCAAATACAGGTTTCTCAGGCTGCATTAAAACAGCAGATTTTCCCTTCACATGGGGACTGTGCTCAGTGGGACTTGTCCATTTCATCCAGTCTGGCTGTATTTTTATTCTCCAAACAACAAAATAAGATTTGGTTGAAAGCATTTCCGTAATAGTTTGGTTTCCTCTTCAGTTCCTGTTCCCTTGGTTTGTTTTGTTCAATTTAATATCTCAGGATGATTCAGAAACTCACAGGAACCCAAGAGGATTGCAGCCACTGACATTTATTTGCTGCAGCAGCCCTGGAAGTGGCACAAAGCATCAAGCTGTGTGTTGCGCTGTGTTTCAGATCTTGCCATCTCTTCCTGCCTCTTGCTTTGTTTCCACCAGATATTCCCGTCCCTGGAGCAGAGTTGGCAGAATGAATGGCAAGACTGGTCCTGATCCCGAGAAATCAGCCCTCTGCACTACTTTAAACTATTGCAGCAATCTCTGTCATGAAAGCCACTGGTCAGCTGTGGGGGAGGGTGGTAAAACCAGCCAGAATTGTTAACTCCTGAAATGTTTATAATGCAGATCCACAGGCCTAAAGTTTGTCAGCATGAGGACACCACTATGATACTGTTGAAGGTGCAATGCAGAATCAACAGAGTCAAACCAGTATAAATTTTCATATGGATGCTCTTATTTTGATGCAGATAATCTTGTCTTGTAGAGTAAGTCTGTGAAAGCAGGTTATAGGCAAACCAAAATGTATCAGCCTGTCAATGAAAGAAATGCATCTTCCCAGCAATTTGTATTGACAAGACTGTATTAGGTTAATTAGCTTGGTAGTTAACAGCATTGCATGTCTTTTAACCTTTGCATTGAGCTTCTCAGTCGTGTTCTTTTATCTCTTCAAAAGAAAAAGCAATGTTGGGGAAAGATGTCAAATTTTGTATGACTCCAGACAGCAGCTGGAACATAGATAAGTTTCTGCTTACAAAAACCTTTCTCCCAAAGAGTTTTAAGCTGGGCTTTTACGTGTCCACAACTTGGCAATTCTTTTTCCTCCCCAAATCTATCCAATGCTCTAATAAAAACATTACTTCTCTCTACAAACCTTGTGTTACTTATATCCTCAGGACATCAGGGCTACAGAAACAATCCTATTAAAAAGTCAAATGAATAATACATTAAGGAAGATTTCTCTGTAAACATGTCTTTCATGTCTTGTGTTTACTTACTTGTAAAACAACATGAAAGAGAGAGCTTTGCTTTACAGCTCAAGAAAGGTGCAGAGAAGGATGACAAAGATGATAAAAAGTGTGGAACAGCAGTCCATGGAGGAAAAATTAGATAACCTTGGACTCATTTCCAGGCTGAAGAGGTGGCTGAGGGAGCACGAGGAAGGTCTATCATACTTCTATCCCTCTCCTAAATGGTTTTCTGTGGTTTGACATCTAACTGACAGACTGTAAGGACCATTCCCATAGCGGCTCTCCTGGCTCTGCAGATGCTGTAAAATGAAAGAGGGATGGGGAACAAGCTCAAGGGGTGGTCTGCTGCTTGCAGGCTTCACATCCGTCAATATATCTTCATTCCACATCCCAAGGTATAAAAAGCATTTGCTGTCAGATTTCTGCTATGAAGCACAACTTTAGCAGGCTCCTCTGCAGCCTTATTGTTGTGACCTTGACCTGAAAACAAGATAATAAAGGTACGGAGATAATGCAGACAATGCAGAAAACAAACCTGTCTCAGGACCACGGGAACATAAGGCATGTCATGGAGAAGAGCCAGGGCCAAGTGTGATGTAGTGTGAACGTAGCCAGGAACCAGTCCCAGCACAGGCAATCCGTGCCTGTTTTGATTTAGAGTCTAGATATAGTCAGTGGTGCAGGATCAGGTATTCGTAAACATTTTCAGGTGTTTCTCCACACAGCAACAACCTCCATGAGACCAAAGGCCAGAAGGGACTAGGTTCTGGTCAAGAAACAACCTTTATGGAGGCCCAAGTAAGGACAGTCTGCAGCAGAAAACCATCTTTTATTCCTTCATGTGGTTCAAAGACACCCCTTAGATGTTGAAGTCGGCTCCGGTTCCTACTACCAAGACACCTCTGTTTTTTCAAGTGTTATTCTCCTGTGTTTCTAGCCACCTCTGGCTGTGCCAAAACATTTTGGCCATGAAAACGTTTTGGTTCCTCAAGACAGGCCAATGGACTTGTGTAGCTGGTTTTTCTTTCAGCTCCAAGCACACTGTGCCCAGTGCCATAAGGGGACCTGTAATCCTGCAGCAATGGAAAGAATTCATTATTATAATTAAATCACTGTTTCATTTCTCAGTATGATCTTATTTTGCCTGGCTGCTGGCCTGCAAGGGCACCTCTGGGATTTATTGCAGAGTCGCACATTGCTGAGGGAGACCTGTACTGTCTCCCAGTCTTACGGGGCAACGCATCCTCTGGAGCACACACTTGGTGCCACGTCTCAGCCTTGCTTCACATAGCAATAAGGCTTGTGGAGCCATGTCCTTTTTCTGTCCCTTGCTCCATACCTCTGGGACAGTTTGAAGATCAGACTGAGGGCTCCAAATATTTCACATTTCACAGAAAGATCCGGATGGTAGAAGATGGACACCCATCCCCACCTACAAAGGCTGCAGTTATAAACACAAGCCTTATTAGACCTTGGAGAATCCACGCAGGAGAAACTTCTGTGCTGCGGCTTGGGCTCTGCAAGTGGTTGAAAGAAACCAGCATTCTGCAGTAAATCCACAGGTAATTCATGGAATGGGTTCTTTCTTCCTTAAACTGTCAGCCTGGAAATAACCCATTCCAGTGCTGCATTCTCCTTCTGTGGGAAAAGGGGAAACTGAGGCAGGGAACTTGCTCCATGCTGTCAAAGGGAAGAAGACTACAGATTTCCTAAGCACTGCTGTGCAATAGTTCAAACCTCACAATGGCCAGCTCTGCTTTTGTGGGACAGTGGCTGCAGGGGGTCGTTACAGAGAATGAGCCCCCAAAACCCCTTTTGGCAGCTCTCGTGTAGTCTGCCAGCATCTGGACAGCCCACAGTTTCCCTGGTCTAAAACAATTCCCCCACCAACATCAGGTATTCATTTCCTTGAGGTGGAGGGAGGCCAGTCAATGTTTTGGGGAGAGAAGGAAACCAGTGTACTTGACTAGAATGTGGGAGGTGGCTAATCATGGTAGAAATCATCAGTGAAGATGCAAAAGAAGAGAGGGCATTACCTCCACCAGGCATGGTGAAGAGCATTGTTTGGATGTCAGAGAATTGTTCAATTCATTTTTTGCCTTCCAGGAGAATTGCACTGCAGGATTTCTGTTTATATCTGAGAAAACAATCTCAATTTCTAACTGCAGGTGTAAGATTGGAAAGCGGGAGTGACGTATGAACCCAGCCGGATTCTGCATTTATCAATGAGCATCAGACAGCCTTTGAGTGAAGCAGTTTGTATGATTCCCTTCCACAGATTGTCATCAACTAATGATGACAAAGTACGACAGGTTAGAACGAAAAAGTGTGGGCAAACACTGGAAGATGAACATTTCAACGAGGAACTTGGATGGTGCTTCAATTACCTTCCTTATTTCGGTATTTCAGTGGAATGCTCCTAAAACAATCATGAATCAATTGAATTCTCATGAGAAAGAGTCAGGGCTTGTTTCATTTACCTAAATTTAGGTGCCTGAAGCCATCTGAAGTGCCCAGGGTATCTGAGATATTCAGGTAAGCCTGGCTATGTAGGACCAGTGCCTTTCTGGATGCATGGCTAGAAGCTGAGTGTGATAGCATGATGCTCAGGCACGTCTAAAATTGCACTAGGCACCTATGACATAGCAACAATTTGGCACCCTCCAAGTCCAGGCACCCTGCTACAAAATCAGCTCTGTTTTCTGCCTAGAATGTGACATTTAAGTGCAATCCAGCAAGTGATAAGCCTGGAAGTGCTGAGAAAAGTTAAAGAGCAGTCTGGCACTTCACAGCCAACTAGCTAGTCCCTAAAGTAAAGTTTTACTAACTTTTATTTTAAGCTTTTCTTTAGCAAACATAGCATGTCTGAATACAAATTATCAGAGATCAAGATGTTCAGATCTGAAAATACCTCAAAACAACTGTCTGCTTTAACCTTTGCATATTTTACATATTTTTCCTTATAATCATATTCCACCCACTAAAGGATTTCAGAAGCACCGGAAGGCAATGCTTCCATAGAGGTTATTTGTTAGAATATAATACTTGCTATAAAATGTAGCTGGGAATTATTAGAAAGTGTCCTGAAATAAATGTTCTTCATTAGACCTATGCTAATTCAGAGGATCGTACTATTTTGAAGCAAGAAAGTATATGCAAATAACATCTGTCTCATAACTAGAAAATGGCCCCAAGCCTAAAAGTTTTGAGTCTGGATCTAGATCTTACACCTCATGAAGTGTCAAGAGCTCCAGGCTTGGGATCTTGCTGAATAAAACATCAGATATAAATTAGAAAGAAGACTAACAGCACCACAGAGAGGTCCCAGCACCCAGGGTCACTGATGAGCCCCATGGGCAAGTCAGGTGTGGGGGCACAGGTATCAGATAAATTCAGTGATCAGGAGAAGGAGATCATACATCGAGTCTCTAGCAGCTACGAGAATTAAATGTAGATATACTATAACCATCCACTGGTCTTGTAAATATACAACTGACTGTTCTGTCCCAGCTGGTCAGTATACCAGCCACCATTTACGAGGGACAGGGTGGTATATGGTGAGGACAACTAGAGGTGGATAGCCACATCTTCACAGGAATGCATTTACCTGGAAAGTTCACAGGACTTCAAATCCCTCCCTTTCCTTCCCCCATTAGCATGCTGGCAGAGCAGATGTTCTTATATCACATTGATTTGCATACCATAGATTTACACCAGCTTGCGTCTGTTCACAAGAGTTATTTATACCCAAAGGAAACAGCACTTTGGGGTGTTGAAATGACAGCAAAGACTTAAAAAAAAGTAAAAAATAAAAAATGTGCAGCAAACCTGTTGTATGTAGTGTCAGCTTGGTACCTATGGAGGACGAGGTCCAGCCTACTCCTCAAGAAAGGTGTGGAACAAAAAAGGATGTCAAGAAAGACCTCGGAGGCTAAGAAAACATCATCTACAAGGAAAAGTAGACTGAATTGGAACAATTTACCATTAAGACAAAACAAATTCAGTGAAGGCAAGAGGGTGCCCAGTCTCTGAGAGCTACTAATGGCAAATGAACTAAGGAAAATTGTAACAGGTCAAACACACAGTAATACTTCCTTTGATACTTTCAGACTTCAGAGGGTCTACTGGAATTTAATAACATGGATTTTTATCCATGTATTTGTCTAAGCGCTTTTTGAATCCACCTAAACTTTCAGTGGTCACAACATTCTCCAGTGAGAGGTTTCATAACTTAAGTACAGGTCTTGAATGCTGTGTGAAGAACCACATCTGCATGCTTGCTTGAACCTATTTTTTTCATATAATTAGATGATAATTTGATGGTTTTGTGCTAGAAAAGACTGTAGGCAATCATCTCTTAAGTGTTGTCTCAATGGCACTCATGATTTTATAGGTCTGTGTCACATCACAGGATAAATCATGAGAGGCTTCAAATTTATTGTGATGGCTTTGGGTTGTATGCTAATGAAAAATCATCTTCCTAGTGGTGAAGAGAAGGAGATGCTGAAATAGATTGTATGTTAAGAGGATTAAGCTCGATTGCATGTGCCAAGAAGGCAAGACAATCATTGATGTTCATGGTGTAGTTTATTCCACTCTGACGTAAATGTTCACATTCAGTCGATTAAATTGCACTTTAAATTTCACTGACTATTGACTAGAACTCCAATGACAACCATAGACCCTCAGCAGCCTCCTCATGGAAATAACTAAAGTTACAGGTGAAGGATCCCACCTATCTGAGTGAACCCAGGCAAAGCAGGACTGCCAAACTTCCCTCTTTAGCAAAACTGCAGTAATCATTAGAAGCTACTGAAATGCCGTGACCGTGATTTGAGATATGGCCTTCAAATTCTTGCTTTTCCTATGTTTTCTTTGATGTCAAGCATACACAGCACCAGTTCAACTCCCATATATTCTTCTGACTTTGCAAATTGTGTAGTGAAGCTGCAAACAGTGGATGTGCTCTGCC
Source organism: Ibycter americanus (assembly GCA_035590275.1). Classification (NCBI taxonomy): domain Eukaryota; kingdom Metazoa; phylum Chordata; class Aves; order Falconiformes; family Falconidae; genus Ibycter; species Ibycter americanus. The sequence continues at coordinate 64,270,491 of JAVJGI010000060.1, read as the reverse complement.
AGGTTGTGGCGTAGAAGTGAAGCCAAGACACTGACTGAACTGTGGGAGGTAAGGATAGCATCACTTCAGTTTCCATGTGGTCAGCAGAGCCCCATAACAGATATTTTTCACATTTACAGTCTAATGCTGTGGCTCTGACCACCAGGATGCTCCCTCCTGTCTCAAACCTCCAGGACTTGAGGGATTCACAACTGGCCTTCTCCTCTCCTAGTTGTCTTTAGTACCTTTTTTGCCTGAGCTTTGCCCTTCAGGTCTTCCTTAGGCCCCAAGCCAGAAGCCCTCAAAGTCCATTAAGGGAATGACACTGATTTTGGGAGAACTTAACTCACCCAAAATTACTTCCATGGTGGAAATGACTAAAAAGGGACCTTGACTTGGACAGGCATCACCATCACAGCCAAGAAACAACCATCCTCAGCACCAAGGATCTACCTGGATACAACAGCCCGGATCCACATTCAAGGTCCTAAGTCATAACTACATTAAAAGCAGCAGAAAGATGAAGCCTCAAGAGTTCCATGTCCAGGGTCCCTCATGGAGCTGATTCCTCAGTCAGTACGACTGCTGCAGCTGATTCTGTGTCAGACGGCTAATTCACCACCTCTCCATTCCTTCCAGGTAGCTTTCATTATCCCTATGTCTAATTAGCTAGATCTAAAGGAATGCTAAAATAAATTTTTTCCTGAATAATGGCCCCTCTTAGATCTATGTACCATAATAATGGCTATTAATTTGAACAGGCCATTTAAAAGCTATTGTATTGAGCTCCGCACAAGCCCAATTGACATGCAAAAGCCTGTTACAACCTGGTACTCTCTGCACTATCATCAATTATCTTCTAATTAAACAACAAAGTTCACTTGCAATGCCCCAGTTAGACATCATTACTAAACATTTTGCCATCACTTAGTGGATTAATGTGCCTAATTAAACAACTTGCAGCATAGAGTCAAGATCATGTGGCATGCATGATGCTTGAAATGAGGTCTGCAAATCTTTATAAATTGTTTGAAGTCAAAACCTGCTTGGCCCATATTGACAGAAAGGATTACTTTAGAAGTCAATAGCTTTGTTCTGTTATTTAATTCCCATCCCAGGGAAGTAAAAACAAAACAAACAAAAAAACAGCCCACAAACTCCAGTAACGGATTGCCATTGGCTAGCCTGCTGCTGGGACCAACCAGGTTACCAGTGCTGTGATGGCATGAATATTTCCAGATCCAGCCTATTCCAGGAAGCTTGTGGATTTGCAGCTTCAGCCTCAGCAGCTGCCAGCTCTCCCGTTCGTGATGCAGCTACCGCTTCCCAGCTGTTGTTCAGCTAACATCCGCCTTGCAGGATCTCTGTGCTGAGCTGTACACTTCAATCAATGGCTGCGGAAAGATGCGGAGGTCTGTTTAACCTAAAGTGAGAAGATTTTGGGTTGCAAACCCATGCTGTAGGTGAGGCCACTCGTAGCGCACCTGTCTGCCTCTGCTGACCCTAGGTGATTAGCCGGGGTTAGACATCTGACGTGCAAATTTTGGAGTCAGAAATTTCTCATGACTCACCGCACCAGGCACAACGGGTTCCTAATTCACAGTGAGGAGCACATCATTAATGAAATGCTTATGATCTTTGAAGGAGGACCCTCACCCAGGACAAAGCATTGCATTGCTATTTTCTGTTTACAGCAGCTGAGAGTGTGAAAAAGCTCTTTTAGGATGTCTGAGATTCCTCCTTAGAGCTGTACTGGGGACTGTTCATATGTCCCAGTGACCCTGATGACTATGTTTACACTCAAATCCATGACAGCAAAGGGCAAACCCAAATCACTGTTATTCTGCCCTAGGAAACAGTAAACCAACAACCTGCCAGTGAAAAAGTATCTGAGAAAAACATGATTAGGTGGTACAGTAATAAACGGCATGCTAGGTATTTTCATGTCCTAAGCCATGTCTGAGGATGGGCGGAGGGTTCAGATTTGTGTTCAGATAAGGTGATCACAGTGAAACTGAAACCCCCTGCATGATAACTAGTTCTTACTAATGTCAAGGACGTTGCCTGAATTATTATAAAATCTGAGGCACCTACCAGAAGCATGTCCTGTATTACGTTGCTGGGTGGCACTCCAAAAATATGCATGAAACAGTTGGCTTACACAGAATCCCAGAATGGTCGGGGTTGGAAGGGACCTCTGGAGACCATCTAGACCAACCGCCTGCTAAAGCAGGTTCACCTACAGCAGAATGCACAGAGTCGCGTCCAGGCGGGTTTTGACTGTCTCCAGAGAAGGAGATACGCTCTCCACTAGGAGGCAGTCATTAAATCACTTTTAATTTGCAGGTGAAGACCTTGACTTTTCACTTCATCTGCCCCCCTGGGTTGAGCTGTAGCTGCTCTGTTCTTTTTGTGTCAAACTGAGCGCAGCAGGATTCAAAGTGAAAGTCACACACACACCATATGAAAACAATCCCTTTGGTTTTTCTGTGGTCTACAGTTCGGTCACCGAGCTGCCTTGGAAGACTGACACCTGACAGCATCTCTGGCAGGTTGGATGGAGATCTCCTAGTTACCCATCTCTATTCTGCCATGGCTTTCAGTGCGCTCACCGCTCTAGGATGCCAGTGCCTGACCTCAGAGTAGCATGGTCATATGTCACATGAATTAGAATAAAACCGACTCATGTACAAATGAGTGCTTCCTGCCTTCCTTTCAGCCTTACGTGTATCGTCATCCTCTGCTTATTATAGTGCCTAGTGCCCGGTCACAAGTGATCGCTTCCCCTTTCTCCCTTTATGCTGCAGAGTATTGCACAAACAGAAAACCAGTCCCTACCCAAACTGAACAAACTGGTCCCAGGGAGGGACAGAACGTTATTTGAGCAATGGGTACAAATGCTGATGGACTCAGCAGAGCAGCTTGATGAAGAACAGGCAAACAGACCTGTGCAATAATAACAGTGATAGCTCAAAGCTTAGGTTGCAGGCTGTGACTGGTGAGTGGCTTGGCAGTGTAAGTTAGCAGTACAACTTCTCCAGCACATAGGTGACAGCCCTCTGCTTGGTCAGCTGCAGAGCTAGTGCCATCTCTACTGCAAGGAACCTGGAGAACAAGATGTGATGTTTGGGGACACTTGGGCAGGTTAGACAGGAGCAGCCACCTCCTCCGCAGCCCCACAGTCCTTGGCAGGAACGATGAAAGCAAAATTGTGTTAGCTCTGTTCCAGTGGCACGCAAATGGCTGTGCAAGATCAGCCTGGGATGGTGCTGTAGTTCTCAGTCCCCTCCACCTCCTGCTCCACATCTGCCAGGTTATCTCCCCACATACAGACGCGCACCTTCTGAAAGCTCTCCCACATTTGTCTCTAGCTGTGCATGCCTGTGCCCATCTCTGCAATTTTCCTTATTTTCCTCTGTGTCCATAAGTTTTCTCCGCTGAGGGACTGGTGGTGACTCAGGCACAGTACTGAGGCACTGAAGCAAGGATTAAAGGTTCAAGCACGGAAGAGTCTGTCTGTCCACTTTCACATTTATTTCACTTTAGAGAGGGGAAAATGGCTGTACAAGTATAACAGCCTGAGACAGCATCCCTGGGTCAGTTATGCTGTCGGTATTGCAATGTCCCCTCGCTTCCAACATCTGGACAAGCGCAATAAGAACATTTGCAAAACTGATCGTGAGACTAGTGGTGAATGCAAATATACACACGTATAAATACTCACTTAGGCAGATGGGACACAAGACTGTGCTGTTACTGCAGCTCTTCTTTGTCATCTGGGCATCTCTTTTTATATTTCTAAGCTGCTGCCACCTCCTGTTTGTCCTGCTGCTGCAGATGATGAGGCCCTCTTCTCGGGCTCAGAGGCAGACACCTATGGCGATATCCTGGGGTGTCTGGAGCTGTCGCACACCTACACCGGCTCTTTGGATATCCTACGTAGATGATGCTCTTGCTACAGCTCTCCATCTAAATGTTTCTGCAGATTACACATTGATATGACTTGGCAGTCTTAGGTTTACAGTTGGACTCGATGATCTTAAAGGTCTTTTCCAACCTAAATAATTCTGTGATTCTATGTATAAATATGGATTTGTATGTCTTCAGATTAATGCAGAATGGTTTCACTATCCAAAGTTTTCTGGCTCTTAAAAAGCATGGGTTTTCCTCTTAATCTAAACTCTCAGGCTGCATCTTATGTAAACCCCAAACACAGAGCAGTCCCTGTAACTCTGGGTTCCAGCCATTTCACCACCCTGCTTTCTTCCACAAGCATGTTCCTCCCGTACCCAGAGACTCAGAAGAAATAACCCCTTTCACTGACACTGAACTAAAATCACGCAAGTATTTCTATTGATCCAGACTTCTAAAATGATTGGAGGTGTGCTTACCGTGGTTCAAACGAGCGCAACCCTGCTCAAGCTAATTCACTTTTTTCAGATTTACAAGGAGCTGTCTCTTTGACTTTACCATCTTGACAAGCTGGATCTGAATTAGACTGACAGTTCTTCATGAACGTGAAATTCTAGATGAATTGCAGAAGCCAAAGATATAATTCTTAAAGGGAATACATACTGCCTTATATTATTTACCATTGATTTTTCACTAACATCTTGATATTGACCATGGTGAAAAACTATTATGCTAGAATGTATCCAGACCTGTAGAAGTCACAACTGGTGTTCCAAAGAGCTTGCAGATTCAAATCAAAAAGAACTGGGGGAAGAGGCGAACACTACTAGAATGAAATTACAAAACCAGATGCATAGTCTTCAATGCTAAGTGTACCAGCATTACAAAAAGTCATGGTCCCATGTACTGCGTGACCTTCCAATATAGCGCTGATTCCCCATTACTGAACATGCAACGGCCTAAGAAATAACATGAATTGAGACTATGTGCAGCGACATTTTTAAACGTGCACTGACTTTTAGGGAAAGCCCACAATGAATATTAAACAAGCCCCTGCATTTCCTAGGGTTCGTGGGTAGGACATGATTTTCCTTTCTCGGTTATGTGCAGTGACCTTTTAAAATAATTTTTGTCACTGCACAATTCCTCTGTTCTTCAGCATTATTCGGTCTGGGACTCCAAGACAATTAAGTCTCTTCTGTTGCTAATAAATGGAGCCCTGGATTCCCTCACCTGGAAAAGGACTAGTGACTAATGCTACTTTGCATGGAGGAGTGCTCAGAAATTACAAGAGCATTTGAGTACAAACCAGAAGCACAAATGAAAAGAACTGCTGATTTCAATTGTTATTTCTGAGGCATTTAGTGTTATAGCACCTTGATGCCTTATACAACATCCAGATTAAGTTCAAATCTGCAAGGCTGTACTGAAAGATAAAACACAAAGCTTACTTATTACCTAAGTCCCACTTAAGCCTTCAAAATAGGCTTCAAGTACAACTAGAGTGCTGCTCTTGCCTCTTGCATGGGGGACCTTCTATGATACAGTCATTTAATTTCAGGGTGTGTTTGAGCTTTTTCTTACAAATCCTGAAGAAAATCACACGATAAGGCACTTTGGATCAGACAGCAGAAAAGCTATTGCAGTTTTATTTTTCCTCTCCATCTTTTGTTTTTGCTCTCATTAGCAGGCACTACCGAGCAGGCTTCCACCCATCTAATCCTTTCTAAGAGCTCTCTCTAAAAACCAAACAAAGCTGGAGGTAAAAAAATTATTCTTATACCGTTGTGTTTATCGTTGTCTGGAAAGCAAAAGGTTCAAACCAAATCCACTGGAGACAAAATAGCCTGACCTGCTACCGTGACGACCTACTTTTAATAAGCGAACACTCCAGGACTGGGCAGTTGTGGTTGGGGTAAATGTGTAAGGCTCCAGGAGCATGGCTGGGAGATATCCTATGGGAAAGGAAGCTCTGGGGTCTTTTCGCCCTTCAGATCCTGACCTTCTCTGAACAGAGATGTGACTAGATCGTGAAGCAGTACCATGGCTTTCATTTGTTTACCAACACACAACAAGAGCTCTGAAGATGCAGCAGCCCAAGCTTTATTGCATGCCAGGGGTCCAGGAGACTCGCAGCCAATTGTTAGGTTATCCCAAAGCTGCATTTTCGTTGCTGTAATGACAAGGACAATATGCAAAGACGACTGTGATCTAATGCACAGATATCGACTTCTTGGTATGATCAATCAGCCCTTCAGCCCCCACATCTGTACTGTCACAGAACAATTCCTTGAAATAGCTACAAGAGCTTGTTTCAAATGAGCTCAAGTATTTTCACACTGTACTGCAAGGCAGGTATCAGCACCGGCATCCCCGAAACCAGCCCAAGCAAGGCAACATCCTCTGGGTTCACACCTACCCAAAGCAAGTGTCTTCGCTGTGTGCTGCCCCAAATCACCACCACGCTGTACATGTGCCCTTCCCGTCCCTCCGTCACAGCCCTCTCATCTTCCCACGCTTCATGGCTCAGACAGGGTACTGAAGGTCACCTTCAGCACAAATCTGTCCTTAATTTCTTTCCCTTTTTTTCTCCTCCAGTCTCCTAACAGGAGTGTGGAGTTCTGGGTGCTTCTGTCTACTCTGCCAGACCCCTTGACCACAGTGGGCATGAGGATCACACAAAGCAAAGTTATGTTTCTAAGGGGTTGGTGGAGTGGCCTTCAGTCATTAGTAGGAAAGTAGTAATGAACAGTGAGTCCACAGCTAAGCCACAGCCGTGAAATGCCTGGGGACCTCCCTCTTATTTCTTCCCTTGCAGAAATCTCATTTCTACTCCTGCTAGCAATGCTGCTGACACTTGGGTACCCACGTGGGTTATAACTCATTGACTGTGGCCAGTGACAGAAAGGGAGGATAATCGCTTACCTTACCGTCAGGTACCTTCCTAATGTTGCAGTTGCTCAGGACATGGCTCCAAGTACCTCTTCCTGATCCTAGCTGAGAATTCTGTAGCATCTGCCTCTGAGGACCAGCTCTCCTGGCTGCCAGCACTGGCCTGAGGGCACCTTGTTTTCAGAGGGAAGCTGACATGTTTAACGCCATCTAATCTTGCTCTCTTCCATGCTGCTGAAAAGTGAGTCCATTATGTCTTCTGCTGGCTGTCCCAAAGCTGAGGTCATTGATGGGAAAAGTATCCTGGACACACAGCACCCTCTGGTGAACAGAGGCTACTGTGGAAAGTCATCATTTTGAAAATTTTGTGGCTATAATAGAAAGGACGTGACAATGGTTCCCTTAACCAGAGCCTGACATGTTTCCATCAGCCAGCGCTGATGGTAAATGCACTCACATCAGATATTTTCATAGCACCGAGAAGAAAAAGTTTTGACATTTCGCCTTAACCACTAAAAGAAAGAAAGCCAGCAAACCCACTCCTCACCCAAAATATTCACCACAAAGTCCTGTCTGAAATGTTACCGTCAGCAGCCTCTGCTCACTCCAACTTACGTTAACTCTGCAGCAGAGAAGACAGATTTCTGGGAAATTTAGAGGGAGCGTGCACACCACAGCACCCAACCGAATAACTCATTATTAGCAAAATTTCACTGGGAAACAACACTGTCTGCTGGCATCCTTGTTTCTTGTGAATAGGCCAATTCAAAAAAATTAGCAGGCCAGCTCACGTGAGAAACTCAGAGAGAATTCAGAGAAACAAAACAAAGACCTTCACAGGTCAACTTTTGTTCACGCCTGCTCATAGATAGGTTACAGAGGAGAGGTAGAAAGTACAGAAGGGGCTGGGTTTCGGCTGGTTGCACCCAGCTAGGAGGTGGCACTGGTGCACACCAAGCACGGGAGGTAGATCAGCGCTCATTTTGCAGCACCAAGAAGGTGACAGCATGGCATCAGCACATAGTGGAGTAGCGGGATGGCAGCGGAGCGAGGGGCTGCTCAGCATCCCCATGTTGGGTTGGGAGGGAGGCAGAGCGGGCTGAGTCAGGGTTTGGCAGGCTTAGCTCACCACACCTTTTGAGCTATGTCTGAGTTTCACAGCCCCATTTGCTAAACACGGGTGACTTTTCTCAAAGCCTTTCTTGGAAAATGCATTACTGAAACTGTAAAGACCACTAGTGAGCATCTGTGTATGACTTTGGTGAAAGAGTCCACTTGGTGCTTACATGTCCACCAGTGGCTGTGTGCACATCTCCCAGATACTGCAGCTCCTGGACTCTTTCCTGTGCTAAATCAGGTCTTCCTTTGGCTAAGTCTTCACCACCTGGAGCTGCTCTGGCATTTATTCATGCCATGCCTCAGGAAAGACTCTCCAATGGGACAAGTCTCCACCTTCTCCCTTGCCAGGCCTGACCTGTCAGTTCTCAACACATGCCTTCCAGACAAGTCCAAGTGCAGAAGACACCTTGAGACGAGATGTCTGGGGACTCACAGTGTGGGGAGGTGTGACTGGTTACCCAAGAGCTAGACATGGCCCTGCTGTGTCCCTGGGCTTCAGTCTCCTGTCTATAAAAGAGGGAAAGCTGTTCCTTTTTAGGGCACAAGAAGAATAAATGCATGAAAAACTAGGAGGTACTCACATGCTGGATGTGAGAGAATTTGGTCCTGCCTTAGCCTGTTCTGTTGGACTTGCCTCCTCCAGACTGGAGGCTACTTGCTGCTAGGACTTGGTGCCTTTTAGGATTTCGTACAGCACCCAGCACAAGCGGTTTCTGTGTCAGACGCTCAGCACTTCTGAATACTAGTGACAAACTACTTTGAGTTACTGCAGTGTATAACCCAGAACCAAAGTTACCAGGAAAAACTTCTCAATGCCTCGCCATTACATGACACAGCATTCATTGAAGTTCCAAATCTGGATTAACATCGTGGTGTCTTACTGCTCGTTCTGACAAACTACTTTATTTGAAAAATAGGAATCTGGGACTGTCTGTCTGCTGAAACTGCACAGATAATTAAAAAAAAAATAATAATTCTGGATTCCTGGGAGGAGGGTTCAATCCCATTATGAGTACATGATCACTAGATCAAATGCAAAAGCCCTCACCATCTGGGCTGCTGGACCCCATTAGTTTGAAGGAGGCGACTAAGTCTGCAAGGAGAATATCTGTGCAACCTCGAAAAGTGTCATAAGCATCTTCTAGCCATGATGCAGATTTCAGCTATGCTGCAGCCTAAATCCTGGTACAGACATCAGTCATGGGAGCGCACCATGATGTGAGTTGTCAGCAGCCAGGCTCAGAACCCAAACACCCAGATCTAAAACTGAAAAGAAAATCTCACGTTCAAAACAAAAAGCCCTGTATTGTCAGCACAGCAGCAGAAGATGACCGATCAACCTTGCAGTCACTTTGTCTTCAGAGTATCCTCTAGAGGGGTACAAATTTTGTGCTGAATACCAGTGCAAGTTACAAAGACAAATATGAGCCTAACTGGAATCTCGCTGATATCTTAACCTCTGTGGCGTCCCTGGCCAATGACTTCTGCTAATCCCAACTGAATTTGAACTGAAGTGCTTTTAACTGGGATGGCAGTAGATACAGAGGATATATAAATACATTACAAAAAGAGCCTAATGTCATTTGGTTGCCCAAAGAGGTTGTGGGGTCTCCATCCTTGGAGACATTCAAAAGCTGCCTGGACATGGTCGTGGGCAACCAGCTCTGTGTGGCCCTGCTTGAGCAAGGAGGCTGGACAAGGTGACCTCCTGAAGTCCCTTCCAACCTCAACCATTCTGTAACTCTGTGATTTCAAAGATGACTGCTGTTGATTTTGCATCAGATTTCCCCATGCAATTAATTACTCTTATCAAAGGAGCTAAGAAAGGCAGGGTATATGTGTCAGCAGTCCCGCAACCCCCAAACCAGGTCATTTTTCTTCAAGGGTGGTCAACCACTAATGTCCAGGCATAGGAACAGGCCAAGCCTGGAGCCAGCTTTCCATGATCCCCTGTTCAGGGAGACTTACTAGGGATGGTGCAGAAGTCAGTGAAGTCGTGCTTTCCCACGAGCAATGAGGGGTTATTCTCCAGGACAGGAGAGGAGCATTTAATCACAAATGTCTTTGCATTTTCCTAGCAGTTTCAAAGCAGCACACCTCTCGTGCAGTGCCAACTAGAGCGTGTTGTCACACACCATGAGCCTTTTGGCTATGGAGCTGGCTGGGGACGTTTTCACCTTCTCCCACCCCTCCGCCGCCCACTCCACCTCTTCGCCACCACCGTGGTGTTCACTCAGCCCTTCACGTGGCCATGCCCTGTAAAAACGATGCCTGTTACAGGCAAAGGGCAATCCCCCCCTTTTTTTTTTTTCCTTTTCAATTTTGCTTTGCTTGTTTTTCTTAAATCCAGACTGTTTTGCTGCTCTGGCTGAGAGCACGGTGAGGCTATCGGTTGAGTCAGCAAAGTGAGGAAGCCGTAACCTGGGGTGGGGAGGCAGGACACAGGCAGGGGGGAGGCAGAGTATGAGAAGCAGCAGGAGACGGCAAGCAGTGGCTTTGCCTCCCTCAGCCTGTGCCCTAAAATTCATTTTATGCATCTGCTTAAGTTGATTATTTTGAATGCTACCAGCTCATGGCTGCTGAAAAACTGTAGTATCGAACTCAAAATGACTGAATAGGGACTGAGAAAAAAAATGTGAACCTTTATAAAACCACAGCTGAGCAAGTTTTATGGACTGGGAACATGTTTTGCATCGTATGTTCACTTGGTCCTTGGTATGAGACTAAAAACCCTTGGAGGGTACTGCAACAATACCAGTGGTAAGACCAGCATCATAGTTGACTTATTTCTCTTTATAGCTTGAAAGAGACAATACATATCTCCAGTCAAGGAGTTCCAAGGAGGTAAAATCAGAGTGGACCCTGTAGAAAGATTCTCCCATCATTACTCAACCTTTTCTGGTGAAGCCTGGCAGATGTGCACTGTCACACAGTGTTTTGCAAGCGGTTTGATTCTCTCGCTGCATTTCCTGTCCTCTTCTGAGGAGGTCGGGGAGCTCCCGAGCTGGAAGTGTGTGACAGCCGGGCGGACAGACTTCCCTCGGGAACGGGTGGCTTGGGGAGCGCCAGACCCACCGTATCATAGAAGGGATGAAGTGACCTCTGTGGTTCTTTCCAAGCCCTATTTTTTTATGACTGCTAGAAGAGACTGAAATGTAAACCCCGTGTTAACATGCAGCGCACACTTTGAGCAGAAATGAAAACCTTTAGGGAGAAAAGAAAAAAAAAAAAAAAAAGCTCCATTTTAGTGTTATTCTGACACTGAAAATGACCTAACCTGCTATATTTACTTCTTTATTTTTCAAGTGCATTGACTCATTGAGTTTCAATTAATTCAAAGAGGAATATTCTACCTTCTTTCGCAGCAGTTATTAAATGTTTTCCCTTGTTATTTTTTTCCCCACACCTCCTTTAAATTAACAACAAACTGCAAATAATCATCCTTGAAAACCAAACAACAAAGACTGAATATTTTGAGAATGAAACTCTTCAGAAAGGCCCATTGCCCAGGCAAAGTGCTCAATCAGTTTGATTTTTTTTTTTTTTTTTTCTTACTGAAAATGTGGGTGGTTTTCAAATACAGGAAAGAAAACACGATGGCTTGTGGTGATATTTTCCACCAGAAAGATGCAGCTTTAAGGGCTTTTGGTTTCCAGATACCTACACCCACAGGAGTGGCCTTGTCTGTTGTAGAAGGCAATGCCTGATTAGTTGTACAAGTCAAATGACAATAATAAAATACAGCAGTCGACGGGTGTTTCGGTGGAAGCTCTGTGTCAGCTGGGTAATTAATATGGCAGCTGCTGCCCAGACTACAGCGCTGTCGGTTTTAAATGTACAAAAAGCTGCTGCTGCAAAGAAGGGGAAAAATCTGTTCTCCGTGTCTCTGGAGGGTAGGACCTAGTTGAATATGCCCCTGTTCTTTGCAGGGGGGTTGGACTAAGTGACCTTTAAAGATCCTTTCCCACCCAAATCATTCTATGAAATTCCATAACAAAAAATGGGCTTAAATGACAGCGAGGAAGGTTTAGGTTACACATTAGGGGAATGCTTTCTGGCAGCTTTGGGACAGGCTGTAGCAGGCAGGCGAGGAGCTGCCACCAGAGGTCTGGAGGGACAAGATGTGTGAATGTCTCCTTTAGTTTTTCCTTGGGGCAAGGGCTGGAAGATGTCCTGCCAAAGATTCTTCCTGCTCTGAGACCTTGTCATTGCGCAGCCAGATGTTTTGCTGGGAGAAGACACTGGCTGAAACTGTTTTCCTGCCCCAGTGTTGGAGCTAAGCAGCCTGATGAGCTGTTTGCTGCAATACACAGAAACTAATCCTAAGCCTAAATACTTGCACACCTGCAAAATTTCCTATAGGCAAAATGATCCTCGTGTAACTGGCTGCTGTGTCGTGCTCTGCCCCCTAGGTGGGAGCCCGGGGGGGAGGGGGGGGGACACAGGGACGGGCAGGGCACCCACACCCC
>JAVJGI010000060.1:64206837-64255420 GCA_035590275.1 Ibycter americanus | reverse complement strand
GCAGTATGTAATACGACAGCCAGATAGGAGTCTAGTTTTAGAGGCGATGTGGTATGAGTAGCTGGGTATATCGTTTTCGGATCGAGTTTGTGATGTTCTACCAACTAGCGCTGTGATAAGTTTGAAAGCAGATTTGAGCGGTAAGGAGAAAGGAACTGCCCCCATCGCTCCTGCGCTGCGAGCGGCATGGCCCTGTGCAGGAGAGGGCTCGAAACCCAGCCCGGCCGCTCAGCCTTCAGACCTGGGTTATTTTATTGAATGCTAATGAAGTTAAACTCTTGGGTGTAATTGAATCCTTTGCAATCGTAACTACGATGCAACTTCACTAACTTCACGGCTGTACTTTTGTGTAATCTCTGGTGGTGTGATACTTTGCAGGGGCGGAAAGCTTTTTATGGGCTCGCTTTTTCAATTTCCACCCATGAAACAACAGTAGCAAAGAAAATTACTTCAGCAGCTGAAAGCCACTCAATTGAGTGATGCTAATAGCAGATTATTTAGTAGGGTCACTAGGGCAGGAAGAGATCAAGTTTCACTGAACTTGCTATTTAAAAAACATAATAATTAAAAAAAAAAAAACACAAGGTGGGAAGAAGGCAAACTATTTGCAGTGAATAGGGCAAGGTTCTGACTTTTGTATTTTTAAACAGCCAAATCCTTCAGGTCCTGGACCTGTGGATTTTATATTTCTTATTTTTTTATCCTTCTTTTTGATTGAAGAAAGGACTCCACATCCCAGTTGAGGCTACCAGGCATTTTTGAGTTTCTGAGGAATGTGTTTTGGGAGCTGAGGGACCAACAAGGAGCACCTGCTCCCAGGAGGCTCCTGTCCCACCTGGTTGCGGTGGAGCAGGGCTGGATTCAGCTGAAGCTATCAGGCAGCTTCCTAAGACAAATGATTTCCTGGACATCACAGTTGATTTCCTGACATCAGACTTGAATATGGATCCCAGTGTGGGCTCTGGGTTGTTGCCTCTGTCTCTTTTTTGGTGTCTAGGCTGGACATGAGACTTTGACATACACCAGCCTTCACTTGCCAAAGCTCCCTAATCCATGCTGAACCCTTCATTTTCCTCGCATGACTTTTGGGCCAAACTCTATGAGGACTGAATGAAGCAAGCAATGCTCAGAAGTTTTTGACTTGAAAGACTCCCTGCTTTAAGATGATGCCACAGTTGCAGTGGCATAGGCAAAGCAGGGTTTAGTGAGACTTTCTCCCCGCTTCTACATGCCCTCTGGGATTTTTTTCAAAGCCCCATCAAGGTTCAGATCTCCCCACCCTGCATCTCAGCAGCCCCCCTGTGCCTAGGCTGTTTTTGTAATCACACTGCTACACTGAGTAAAACTTTTCTTTTTTTTTTTTTTTCTTCACAGCAAGGAGAGCTATGAGCAGGGGGTTATTACGCTGCCAGGGTGGAGCTAACTAATTTTTTTTTTTTTTTTCCCCTGCCTCAAGTCATGTTTCCTTTCAAAGAAAGTCACTCAGTTGACTCTCAGAGCTGCTCACAGATGCGGTGGGTGCCTCACCGTCATGTCAGAGGTGGATGGTTTCAAAGGACAGGACTAGAGGGAGAGAGGAGGAAGGAGGGATGGAGGGAAGGAGAGCCCCAGAAACTTAGCTTCCCAGCATGACAAGTTTTTATTTTTCCTCCTTGGCATCTTTTCCAGGTTAGTCTCTGTATTTCCTCCCCCTTTGTTATGAAGAGGGCAATACGGCGGATATAAATTCTGACAGCAACTTTTTGGTTTCTTCTCTTCCCCTCTGGGTTTAGTTGCGGAGAGCTCTGCCGCAGCCTAGGAAGGAGGCGAAGTACTAACCGCCCTCCAGGGCTCTGTCAGGAGGGCTGCTCCGCAGGAACTGCTCTTAGCTGTTTACATATATGTTTGTGAATCTAAGTTAAAACACTTGGCTGCAAATTCTGCTGTTGCTTCCCATTTTGCTGAAGCCAGGACCTGTGTAAGCAGAGTGTTGTCCTTTGCCCGAGCTTTGAACAAGTGATTCTCAGAGCAGAAAAGGAAGAGAAATGCAGTAGTATGAACTGTATGTGCATCCAGGTCCAAAACCTGTATGTGCACCATCATCTGTAGGATTAACCAGAGCCTTGATCCTGTAATCACAGGTACCTACAGCTTCATCTGCGTCCACGGTTCCCTCGCAGGGTTACTCATATGCTCTCTGCCTGCTCTCGCACAGGCATGTCCACCGGCTCCCGTTCGCGCTCGACATCGGCAGGCAGCCTGTGTTAGCCTGCCAGCTCGCTGTGACAGTTTGTTTCCATTCCGTGGTGGTGTTCTCTGTTTGCCTGCACTTGCATCCTAACCGGAGCATCTGACTCCTGGTCGTAGGTCTGACTGGAAGGAAATAATTGGCAAATGCAGCATAAACTACAAAACCTTCCCTGCAGCCAGTTGCAAAGTGCTTTTCGTATCATTGCTGGTTTGTGTTAATTTAGTGATTTATCAGGCCTACTGGAGATTTTTAATTTGTCACCACCAACCGGATCACACCCAGCAGCAGAGATAATGTTTATTAACTCTGATGATGTGTGTGAAATGAACCCAGATTGCTTTTCAAATTACGCACAGCTGTTTGAGCAACAGATAATTCCTCTGGTTTGTATCGTACCTTGTAGCAACACCGTTGCTTCAGAGCAGCTTTCTGGGGCAGGGTTGTGCCATCCCGTTGTGGGGTATTTTTACTTCCACCTATGTGTAAGAATACTCTCCTGTGTCTGCTCCTTTGGGGCAGAAATGCTGAATGGAAGAAGCATATGGTTGTGTAGGATGTACCCAGGTCAGGATGAAAAGAAAATGGTGCAGCTTTCACGTAACTGTCTTTCTCACCACGATGCCATGTGTGCGGTGCGGATGTAGGGTTCAGTTATCTCTCAAGTGAATTTCTTGATATTTATCTGAGCCGTAAAGAGCCCTGAGATTTATAGATGATAGCTCTTCGCCGTATTTGTCTGGTGTTTGTGAATGGTCATTTCCACATCACATTCAACCTGTTTTGGGCTGGATTGCTTCTCAGTAATCATCTGCCTCCATTATTCTGTCTTTTAATTTGCTTGACATTCATTCAGAAGAAGTGTATTCCCTTTTCCTTATCGTTGTCAAGTGCAAACGTCCCACTTATCTCCAGGAGATACAACAATGTAGTCAGAGCATATGCATAGGAAGCACCAACCCTAAAAGACAAAAAAACATCTAGTTGCTGAACGAGTGAAATGGGGACGTTATGAATCTTGTGGCCATCTGTGTGTCATACTCAGCCTGATTCTGCTGCTCCTATGATATCTGTTACATCTACTGAACTCACCATGTCATGGGGGAAGTGAAGGGAGTCTTAGTGCTGAGATTATTTTAGGGCATCCTCACCCTGCCAGGACAACGGAGAGAGCCAAGCCGCTGGGTTCAGCTCATTGCAGGAGCCCTTTGTGCTGTGTCCTCTGCGATGCTTTTCCTCCCAGGCCAAAAGTTTTAACCTACAGGTGTTAGATGCTCTGTCTCTAAGCTGTCAAGGACCTGACCTGCATGTCAGTCTGGGCTTGGCTATAAAACGGGGGTAAAACCTCCATGCTTTGCATAAAGATTATGGAGAAAGTAGCTCTGGACTGCCTGCAAGGTGCTTGCAGGCAACAAGAGGCGCCTCGGCCAGCAGAACAGTGAACAGCCTCAGGATATCCAGAAACCAGGCTGTGAACTTCACTAGACAGTGTTGCCCTTCCATCAGCAAACGGCATCACTTCTCCAGAAGCAGAAGAGACTCTTCATGGAGAAATTGTATCTTTCATGGCATATTTTTTTTAGTTGCAACTCATCAGTAATGCCTGATGGATACCTGGGTTTAGAAAAAGAAAAAAGCCCTGCATCTTATCCTTGCTGACTACTAACTAGAAAAACGGAAAAAGCAGTTATAAGAAGTGTCTTTTTTTTTTTCCTGAGAAGTATGTATTAGTTATCAAAGTACTGCTGCATTGAAATCATCCCCTAGCATAGACAAGGCACCTACAATGATCAAAAATTCAGTTTTCATCCAGGGTTGCCAGACCATTAGCACTTAAAGGAAAAAATATGTTGTGAGATCAAAGAGAGGTGCCTATAGGAGATGGCTGGAACATCTTCGATGATATGTAAAGGAATTCAAAGGCGGCAATAAAAACCTTTCTGTACTTAGCACATTATAATTATCAGCAAACATGACAGTCGGAGGATTGTCTCCATAATTCCAACTGTCCTGACCAGGAGCTGAGGATGAGATAGTGCATGAGTGCATAAAAAAAGTTGATCCTAAAGAATTTGCAATGTACAGAAGAATGAGTTATAGCAAAGGTAGTAAATGCACATATGGAAATGGTGAAAGAAGATGATGGAGGGAAGGAGGAAGTCTTGCAACCTTGTGTGTTGCAAGACGACAGCTCTTCATGGGCATAGTGACATGCTCCCAGGTAAGGTGTTAGAAGAGCAGAGTCTAAGCTGGAAGCTTCAGGGTTACAGATTCTTATGGTTTTAGAGGACAAGAGATATAAAGGTGTTTTCCTTTCCAAAACACAGAAAATATTCAGGTTTTTCTGGTTCTTTAATGGAAATATTTTGGTCCACAACAAAAATGTTCTTATTCTGAATGCTGTTTTTCTGTGTTGTAGGAATTTAGTTAGAGATGGTACGTGCAACAGCGTTCATGGAAGATGTGGTGGTCCTGTGGATAAACCTGGTTGACAGAAAGAATGACGATATGAGGGAACCTTATCTATAGTTTCCATGAGGCATTATGATAGGTTGGTTGAATCAAAACATTTCAGATTTTGCACCTCATGTTCCTAGAGCAAAAAACATCACTTTTCTTCAGAAAATATTTAATTTTTTTTAGTTGAAAAAGTGGTTCTGTATCAAATATGTTTGACAGAATTTTTTATGGCAACAAAACCCACCAGCTCACCACCTGCTGCTCATGGAGGGTTTTAGCATTTAGAAAGGCAGGGAAATCATGTTTGAAACTTGTTTGAAAAGATCATTCCAGGCATGGGTGGTAACACAGGAGAAGGTGCGAGCGTGCCTGCAGAAGTGGATCACTGAGTGGAGGAGGTAGGGTAAACCTCAGCCTCATCACGACAGCAATCTGGGGCAGGAAAATCCCTGTGTAGCCAGACAGCCTGAAAAGGAGGTGCTGGTTACAACGAGGTGGGTAGAAGATGGATAGGTATATAGTGAAAGGTGGGTGTGGGGCTGGGGGCGGCCAGTACATTCCTCCCTGCTGCAGAAGGGTGAAGGTTTAAGCTAGAGATTCACCTGCGCTGAGGTCTGGCACATTGTACAGAAGTGCTCTTCAGTTTTCTTGGAGCTTTGGCTCTTTCCTTGGCTTCGTTACCATCATTCCTGGACATGAGGATTCATGCTTACACGCCTTGCCAGAACAGCTAACGCAAGAGCATCCTTGTTCCTTGCTCCTTGTAAGAAAGCAAGATACCCCTCCAGAAGAAGTATTTGGGACAGCGTGAGCTAATTACCTCCTGTTAGGTGGTATCTGAGGCATAAAACCTTTCTGGCTATTGCTTCTTCATGGAATGGAGGCCTTACAGAACCAGAGTGGACCCACTCGGACTCTGCAATAATGCAAGCATGCCTGTTCCTCAAACTCCAACTTTGTGAGCAATATGGAGTCACTGTTTACTTTCAGGATGGAAGGTGAAGTCTCCGAGATCCAGGTGAACTTGGTGAACCCAAATATTCATCTTATAAGGCAGAAATCAAGTCCCAGTCCAAACTAGATCAATGATGCCTGGTCACATTCGCCCAGTGATATTTCTTTTCCTTGCTGGACCATCTTTGGTGTTAAGCAAAGGATTGGGACCTGCTGCCCGCTCCTTCCTGCTGGGCAGGATGCACAGCTCTACCTGGTAGCTGGTGTGAGCCACTGAATGTGGTCCTGAGAACGAGCGTATCCCGTTCATTACTGTGTGTCTGGAGTTACTGGCTGTGTTAATAAAATAACAGGGCTGAGCACTGTGCTGTAGTCAGCAAGACCGTGTAAGTGTCAGCACAGCCCCAAGGCTGGCTGTGGCCTGTTTGAGCAGTGCCCTGGCAGGTGACTTTGGGCAATAGGATATGGTGGGGACTGTTCCCTGTAGGCAGGACGGACGAGGATCTTTCAAGGAAGGGAGGTATACCTAAGGGATGGATGTACTTTTGCTTTTGGGACCAGAGAAAGTATCTTGGCCCACTCGATGTGGGACATGCGTGTCCACACGCTGCTGATCCCACAGTATTGGCCTCACTTCACAAGATCAGGCTGCCTCATTTGGCTTTAGCGGGACCTTCGTAACCATCACAGGACAGAAAGGAGATATGCCCTTGCCCTTAGGAAGGGATGTAGCCAGAAAGGGATAATGAACCTAATGGACCGTCCTTGTGTGCTGCGTGTAGCAAGTTTGGAACTTCAGCAGAGAAGGTGAGAAGAAATGGCTCTCCATGGTCACCAGCATGGACCTGCTCCTCACCGCTATGGCTGGGCCAAGAGTTGTGAGCTAAATCACAGCCCTAAAAAGTCATCTGTGAGGGCATGGACTCCTCTGGACTCCTCTGCTTCTTTCCTTGATTAAGTGTGAGGCATTTGAAAGACCCAGGAACAGTACAGCAGACAACTTAGAACCCAAACAATAGCTCTAATCAAACACAGATTCCTCTTCTGTCGTCGCAGCTGGATGTTTCATTGCAGGGCAGCCACCCACCCAGGCTAGGAGGTGCAATTCCTCCCTCCTGTGTCATTGCACCGCATGTTTTCTGGAAAAGCAGATAAACCCGGTCCATCCCAATAAGCAGAAGGGCTGTCGCACCACTGTAAATGCACGTGTTTGCTGAGAGCGTGGATTTCATGTAGCTCATCTCGGGGCCGCAGGGATCAAGGGTGAAAGAGGGTGTATTCTCAAAGCAGACTGGCTGTAGGGCTTTGTCTGACTCATTGTTGTGTGAAGTTATTCTAGGTTTTTGTGGGAGAAGAACCCCTTTAACAAATGTACTCCTAACTTTGAACTAACAGTAAGGGGTTTGGGGGGTTTGGTGTATACTTTGTCCCTGCCTGTCCTCATTGATGCAGTAATTCAACACTGTGGACCCAGCTCAGTCCTTGGGACCAAACACGCAGCAGCAGTAGCCTCACTGTGAGCTAAATGTCTCTTTCTTAGAGGCCAGATTTAACCTGTAACCTAAATAAACTATCCAGGTATGAGGCCTTAATTTTATATTTTAATTAAAAAAAAAAAAAAAAAGAGAGATTGAGAAATGCTAGTGGCAGCAGGGTTATCTGCAAACACACATGTAAGGCTAGAGTAACTTTCCGGGAACGTGTAGCCTTGTTGCAGCTTTGCCTTGGTACAAGTGAAGTCCTAATTCAGTTTGGTCTTTTAATGACCCCGTGATGTTGCAAATAGCAGATAACAACCTACAGGGATGCTCAGGGCCACCACATCCAGCAACAGAGTGGCTGTCACATTAACAAAGAGGCTGAGCTTTGGAGTCATCTAGCATCAGAAATCCCCATGAACCTTGCTCCAGACTTCTGCAAGTGCATTGGGAGCAGAAACTTCACTTCTATTCTGTTTCACAACTAAACTTGCACGTGATTAATTTTTCACTTGGATCCAAGCCTTTTCTTCTGAGGAGGTTTTTGATGTGGTCATTTGATTTTGCTGAGGAGTTTCTATGAGCTGGTGAGCCTGCTCCTCTTCTGATGTAAATCAGCAGTGCAAGTCAGGGATAGCTGCGGTGGGGGAAGAATCCGCCTGAGCGAAAGAGGAGGCATTTTGGGTCTGATATGTTGAGAACAGAAAGAGCAGCTGAGGCTTATAGAGATTTGTTCTGGCTTGTGAATGGGATTTAGACAAGGTCGTACCCTACTTATCCACGGAAACCAGAGAGACAAATGCTGATGTGGGAGTCACCGTTATTTGCCTTCAAGGGCCGTGCACATGTTAAGAGCTGAATTTACCCAGGTTTTCCCCTCCCACCCTTGCAGTAACACTTGCTATTTATGTTTTGATTTATACCATTGGTGAAATAGTAAAGAACGTGCATCCTCCAGCTTTCATTTTCACCTCTCCTGTCCCCTCCTCCCCCTTGTACAAGGGGAGGGTGTTTGTCAGAGCAACTATAGATATTATTTTTAAAACATTTGAGCAAATAAGGTACAGAAGGTCTCCTGAAAACAGCTCTGTTTCCCCCTGCCCCCAGCCATCAGAGCAAGGTGGTTGTCTGCAATGTGTTTTCTAGTGAAAGCGGGAAGGATGGTGCTTTTACCAAATCTCATCATTAGAGAATTCAGTTACACTGCTTATGTCAGTTTTTCCAGTTCCTAGTTATTAGCAGTGCCCTTCTGCCTTATTTATAGACCAGATTCAAACCCCGTAGAAGGTAAAATAAAGGTTTCAGTGAGTTTTGGTTCAGAGTGCTTATGCAAAGCTGTAGACCATCCTTGCGTCCTCAGCTTATTCGTCTCTCTCTGCAATACATGTGTTGGTTCATTTGGGTCTCCACACAGATGAAGACCTGTAAGCTGATCTCTGAATTTGCTTAACTGCTGCCAGGTGAGACAGCACGGCTGGGAGACGTCCCCTCTTGTCTCAGAAGCCTAAATGCCAGACAGACACCTCCACCTGAACTAGCTGCCTGGGCTCTGTCGGCTGTGGGGAGAAAGAGGCGTTTGGGGGCACCAGGCATCTGACCCATTTTAGTCAGCTACATGGAGAGAATGGAAATTGAAAACCCAGCAGGTCTCCTTCTTTCTGACGTTTATGAAGGGGGCCTGGGGTGAACAGTCCATATGCAGTTGTATGCAGTGTAGGTAGGAGAGTGAATTTCCAAAGTTAGGTGTCAGGAACCTCAGCTGTGTATTGGTTTGTTTGGGCGAAGAGGCGAGGGAAGGGGACCTCCCGTGTGTCAGGATCAGTAGATGGGCCCATCTCTCTGTGGGAGAAGTTGCCATAGGGTGATCTCTGGGGACTGTGGTCCCTTTTGGGCAGAGGGCCCAGGCGGTAGAAACATCAGCAGCTACAGCCCCATATGCTCATGGACCTCTCTTGTTAATCACGCCGAGTGAGGCCACGGTGGTGGGTGAGGGGTGAGCAGAGGGCAGTGGTGTGGTAGGCAAGGAGGATGTGGTGTTAACTGAGTGAGCTTTGGACCACAGTGCTGATGTCAGCCTCTGAACTCAGTCCTTTCAGGGAATGCTGAAGTCCTGGTAGCCAACAACGTGCCTCTTCATGGTACAGCTTCCACTTGCACAGACCCTCTGGCTCTGCATTTCTGCATTAGACAACAGCTATGCCATCACTTCAGTAGAAAGATACTTTCTTCCTTTTGGGAGTGGTGAGGAAGGGGTGGTAACTGAATATAACCTTTGCCATCTCTAGAGCAAAGCACCGCCTTGATTTCTATGGTCAACGCTACCTTTTCTGATCATAGCAAACAGGGCCTCATTTGTCTTAAACAAACAATGATCTGTTGCATCTTTGCAGACGCTGCTATGGCTGTGACTCACGCCATTGTACAGCAGGGACACAGCTTTTGAGCTAGTCCCTGTTTGGGATTTAGCGAGTGCACCGAGACTACCGGCACTATTGCACCTGGAGATCTGAGCGTGTCACTGAGCTTTTCTCTGGCCAGTGGTGTGTGCAGGAGGGACAGCACATCTTCCTCGTGCTCTGCATTGCTCGCCTGAGCTAGGAGAGTGATGCTGAGGAGAACCCTGCGTGGTTCCTGGGGACTGTGAGCCACAGTCCTACTGAGATAGCTAGTGTACGATGGACTGAACATTCGTTTGCTTTATGTGAGGCTCTGTGCTACCTCCTGGGCTCAGGGAACAGCGTAAGCCAAGGCTAAAAAATAGGGAAAACACTGTGAGTTTTGAGGAGAAGAGAGTGTTGTCTGCACGATCATGACTTAGCTTTTCATGCAGTGTGAAGATATACCCATGGAGGTTTTCTTCAGCAGCCAGAAGGTGACACGAAAACAAAAAAAAATGAAACAAAACCAAACCCAAAACAACAACAAAAAATCCAAAAAATCTGATTTTCAGCACTTTGGGCACAAGTGAATTTTATCTGTGTTTTGTGTTTTATTCTTCCACCCGCTATGTGTCCTATATCCCCCCCAGTCAGGGAGATAACTCAGGGCAGAAGCACAGAAAGAAACTGGTGGATATATGACCTCTCATAGAGCTGATGTAGGCTAAATGGGAAGTGGAGTGGTAAGATACGAAGAGATAGAACTGGAAGGTCTCTCAGGACCCTGCCTGAGGCTCTGAGAACAGGACACCAAACTGTAAGTGGGAAGGGGGCTTTTGGCCTAACTGGAGCCAGACCTTCTTTATTTAAATAGAAGTGTAGTTTTAAATTGAGCTCTAGCATGACATGGGGAAGAGGGACTGATATGTCAGAGTTTATTTAAGGAGGTGGCTGGAGTCCAGAGGCACTGGGAGTGGGAAAGACACAGAGGATGGTGTTGTGATGGTGTTGACAAGAAGGGAGCCCTGAGACTGATGGAAACAAAAACAAACAAACAAACAAAAATTTAGTAGTGATGTTGGTGAAGCCATGGCAGCAAAGACTGATGGAGCAGAGAACGAAGGCAGAAGCTGCAGCTCTGCCAGCTTCTGCTGTGCACAAGAAGTATTTCTGCTTTTAAGGTATTTATCAGAATAAACATGAAGCTGCAAGGGTGTGGAGAAGGGTGAATTATCTGAAATATCCGTGGTGCTGTTCACTGCAAAGTGTGAGCTGAGCCAGGTGCTCACGGGGTGGGATTCCTGCAGACTTACTGGGAGGACTGCAGGGCAAGGAGAAGGTGGCTGGGGGCTGGGGACCAGAGCTGGGCTCGTGCTGTTGGCATGGCCAAAATTAATTTATCCGGCAATCAGGCATCTTTTTGCAGTTCCTATCTGCTGAGCCTGATAGGAAATGTCCAATGCTGCGGAGTGGGGAGGAAACACTAATTCTCCTTGAATAGTAGCATGGGCTCTGGATTAACACAGGACAAGCCTAGATCAAAATCAGTTTGCTAAAATACATCTCCAGAGTCTTTTGTGTCACACAGAAGTAAGGTGTGGATATCCAGTGTGGACTCTGGTGACGATCTGAGGCTCCTCTGTGACAAATTTGGCCTCGTTTTTGAGGAGTATGTGGCAACACCGAACACACAAGAAGCTTCGTTCCTGACAGATGGCTAGACAGATACATCAAGGATGATGTAGACACAGTCTGCCAGGAACAGAGGGATGAGCAAAATGCTCTTTTCCAGCCCAATTTTTCCGTGATTCAGGTCCAAATACCTTCAGCAGATTTCAGGATTAAAACCATTAAATACCTTTACTGCTGAACATGGTTAACCACAAGCATGAAACTGTGCCTGTGGAAGGAAGGACGTTAACATGTCCCATTATGGCCCTGCCCCCCTCCTTGGGACTTTTCCTGTTGTTTTTTTTAAGGGAGAGAAAATAAAATATAGGTGTAGATGCTGGCACTGGCAGGAAGTTCAGTGCATTAATGACCATCCTGATACAAGGAGGTGAAGTATTTGAGGCACACTCCACCTGTGTCATCAAAAAAAAAAAGTAATAAAAAGACCACCAAAATCAAACAAAAAGACCATAGCAAGAAGTCTGTGAACCAGTGCCAAAATCTTACAGAAATACAGGAACTGCTGCACTAACGAACAAGAGGCCAAAGGAAAGGAGATGTTGTAGCTACGTCTCACTTCAAGATATTTTTATTTCCTTCGTTACGCTGAAAAGCTCTTTGAAAGAATTTTGTGTGTAGTGTTTGAAAAACAGGTGCCGTCGCTTCAGGTTTGGCCTCTGTTAGTCAGAAGACAACTAAAACCTGAAAAGAGAAGTTAGTATTAAAAATTATAAAAGTACAGTGGGGATAATTATTTTGAAAGTATTTCTTCTGAGTTTGTGTGGCCCAAGTGTTGCAGAAATGGAGTGATACAGGAAATTAAATTAACCAGAAGCTTCCCAGGAAAATAAGAACAAAACTGACAAGTTGGTTTTAATAATCTGGATCCCCACAAATGCACAAAAAAGAATAGATTTACAAGGGAGAGTAAGCTGAATAGTTATGCATCTTTCCAATGGGACAGGTGAGGGTGCGAATTTGCTTTGTTTCAGGACCACACGTGACAAAATTCATTAAATGTGAGCAAAACCAGTGTTGTGACCTAGCTTCAGGGACAGGACCTGGAGGGGTTCATTCCAAATAGAGATTTGGTGGGTCTGCTCTGCCTCTCTTTGCAGAAATAACAGGGGTTGTAGCATTAAAAGTCTTGCCTCTCCAGAGGAAGATAAATTCACATTGTCTACTGGAAAACAAAAGGCATATCTGAAACAGATTCTCCTTTTGATGTAAGACTTTGGCTCCTTGTATATGAGCAAATTAAGAAGTGCTCAGGAGTGTTCCTGGGCACTTTTTCTATTTCTAGAGTGACTTTCAGAGCGAATGGTTTTGACTCTGGCCAGGCAGGACGTCTGGGGTCCCCACCCAGCTGTATTTCACTATCTTTTCAAGCTATCATAACTGTTAGACATGAATGCATCTGCTCCTGGATCACACCCTACAATCTGGGTCCTTCTCATTGGACATCAGAACATCGGTGGTAGGACTGATCTTGGCCACCGTTGGGGCAGATGTAATCAGGGTGGGGAAACAGCAATTCTGGGGAGGGATTATCTCAACCTGTTTAAAATGTCTTGTTTAGGATGGGGTGATGCACTCCCACAAGTACTTCACTGGAGTGGGGTGATAGTCTATATGTGCGCTGCAGTTGTCTGCTTATATTCATGTGAATCCACTCTTAATCTCTTCACTGTCAGCGAGGCTATGATTTCCCAGTCTCTTTATCCCAAGCAAAATGCAGTTGCTGCATACCATCCCCCACGCCATCATTCCTGCTTAGTGCAGGACCCTGTATCAGCGCTGGGTCAGTCAGATCAGGGAATGGATGCAGCTGTAAACTCACTTGTCAAGTAAAGAAAAGGAGTTGCTTTTAAAGAAATCTGTTCCCTACACAGGCACCAGGCTGTGCTGGAAGATATTGGGAACCTGCAGTGTGGGATAGGGTGGGAAGCTAAACCATGTCTTTGGATGTAGCCTGCATTTAGGTCAGGTTAAAGCAATTGTTATGCAGAGACCTAAGGATAGCAAAGCACAAATCCCCTGTTTTTAAGACCCAGATATACACATATCTGCTTGAATGGTTGTAGATTCCATCCTAGAGTCTGTGAGTATATGCAATGGACACTGGCATTCCCAGCAGCAATTTTCTGTAATTCCCCCAGTGGGATGAATACCAACCCTTTCACAGCTGTAAATCTGTTTGCCTGCGTTAACTCCACTGTAGCTAAATCACATATGAGATCTGAAAATAGACCTGAGGCTCTGGTCTTGGCTTGTGCACAATAAATGAAACAGGAGGAAACCACATGAACTCAGCAGAGTCCAAACAGCTATGTTTGTGGGCTATATATAGGAGAGCAGGTCCTGTAACCGATACATGCAACTTGCTCTAAACACAGCATCACAAGATGTCCCAGAGAAATGCCCATTCCCGTGCCTGCTGTTGGCTCCAGCAAAGTCTGCAAGCCTCATTTCCACATGGCAGAAGAAATGCTTTGCTTGGGTCCTCTGTGCCTGCAAGCGATGGGGAAGGGTTTGCATGGAAAGCATCACCTATGTTCTGAAATCAAGTTGTTCCATGAAGTTTTGGGAGGCTCTTTAGTTGCACAGAGTCTGGAATCGTACCAATCCCGTCAGAGGCTGCTGGTCCTGCCTTTCCTCACCCTCTCCCTCCCCTGCCTCTGTGAGATGCTGCAGATGGGCGGCTGGCTATGGGGGAGGGAAGATTAAATGGCTATGCAAATTCACCTCCTTTTCCTCCTTCTCCTCCTCTGATCCACGTCCTTGTAAAAGGAAAGTGTGAGAAGTGTTGGGTGGCACCCCGAGGGGTTCTGAACATTATGAACAGGCTGGTTTGACCTCCATTGAAATAACATGTGATCCTGGGCATCCAAAATGAAAGTCACTCAAGGGAGTTCTTAGATCCCTGTTCCCTGCTGTATGGTCTGTGAGATACACGGAGTCCGGGGGCAGGCACAGGGACTCCAGCCACTGTTGGTGTTCAGTGTTGCCCCTGAAATCTGCAGGAAGACCCTGAGGTGTGTGGAGTTATGCTCACGTACAGGTCTCCACCAGCTATATAAACAGATCTTGCCAGGGTCAGGACCTGCCTTTTTGGCTGGGAGATGCCTTTCAGGGAGTGAAGGAAAGTTCATACCCTTCAGCTATAACTTCTGGTTCCTCTCCTTCTTAGTGATGCTGATCCTCAGATTATGAACTCATTTTGCATGCACAGTTTTGCCTCAAAAAGGGGAAAGAGCTGGAAATACTCCCTCTAACCTCTAGAAAATGAGTTTGATGACATTAGGAAAGCAGTATCTCAACTCTAGAAATACTTCCCCTCCCCTCCCAGTTGGCCCTCATTCAGTAAATTGCTATCTTTACTGCATCATGCATGCATCCATTTTCAGTCAGCGAAGCACAAAAGCATAAATATCCCATAAATAAAGGCAGCTGTCCTCGACACTGTTCTTCTGCTGACTAAGAGCAGGAGCTCATTTCTTCCTCTCTCCTTAACCACAATTGATTAAGGATATTAAGGAGTTTATTACTTCCTAATAACATCTGGGAATGATTTCCATATGTTGCATTATTCTCCGGAGTGGGCAAAACTCCCCTGTGCCAGCAAAGCAGAGTGCAGTATTGCTGAACCCAAATGACACTGTATTTCGTGTTTTATTGGAGGAGAGGTTGCAGGTGGTCCTTTAGAGAAAAATGCATTTCATCCTTAGTTTTCAGATACCTTATAGTATCCTTTCCACTGGGAAATTAAGCAGACACTCTCCATATCCATTGCAGCTGCTTCTAGTGTTAAATTAAACTGCTACTATTACAGTGAACTGTTGCTGGAGCTGAATTGTGTTGTTCCTTAATTGTTTATGGCTGTGGATGAGAGCCAAGTAGCAGTCCTGTAGTAGCAAGTGCTGGAGATACGACCTGGAAAACAGATGTTTGGGCCAAAGCCAAGGTGGTTTCAGGAAAGACAGTGAGAGAGAAGCAGGAAACCCGTTATCTGTCTTGATTTATTGGACAGGGTGAAGAAATTCACTCCAGGGCAGAGTGCTCACACGAGGCTGGTACAACAGGAAACTCTGATTTTAGCTAGCTTTTACCCAGCCTTTGCAAGGCTTATACAGGCGGCTGTTGATTAGCTAGTGCTAACACCAGGTGTGCCAAACCTACGTTGCTTTGCAGCTGCGTAGAAAATTTTTGCCTGTTTGTTGGTGGCTGCAGAACATCTCACACAATAGGCTGGTTTATGTGAAGTCCCAGTGTAAGTCTTTTAGATCTGATACAATGCAGGAAATTTTTTGAAATGTAATGGCTTGAGGAATCTGATCAAAACCAGATCTCTACAGTGGAGGTGCCCTGGTTGAACATATCATCCCCAGGCATTCCCCTTGGCTCTCAAAAGAGAGAAACAGGTTCATCACATGCTAACAGAGGGGTCTAAAATGGGTCCAGCTCATGATCTGAGGGTGCCAGTTTCTCTCTGTTCCTCTCTCAGGAGCCCAGGTAGCTGCCTCATATGGAGACGCAGATGCTGTAGACATCCAGGGTTAGGTGAGATCTGTCCCATCCGTGTTTTCACAAAATCACCAGTTGGTTGAGGTTGGGAGGGACTTCTGGAGGTCATCTTGTCGAACTGTTCTGCTCAAGCAGGGCCTCCTGGAGCTGGTTGCCCAGGACCATGTCCAGATGGCTTTTGAATATCTCCAAGGATGGAGACTCCACAACCCCTCTGGGAAACATGCCCATGAAGTGCTTGATTGCACAGAGCCAAAATGAAGTATTGCACTGGAGGGGAGGGGAGGGGGTGTCCAGCATTTAAGACTAGGAATAAAGTTTTAAATGTCACTGTTTAGGGTGCAGATCCACAGACCTGAACAGCTATCTTGTAACACATCCAGCCAGTGATTTTTGGAGCAGTGACGTGAGTGTTTAGCAGGACAAGCTGCTTTCACAGTTTTAACTGTGTTGTAACGACATTGATTTCATTGAAATGATAAATACCAGGCTCAAAGTTTTAACCCTGATTTTGTTTCCTTCATACTTGAGCCAATAATATTACTACATTTGAGTGCTGAGGAGCCATTAAAAAACCTTTGGTTTCCTTTAGCAGCACTCATGTTCTTAGATGTTCAACATGTTGACTAGTAATTCTGGCCAGCACTCTGAGTTTTTAAAGGTAAGTTTTGAAAGTCCTGGTAAGGGCTTAGAGCCCTCCCTGAATTTCCTCCTGCTCCTGCCAATGGAACAATAGCTTTTTAAATCCAAGGGTGTAGGAATTGGGGATTTGGAGGAGGATACATAATCTTCTCTTGTCCAGCAGTCACCAGAACTATTAGTGTCGCATGGTAGAGGCAAAGAGAATACATCTCCGTTGACACAGAGGCATGATGCAGACGTTTTGACTGTTGGCCATAGTCCTTGGCTCTTGTTAGTTTTCCACACTGATGCTCCATTACGCAGACTGAACATTCAACTACTTGGATTTCCCTTCTGCTGCTGGAGACCCGTAGTCTTTCGACAAAGCAAGCTTCTTATTTTTTGAAATAGTTGCATCAAACAGTGGGGAAAATATATATACATATATTTCTTCATCTTAAAGAGATTTTTTTCCTACTTAATTTGATCAACTTTCTCTGCTTCTGTCAGTCCAGCCGGAAATTTTAACCTTTTTGTTCCATGGACCACACATAAACTATTCACTGTGCTGTTGTGCAGTGCCACAAATGCCCCTCCTTACAGAGCTACCTGTGCTTTAATATCTAAATGCAAGTGGCTTTCCACAGCAAGTTCATCTGGCATGTGGCTAATGTGTTTCTGAAACACCCTTCAGAGAGATGCTGCTCTCATCCAGAAGAGAACAGGATCATCCTAGTCTCCTGCATCCAGCCCCAGGTGGTGCTTTGCTTTCCCCACTAGCTTCTGTAAAACTGCAGAAGTGCTGATGTTTTCCCAGTTGAGGGCAGTGCCACTTGCAGAGGTCCTTGGACAGTCTTCAGAGGAGGTCTGATACTGCTGGTGGCCCATGATCTGTGCATTCCTAGGGATACACAGGAGGCATGTCACAGGATTCTTTTCTATCTTTCTATCCTATTCTGTCTTCCCCAGAAACTTGATGGTTTTCTTCTAAGTGCAGTATCCAAGAGGGTTTATGAGTCTTTGCTGTTTTCCTGACAACTCATCCCAGTTTTTAGCTAACCTACCCAGGAGCTCAAACGGGAAGGAGAGTCTTCCTATGCTGTCTATTGTATAGATTGGCCTTATGTAGGGTAACAAATTCAGGGAAACCTCCTGGGAAGCCTCCCCTACTGAAATCTCTATCAGGGAATAGCTGCAGTTGGCTGCATGGGCCATCTGTTTGCCAAAGTGTCAAGAAAGCGTTGCAGTGTGAGTGCTCAGTACTTGTGAATATTCGGGCCAGAACAGTTGGTGTTTCAGACCCAGTGCTAACTGTAGCTGTTTGTCTTCATTTTATAAAACAGAAAAAAAGGAGAAGATCTCGCCATATCCGGGACAGAAGCAAAACAACAACTTGCTGCGACCTGGCCACACGCTAACAGAAAGTTGTTCTGAGTTTTACGGTCGCCCTAGACTTTTGCACAGGGGGCTGATGGAAACTCACCACTCCACACTGCTGGGTAAGAGAGAAGACACTCAAGCAAAGGGCTGCATCTTTGTTTCTTGAGTTTTCCTCTCTCCTTGATGGTCTTGCCTCCTGTCTCCTTGAACAGAGAGTCCAAGTTTTAACGTCAGCCCAGCCAGAGGAGCAGTTATCCTCGTTCTTTCAGCTGAGAGAATCCTTTCCATGTTGTCCGTAACTGTGATGACAAGAGAAGCCCCTCTTGCCAGAGACTGAACTTGTCTGTCAGGAAAATACCATTTACAGGTAAGAAAATCCCATTCCCAGTAAAGAATCTGGATCTTCTTCTGTGTGAGGCTAGAGAAGCTGTCCTTGGGATAGAGCATTTTATGTCTAAAAAGGAGAAGAGACTTGGGCTGCATCCCACACCACAAGTCATTCAACTTTTTGCTTTAAATATTAAACAATATATTGCTGTCAATATATTTGACAGGTAACAGCTGGTGATAGAGCTCATGCCTTTTAACTGAGGTGGTCCAAGACATAGACATCTGCAGCCGAGTTCAGAGTGCCTCTTGCTCCCCATCGACTAGAAGGGGAGCCAGGAATGACAAGCTTAGAAGTTGACACAAAAGTTGGGTGGTAAATCCCAGTCCTTGGGCCCAGATGGCACAATGATGGGCACCAGTTACCGCAGTTAATGATTTCTGGTTTCATTAAGTCTTTTCTCTGGAAGCTCTGAAAGGGCCTACAGAGAAGACCAACCCAAAGGCTTTGTTGTATTACCTGGCATCTTGATTTTATATGTTTCTGTTTTCAGCTGCTTAAAATTATCCTGAGATCCCTTTTTTTTTCTCCTTGCTCCGCTCTCTACACAGGGTGGTTCATATGAGCTGAATTTTCTCTTTATAGCTTCACTGATGAATATGGGTCAGCACCCAGGCAGTTGAACGCCCGAGATCATTTCCATGCTGTATATAAATAGTACGCAGTTATTTCACAGTTTCATGTTCAGCTTGTGGGCTTCCAACAGCCTTGTATTCCTGAAACACCTTCTATTCTCATAGCATTTGGGTTCTTTAACGTGTGACTCAATATAAATTACGGCAGAGGTTATCCCAGCTGAGAAGGTCCCAATTTGGCTGCTGCATATTGTCATCCTCGTTCCTGACGGTTGGTGCCACGTCACTGGTACCCAAAGCTGCTGTTGTGGGTCTTTCCAGCCCCCGTGATGAGGTCGGCTACACGGTTAAGCCGACAGCTGAGTTACGCTACCTTACCCACGTTAAGCAGCGCTCGGTCAGTCCATCATCTCACTAGACAGTGGAGGAAGTCAGAGAGTCTCCAGTTGGATGGATAGCTAACGGCCGGCGTGCCCCTGTCCGACGGAGATAAGAGGCTGGTTAAAACCGAGGGAATTTTTAGACTCTTCCCAAATATCGCCTGTCTTTTGTTTGACGCAGGACTTGTCATGTCTCCCTTTCTGCGTATTGGTTTATCCAACTATGACAGTGGCCCTTACCTGCCATCCCAGGGGGAGGTGATTAACCCTTACTGTGCTGTGATGGTTAAAGAAGCCGTGGAGTCAGGTAAGTGGGGAGCTGTTAAATATGCGTGTGAGCTTTTATAAGACTTGTGTGCGCCTTTACTGTGCCATTCCTGGTGTGCAGGAAGCACATCGGTACATCTTTACGAGGGTTTGCAAAGTGCTTTTTGTGTCTCAGCACGGTGCAAGTTTGGGTTTGGCATGACCTGCAAGACAATTTGCTTTTAAGATGATGTCCAACAAATCTGTGTGTCTTCAGTTTGAGGTTATTATCAGCTGAATTACAGGTCCCAGCATGTGGCAGAGCAGATGAGCTGAGCTGTATTTCGTTTCACTTTCCTACGAGCAGTTGCTGGTTTGTCGGTGGGACTCCAGGCAGATGAAATCTGGGTGTCCTAGAAATATCCTGGGAGGGCTGTCTTTGTTTATCACATTTTTCTGAGGAACTGACAGGTCCAGCAACTTCCATCGTTTAAAAAACATAGCTCTCAAGCAGCCCCAGTGTTGGCAGAGAGAGTTAATTTCTCTGCATAATTGCTGTGCTGTGTGAAACGTCTGAAAGTGAAACCTTCTGCTAAGCTGTTTTCTGTGTCTGGGTATATGGATTGTTGCACACTTTCCCTGATTGAACAACACTGATGAGTCCTCATTGGGAAGTAGTTTCTTATACGTCCTGTGCATGAAAATATTCCCAGCGAGAGGATGACAAGTTCTCCAGTTCTGCTTTTCAACGACCATGAAGATTGAGACCTTCGGTGTTAGGGAATTCCTCATACTGGCTGTTAGTTATCTTAAATCTTTGATGAATTCCTAACTTGACTGCTGTGATTCTTTAAAAAATTAAATTAACGCAGAAATCACTTTTTATAGCTTGAGAGTCCTCATGACTCTAAATGGAAGATGTTAAAGTAGTTTAAAAAAAGATAGTTTAGAATTTTAAGCTAAGTCTGTATTTCACTGGGGTTTTTTGTTTGCTTGTTTTTTAAGAGTCAGCATTTATCATGTTGAACTTTAGCTTGGCTTAAATGATACTTTAAATGATTATGGAAGGTGCAGTGACTGGTAAATTCAAAAGGAAAGAAAATGCTACATGACAAGATATCCCTAAGATCTCACTTTTTGCTGAAAATATGTCCTATTTCAACTCTGCGCAGGGCTTGGCTGTTTGCTTTAACGAGGCCTCTGAAAGCCATAACTCAAATTGAAGTCTCTGTCAGTTCAAAAGCGAATAAAATGAATTTGGTCAGAACAGACCTATATTTATTTGTCTTACACAGGGCTGAAAGCATTTTCTGGCTTCTAACAAACACAGAAGTACAAAGGGATATAATTTTTGTGCGCCTGAGAGTCAGTAATAATTATAATTATAATACCTTTACAACAAGAAACAAAAAAGTGTGTTTGGGAGAATTTTTCTCCATTAGTGAGGACCGAATATAGGAGAAATGACATCCTGCTATTCGAAGGTTTCTGTTTGCGCGGTGTAATTGCACTCGACCAGCGATTGCTGCAGGCGTGGTGGGGCAGCCAGGGGAACTCCTCGTCCTGTCAGGGGTACCAGCAGGAACCTCCTGAGACTGGCTCACCTCAGACTCCCCTCTTAGGGTGGGTTGAAACCACCCTTGGGAGATGTTAATCTGCTGCCGGTGGAGGGTGTTTAAATGTGTCGATGGCTAACTGTACCTTAAGGTGACAAAGGCAGGATGAGGTCATGGTAGGATCCATCTCCCCTGTAATTCCAGTCTTCTGCAAGGATATTAATACCTGAGCAAGTCAGCTACCCTTGCATTATAGCCCAGGGGAACAAACAGGGATTTCTGTGGTGAGATTCATCTCGAGGAAGACATCCATAATGGGTCTGATGGATTTCTGTGGTGGGATTCATCTCATCTTGAGGAAGACATCCATAATGGGTCTGATGAATCACACCCGAGAAAAGCCTGGTGCTCTCCGCTGCCTCCAAGGGCAGTTTAGACAGTCCACTCAGAGTTACATGGCTGATGTTCAGTGAGATGAGCCTGACTCTAAATTCCAGAAATGGTCTCAGCATGACCATCCCAAGGAGCTGTCATCTCAATCAGGCTTAGGGAAGGCACAAGGCAATGAAGGTCTCAGGACAAACATTAGCTGAATGTATTTGAAGTAGCTGCATCCCTGCTTTGTGATTTTTTTGATCGTAATTTGCTCTCCAGCTCCCTGGTTTCACAAAGCACTTGCTACTCAATGGTAATGAGATTTAAAAAGAAATTATATTGGTGCCCTGATATGCAAATTTTGGCTAAAGTGTCATATCCAAGGAGTAGGAGTGGATCAGCTGCCCAGCTGGTAAGAGATGACTCCCTGCCTTGTGTTCTGACACATGGCCATTCGGATTTCTTCAGGACAAATAGTTGCTGTATAACAGTGAGCGCAGAATGCAGGACAGGACGTGCCTAAACCCAGAGCTGAATCCAGGATAGGTCCAGTCCCAAACCCCTGCAAGCCCTGTGCTGGAACTGCTTTGGTAGATGACTCTGCTCCGAGTTTTGCAATGCCCTATTATGAATCAGATCTATACCATGTTTGGTATTAGCAAAGTGTGAGGAGGTGTTTTTGTTTGGATTTTGGGGTTGGGGTTTTTTGCAAACAGAGCAGTGGTAGATGACAAATGTGTTTGGTTCCCAAAAAACAGAGTTTGACTCTGACTTTGGGTTCATGCCAGAGGCTGTCCCTTGTCGACCAGCCGTGATGAATAAGTCATTGGGACA
The DNA here is from genome assembly GCA_035590275.1 of Ibycter americanus. Taxonomy (NCBI): domain Eukaryota; kingdom Metazoa; phylum Chordata; class Aves; order Falconiformes; family Falconidae; genus Ibycter; species Ibycter americanus. The sequence goes on along the minus strand of JAVJGI010000060.1, from coordinate 64,233,373 downwards.
GAGGTCCCCAGGGGTCTGGCAGTAATGCACATCATCTGGGGACACAAGGAAGTCACAAGACCACCCTTGAATTTCAGAATTCCCAGGAAATTTCAGAATTTCAGAAGCTCAGGAAAGATCTTGGGAAGCCTTTTTGCTTTTCCCAGTTGCTTATTTTGTAAAAGGGACCCTGGTATTTTATGATATAATCTTTTAAGTAACTAAACAACCCCACAGGTCTGTACAGTTCGAAGTGTTATAGCAATTTATTACTGATGACAAAACATTTCAGAAACCATAGGTGCCTCTGAGGTATAAAAAAATCTGCCCTTTAAAAGTGGCTTCTGCCTTCACAAGCCACCTGGCCCAGTGCCATTTTACCACCTGTCTTGGTGACATTTGCTTCATGAAATATCCTGCTCCGTGTCTGAACTCAGCAAAGCCTCCAGGAAAAGTGCTCCGAGCTACAGTGGAAGCTGCTGCCCGAGAAAGACAGATGCTATTTTATTTTTCAGGAACCCAGGGTTAGATTAATCCCTGGCAGAATTCCACAGACGTCAGCGGGGATGCGCCAGGGGTAACTGTCTGATCCCATATATTGGCCAGTTCATTCACATTCCAGGGTTTGTTTATTTAAGCCTCATGTTTTGGAGTGCAATGCAAACGAAAGCACTTGTTTTGCAAGTGCGGTGTTTCACATAAGTGGAGTTTCACTGATGTAGCAAAGAAATAATGGTCCTTACCGGGGTTTCTGTTCTCTGTGATGCTGGAAGGTTTACGTTTCATTTTTATGTCTGATTTTGACTTCTTTTGTTGAAAGAATACATTGAATATATATTTGCAGGCTTGATGGGAATGAATGAAGCCTGCAGACAATGAGTTTGGTATACGATTGCCTAAATCTGCATATGTGAAATGTCAGCCCTGCTTAACTGATAGAGATGGGTTCCTCTTACATTGAGATGCTCTATCTAAACTTTGAGGAAACTGAATTTGAACCTAAAATCTACCTGCAGAACCACTTGTCATGCCGGGCAGGACAAGGCTGAGAAGTGGTTTTATGCTGCAGGAGTGATGTCCGCTCAGTTTTGTGATGCAGACCAGTGCTGACGGTCAGAGCATCCGCAGCTTAAATCAAGTTTATGTGATCGAACCAAATGCAAAACTTCTTTGCGAGAGCCAGCGGCTGGGTCACGGGGTGAAATTTCAGCAGGTCAGTACTGGTTGCAGGATCCTGTGTGCCGCTCCTTAGGAAACTACTTTCTCAATCTAAATCTATCCAGTGAGTATAGTTTATGTAGTGTCTCTGGCAGTCATTTCTCCAGCGTACAGGCTGGTGAAGGAAGATTTTTCCTATAATCTCACAGCCCTGATATTTGTTCTCTCCCCAGTAAACATCCTCTCATTTCCTGAGATAAATATTACACAATCAGGAATCACTGTTTCTTTTTTTCTCCTTCTCTCCTGCCTCCAATATCTTTGGAGCTTCTTTACCAGTTTTAATCCATCCTGAAAGCGTGGTACAAGCCTCAGAAATCCTGGAGTTCCTGCCTGTGTAAATCAAAACTGAGCTGAGGGAAAAAACCTGAATTAGTCCTCCCATTCCAAGATTTTCTCCAGCACGTGTCATGTTCCAGGCTATTGAGCACATGTGCTTTTCCAGCTGGCTGGGATGAGGGAAAGGCTGGGATCACTGGAAACAGGAGCAGGGTCTTTGGGAGACAAGAGTTGCAGGTCTGCTGCTCACATTACTGCTTTTTATTCTCTTATTCCTTCAGCTTTGGCATTTGATGGGTTGAAAATTTGCAGAGGGTAACTGTGAAATAGAATTTACCTTGAGTGAGCGTCCAAGCCTTTTACAGGGCTGTATGAAATAAAATGGGATGTATTAAATAAGTAAATAAAACTGGCTGAGACTTTTTTTCAGAGAGAACTAACTAGAGAAAACTCTCTGCAAGCTAATGCTAAGACTCAGACATGCCTTTTTTTCACCCATCACCATTTTAAGATGTGTCTGCTGTGAAAGAAGAGGAATTAATGCATGAGGCGGAAGTGCAGGAAAGGTTTGCTAAGTTGAAAACTCTCTGTTGTTGTGGATGTGGTTGCAGGTCTGCAAGACAGTTCATGTATTAACATCCCTGAGTTAGCTGAGATGTAGCAACTGACTGGACATGCGCTCCAGCGGAACCTTAACCACAAAGTGTACCCAGCCTTTGGGGCATTAAAGCAAACCTGTTTCATTTTGCATGGGCATGGGAAAGGTGATGACACGTCACTGGGTATCTGTGATGAGATTCACCTGATTAAAAGTGCATATCTATGGAGTCAGAGTCTACAGTCGAGGTCTACTCCATAGAGTTAATGGAGTCAAGGATGGAAATTATCTTTTCTAAGGTAGATGTTTGTATTTGGTCAAATGAACACACCCTAACTCCATTGATTTATACTGATGATATTCTTTTCACTGACTCTGAATGGAGCCAATGTTCAGACAGCTCAGATATGGGCATACACATCGCAGACACCCAAAGTTAAGCGAGGTGAATCCTATCCTAGTTTTCTCTTCACATAGTAACCTCCTATGACACTCTAACATGGTCCAGAAGAGAGACCTTAAAGTGGGTAGATAACACAGGTCCGTCTCAGGGACTGTAGAGTGGTGACCTTAGTGCAGATGAGAAGCAAGTCCAGTCAATCCAGACCACTTCTTGTTGACAGAAAATGGCCAAGTGTACGTGCAGAAGAAGCCCACCATGTACCCACCCTGGAACAGCACTTTTGACGCCCATATCAACAACGGCAGGGTCATGCACATCATTGTCAAGGACAAGAGTGCTGAAATGGTTTCAGAGACCACAGTGGAACTCAAGGTGCTGGCGGAGAGGTGCAAAAAGAGCAACGGGAAGACAGAGATGTGGGTAAGCATCATTATCTTCTCTTGCAGGATGCGACGGGGAGCTGCTGCGGGGTGGGAGAATGGCTTGTGTCCATGTCAGGCTGTGACTGTAACCAGCAGGGCAGCAGGAGCTGGCTGCTATCCAAGGAATAATGTTTTGAGTCTACTTGGGTATGACTTAAAGGAAAGACTACAACGCATGTCAGGGGGAAAAAAAAAAAGCATGGCACAATTACATTATCTGCTACTGTTATATTGAAACATATGCCCTCTGTTAGCAAGGATTCTGGTTCAGGTGAGCCATGGCCACACACTCATCTTTGCTTAGGAAACCCACTGGGGACAAATGAGAGGCTAAATGTGAATTATTTTATGTGCTCTGGGGAAACAGCTTTAAAAATTTAATCTGATGTCAAGTAACTGATTCACAGCTGCCTGACTTCAGAGTTATGTTCTTTAAAGGAACTCCTTTAAAATCTCTGGAGTTATAGTGGAGTAAATTTGAAGTAACAGTCTTCATAAGGATGCTAAGTGTAAGGTTGTGTTCCCTGGTAGTCCAAGCAAGAAAGTTCTTGATAATAGTCTTTAACATGTAGTATTCAGTAGCCATGCCATGAATAACAATCAAGTGGAAAAACATTTGGAGAGAAACTGATTTCCTGGAAAATTTTTCTGTTTTATTTCTCTTGCCAGTTCTCAGGCTAAGCTGCTTGGGTTAAGCAGAGGGTAGAGAAGTCAAAAATGCCTTGGTCACTTAACAGACCTAAGAGCGAGATTTAGTAGAGGTTTGCACATTTAACACATAACTTGGAAGGAACTGAGGTGCTTAGGGATGGTATTGAGAACCAAAAGGCTCTTCTCAGCCTGACTCCGTCCCCAGGCTTCAGAGCCATGGTAGGCAGAAGCCTGGTGAGGAAGAAGGGGGGACGCAGGTAATGAGCAGCAAAGGTAACAGCCCTGAGGTCAAGTGGAGTTGGGAGACCCTGGTCCTGCTGTGTCCCAGCCTGGTAGCAACTCCTGAGGTCTCCTCTCCACTCACTCCCCGATACAAGTTACAACCTGGGGAGGGTGGTCCCAGACAGCTCATCCGGCAAGGGGCGTGAGGAGAGAGAATAGCATTTTTCTCTCACAGGACAGTGTTTCACCAGGAAGGTGGAGAGGTAACCTTGCTCAGGCTGTGCTGGAGGTGGGTGGGGACGGCACTGTTGTAGTTGTCAGGCCGAAGAAATCCTTAAAGGTAGGTCCTCTTGTGCCTAGGCACGTGGATCCAGATCTACAAAGGCACCTATGGACAGAGGTTCAGAGAGATGTGAATTGCCAGGTCCAGTGGGAGGGCTCAAGAAACATCTGAGTAAGCTGGTAGCATCACTCACATTGGGTCACAGTTAGATTTGCAGGACCAAGTTTCTAAAAGATTGCAGCATCTTTTAAGTACTTGTCTGAAGTTGGCTTTTTTTTTTTTTTTTTTTGAGGTTCTCCTGCTTCCCCCTTGCAGGATCCACTGGGAACAAGTTTTCTCTATAGGTAGTGCTGGTCCTGAGCTGGTGTCTAAAAACCTACCTACAGCTGCTGTGGTTTAGTCACATTTATCTCTTCTACCATGCTGCTCCAAATGTTTGATAAGAGGTGATCTAGCCGCCTCTTTCTATAGCTGCTCCTACCCTGCTTTATTGCCCCACACAGGTAGGAGCAACCCAAAAGTTAGCATTCATTGGCATTCACCAGTTCCCACTGGGAAAGGGGGATGGCTTGAGACATCTGAAACGATCGTTGTTTCTTTGAATGGCTGTTTAATGATGGCATTGGTCTTTTTTTCTTGTTTTTCACTTATCACAACCAGCTAGAACTGAAACCTCAAGGGCGAATGCTGATGAATGCAAGATACTTCCTGGAAATCAGTGGCAAGTGATTTTGTTTTTTAATTGATAGACGTGATTTCTGGGTATGTGGGGCAGATACGGTGTCTTCACTTCAAGCAGTTACCTGGGCTGTTACTGATTTATTCATAGGAGCTATCATAAGGGTTTGAAAGGAACACACCAGAGCAGTTTTTATTGGGGGGGAGGGGGAGTGAAGATTGACTGTTCCTTTGTGATTTGCAAGGCAGAGTTTTGGCCATTTTACCATTAGAATGATAGATTTTCTCATTACATTAGGCAAGACAGAATAGATATAAGGAGCCAGCTCCCTCTGAAATCATTCTGCTTGTATGTACATATGTAACGTGCTGTGGTGTGCATTGTAGTGCTGATGTAAAGGTTGGGGTACAATTTACAGTTGACAGCACCTAAGTATACTTGTTAGTCAGGCTTTTAAGGCCAAGAGCAATCTAGGCAAAACAGGAAAATAACCTACAGAGTTGATCCAGCTGATCAAATGCAAGTTTCTGCTGCAAGGTGAGCAGAGTCATACCCTGGGCTCCATTGCCTGCCCCAGCTAGACCTCCAGGGAGGTGGCAGTAGCTTGGTCACCCTGGTCAGGGGACACACTGTCACTTACGTGTCTCCACTGGAAACTAAATCCCACCTGCAGAGTTCAATGCCCATGTGAAATGCATTTTGCTTTGTTGAGGAAACTGGGTTGCAATCCAAATGCTCAGTCTTACTCTTCAGTCTTTGATGCCAAAATTCTCGCACCCTCAGATGCGGGGTGAAGCTGTAAGGTGCAGATATCTAGAAGGACCTTCCATTTACAGAATCATAAAAGTGCTGAAAGCAGCTAATAACATGTGCATACTCATATTTTCTCCATCCATTCCTACGTTTACTATAGAATAGTCTATTGTTGCCTCCTTGTATGTTATAAGACATCAGAGAGGCCAAAGCATAGAAAATGCAAGTTGTGTTTTTATTACAAATAGCAAGATCAGCATCAGATTACACAGGGAGCCAGTTTCCACACAATACCTATGTAATTTGTTGTGTAATGCATGAGTAAAGGAAAACAGAGTGAGATATTAAGTGCATATCTAGATTTGTAGACACAAGCCCATATATAAGTGCACATGTGTAGTCAAAATTGGTTTATTTGCTGTTCCAAAAAATTTGAAAGTGAACTGTGAATAATGGCATGGACACAGCAAACAGCAAAGCAATTGTTGGCGTGGAAAAATAAGAATATCCTAGGAACATACATACATGCTTACTCACACACACATACATGCACACATAAAGGATTCAGTTAAATACCTACATATATCTATACACACGCACATGTGTGTTTGTGTGCATATATAGATAATTAGTAATTTTTATGTAATTTCATCTATTTTAGGGCATGGATCTTCAGTGTTATAAAAAGTCAGAATTTTATGTTTAACTGCAGAGTGTCTCTCCTTGGGAAATTTCTGGTCTACATCTCAAAAGGAGCATTATGAATATTCAAGGGAGCTCAGAGTCCCAAGTTTAAAGTTGTTTTATTGTCCTTGTAGGAATGGTAGGTAAAAAAAAGTCCAAACAAGTCTCGTGTGGGTTTCAGAAAATGGTATTTCTCAAAAATATTAATTCAAATGAGTGAATCGTTAGCTTCAGTCACTTAGTATTTGGCAGCTGCATTTTATCAAGGTGCCTGATCAGGACAGAGTACCCTAATAAATCTTCTGTTCCCTTTCCCCCAGATGCAAAGGACCTGGCTGACTGTGAAACTGAAGGCTTCTTCTCCTTGCATCAGCGCAGGGGAGCCATCAAACAGGCCAAAATCCATAATGTCAAGTGTCATGAGTTCACGGCCACCTTCTTTCCACAACCCACCTTCTGCTCTGTCTGTCATGAGTTTGTATGGTAAATGAAAATAGATCTGCTTTTTCTCCTTTTAACCCTAGGGACCAGTTCTTGTGCAAAAGTGGTGCTTAGGGACACAGCTGAGTGGTGGACTTGGCAGTGTTAGGTTTACGGTGGGTCTCGATGGTCTTGAAGGTCTTGCCCCATCTAAAAGATTCTATGGTTCTATGGTGAATATCTATGCTTCTGCTGTCAGTAAGGCAGCAGGATGAGACCCTTGACGTCTTACATGTAGAGTTATTGCATCACTTCAAGGATGTGAGCCACAGTTTTGATTCCAGCTGTGAAAATTCCCTTAATTTTTTACTTTATGTTTTATAAATATTTTTGGTTTTGGCCAAATGCACAGACATTTCTCATCAGCCCAGTTTGCTATTTGGCTCTTGTGAAATTCAGAATGTGAATATGTGCTGGAAAGGCTGTGAAAACCACAGAGAATCACTCTGCAATTAGATTGAATGAAGATATTTAATTTAGAGAAGCTCTATAAACACTGATAAAAAGCAAAGCTGTATTATTTTGTTTCTTTCATAAATGTTGCTGTCCTTTCTCCTTTTGAGGCTTTCAGACAATGCAGAATTAACCATTTCTGTATTTCAGGGGCCTGAATAAACAAGGCTATCAATGCAGACGTAAGAAACTTTTTGATTTTGTTGCTATCATTATTTACTTGATCCTTTCCTAAGGAATTTTTTTATTAACACCATGACACACGTGTTCTTTCAGAATGTAACGCTGCCATTCATAAGAAGTGCATTGATAAAGTAATAGCCAAGTGTACAGGATCAGCAATCAATAGCAGAGAAACAATGGTATGTATTATTATTCAGCTGCTTTTAAAAAAACTTGAGTGTCATTCAGATCTCTCCTACATCACTTTAAAAGAACTTCTGATGAAGCAAAATGTTCTAGTGAACTAAAGGCTGTGTGATCTGATCTGTGCACTTTGTTTTTTATGTTCCAAGTGGTTTCATTGCCTCCTACTTGCGATTTACTCAAATGCAGATGCTGAATAAGCGGTTGCTGAATCAGGACTGACATTTTTCTAACGTATGAAGTACAGCTCAGAGGGGAGTCATGGACATGAGGTGGAGATTTACTGAAGGAAATTCTTCACTATCTGATGCTAGGCAGGACATCACACTGAATTTCCAGAGCGGTGCTTTAACATCCTACTCTGTATTACCTGAGATTTCCAAGCAGTGGAAAATCTAGCATCTCCACTGTTATTTGTTTTATTTTTCTCATAACAGTTTATTATAAACCTTCTTTTTTGGTAGGCAAAACTTAACTCTTGATAGGGCTATTCCTTCCACAGCTCCTGTTTGCTTCCCGTCCCACCCTGGCTGCTGTTCTTCTACAGTCGTTAGAGATGAGATTCATCTCTTTTGTCTTCTGATATCTCCAGGGTAGATGTATCCAACTTTGTCATCACCTTTGACTCCTTGTGTACTAAAAGAAGAAAAATAGGCTCTTCCAAGGAGTGATTCATGGCAACAAATGTAGACATCCATTTCAGGATGGGATGAATAATTTTTAGAACTACCACTGTTTTTCCATTGAGCGTTAAGGGAGTCTGGGTGCGTATATGAGGTGCAGCTCTCTGGTCAGATAAATACAGCCCAGGGATGTAGTTTACCTATTACCAGTTCCCACTGAATTGCAGTTAATTATGTCTCAAAATTTGGCTTTGTATATCGGAATGATAATTATGCATAATTTCTTCTTGATGGTCATACCCAAGGATAAAAAGGCAGTAAACATCCCATCTTCTGGGATACAAGTTTGGTTTTCCATGCAAATCTGAAGTGGGGAGGAGTGAATGGCCAATACAGCTTTTCTTTTGCAGTTCCATAAAGAACGATTCAAGATCGACATGCCTCACCGCTTCAAAGTCTACAACTATAAGAGCCCAACTTTCTGTGAGCACTGTGGCACGCTCCTCTGGGGCCTTGCACGGCAAGGACTGAAGTGTGATGGTGAGTCCCTAATGTATATGACACGAGCTGAGCATGGGAGCGGGCCGTTGTCTTTAAAGGGTTGCAGTCTCCAAAGCCAAGTCTCATTTATCGCACTTCTCTACCAGACCTGTGTGAGATGGCATCTGGGGTGGTGAAGGAGTGGTCAAGAGGACCATCCTCATTCTTAAGGAGGATGACAAGTGTCAGTATACAGAAAGGTGTGTGGTCCACAAGGCCGAAGGGTCACTTCCCAAAGAGGCAAAGAACATCTCGGTGACACTGCTGATCTTCCAAAATCACTCACATGCTCTGTTTCCACTATCAGACAGACCCATGACACATCACTATCTTCATAGTCCTATACCAACAGGGAGATCCTGTTCTGTGATTATGGCTTACCTCTGAGCTGACAGACTGTAAAGTTTTGGTAGCCTGTAGCTGCAAAGGCTGATGGATGTGGAAACACAGCCTTGCCCAGAAGAAGATACGAAAAAACTTCGTCTCTGTAGAGAACCAAAAAATTACCTGACTGCCATCTCACAAGAAATAAACGGTGCCCAGGCTTTGAGCTGGTGGCTGATCTCTGCCCTTGGCCAACAGCAGCACATGTTCCTGCCCAACCTGATGTCAAACCCTTTACAGCCTAGCTATCCTTTGTTGTCCTGACACCTCTTGTTCTCTCTTTCAGCATGTGGCATGAATGTCCATCACAAGTGCCAGACAAAAGTAGCAAACCTTTGTGGAGTTAACCAGAAACTAATGGCTGAAGCTCTGGCAATGATAGAGAGCACCCAGCAGGTAAATACTTTAAGCCTTGAGTGACCTAGAAACTGTTTGTTTCTAGGAAATGGGTCCTTCATGGAATGGGTAGTTAAGCTCATCTCAGCACTTTGAGGAGGCCAGAAGTCTTCATGGGTTCAAGTGACACTCTCCAGCGTTCATAGAAGAGAAATCTGTTCAGGAATAATAGAATGATTAACTCTGTTAATAGAAAAGCACTGCCTTTGAATCAGGAAATCTCTGAGCCGCACATCTCTGGAGATAGGGAGAATATTCTGAGGAGGTGACTTTGCATGCCTGCACTCTTCTTATATCTTTACCTGGTGTCTGCTTGACCACCGTTGGAGACAGGACATGACCTGGATGAACTCTTGCTCTGATGTGGTGCAGTTGTAGCTACGTTATGTTTGTAACTGAGGTTGTGTAACAGGGTCTAAGGCAGAGTGGGAGAAACTTGATTTAGATCCTTCTGCTGTCACTACCTTGCTCTGTGCTTGTGACTTAGCAGTTTGTCCTGTGACTCTCTGGTCTGTTTGGAATGAAACTCCCCAGAGCAGGGACTCTCATGAAGAGACCTGGGTCCTGGGGGGAGGATCTAGATACTACTGTCATATAAACAACACTGTATGAACATAGAAAATTGAATTAAAAGAAGGAAAAATAGCTTGTCCCAAGCCCAAAACCATAAAATAATTTAGAGATTCTAGTTCAAAGTCAGGATTGTTAGGATGCCTCTCAGCTCTTGAGTAACTGGAGACACCAAATCCATAGGTACCTAGTCCACCATATTAGGTACTCAAGTATCCCAAGGCAACATATTCATCCATACAGCAGGTGTTTTTCCACGTATACCTTCCTGAGGGGCTTCTACCAGGTTTAGCTCTGCATGTTCCTCACTTTTATCTGATAGGTAGTGCTGCCAAACATCCAAATAGGAGTTTTTTCTGCTCTTGCTTCTCTATTTCCTACCTGCTATGTCTCTAAAGCTCCTTGCACTGTGTACTTGGAGTCATCTTTTAGAGGTGAAGAGGGCAAACACTAAATACTTTCCCCAAAATACTCTGCTAGTCTCCAGAAATTTAGGCTTTGGGGACTTCTTGAGCCATAGGTGGAGTCTTAGTGTTTAGTAGACTTTACAGGATGCATCTTGCATGCTTTTGTCTCATCACCCTTGAATCCAGACAAACTCTTACCTTCTGCAACATCCTGGTGCAAGGAGTTCTTCAGAGTAACATCCAGACACTGGACAGGGATGAGGCTGCAGCATGTTCCAGGTTTCTCTTCAAAGAGGACTGTTGGGAAGGAAGTTGTTAATTAAAATGCCCTTTGTGTGGATAGCCAGGGACTCAGACCCCTGTGCAAAATAGGGGCTCTCTACATTGACAGTACAAAGACCTGTTAACACCCACACACATTTAACAGAAGGCTGTAAGTTCCTCCAGGTTACTGAACCCCTAAATGCTGGGTACAGAGATGCTCTTCTCATAAATAAAAACATCTTCTAGATCTTGGCTTCTGTGACAGTCACACTCAAGAAGCCACAGTGTTCATAATCTCAGAACATGACATTTGGCTCAAAAGTCCTTTGCTGTTTTCTGTAATCCAGGCTCGCTGTCAGCGTGACACTGAACAGATCTCCAGGGATGGACCTCTTGAAATTGGTTTCCCAGTTCCTGTGAAGGATGTAACACCACTTCAGGCATTGCCAGCATCTACAGCAGGGAAAAAAGGTAGCTTCCCCTAGTGATATGGGGCAGCAGGCTTTGTTAATTTTTTGTTTTGTGCATGGTTAGATGGAGGTGACAAAGGTGCGGAATTTATTAGCCAGTAAATTTTTCATGCATCTTTCCAGCCTGGAGCAACACGTACCCTTTCTCATCACCCCTGAGTTGTATCAACAACTCTTCCCAGCCGCATCATTTGGGCGTGGCAGATACCCTGGATCCCATCCTGGTTCCTTCTCTATGAACCTGCACTTCCCCCATGCCATCCCAACTTCTGGTGACATGAGACACCAACCACCACTCATCCAGCTAACCCCTAAACTCTCTGACACAGTGCTTGAGCACACCTCATACCTCCATTGGCAATAATGTGTTTATTCCCTTCTTGGGACTCATAGACTGTAAGATCTGAGAACTTTAAAGAGAAACCAAACTCTAAACAGGAGATTGGGAGTCCTGATCACCATTGACAATTCTCTTTCTGATTTTGCGTTTTTGGGTGAGGTTGACATCCAGTACCTTTGAAAACCATTGACAGATCCCCACTTCATTCACCCAGAAGCTGATCTAGGTGTCATGGCTCTCTGTGCTGCAAGAACAGATGTTTAGGAGGGTGAATGAGAGACCAGTTCATGTTTAGGAGGGTGAATAAAGAGCATTGATTAACAGAGCTTGGACAAAGCTACTGGGGGCTGAGTGGCCTAAAACAAAAATTACAGTCTCTGGGGGAGATCCCTTGTTTGTCTGCTTTGTGCTTGAGTCACAGAACTCTGGATATTAGGGGCAAAAATGTCACCATCTTTCATTAGACCCATGTGTCCCACGTAAAAGGTCATTTCAGGACCCCTGCAGCTTCACGTTTCATGGTGCCCCTCCAAGCACTGTACTGTAACTACCCTAGACCTATGATGGCACTGACACAATGTTTTTCTGCCTTCCACAAGCTTTAACATGCATCTACCAGAAAGGGGAGGGAAAAAGAAGAGTACAAGTGAATCAATATTTTAACCTAGCAAGGATTTGGGACAGTGGGTCCTCAGCTCTAACCCTAACCAAAGGTCAAGCTGAGACTTCAGACCCCACCATCATCCACTTTCACAATGCAATTAATACTGCCCTGTGTGGAGGTAGTATCTTGGAAACTGGACCTAGATCAAAATGTCAGAAGGCACTGGTTAAAGGACTGCAGAGCGTTATAGCAGTGCTCTGGGTTTGATACTGTGCAGCACCAGGCTACTGAGCCTCAGAGGCTGGTTTTGGTGCCGTCTGAACTAAGGGGACAGTGCCCTTTGGCCCCCAAGGGGAAATAAATGATGTCTCCATCTGGGCTTATTTTCTTTCTACAAGTAGAACTGGCTATGCTGATGTGAATCACTAAAGCCCCAGATGGTTTCACATCTGGTTTACATGTGGGTCTGTTTGTGTGCTGAGTAGCGTTCTTGCTGTTCAGCAATTTAGAACGGTACAGCAACATGCACTTGAGTGCATGGGGTAAATCCAGTAAGGGACAGGATCTCTTAAAAGTTCACATACATCCAAGTGAATGGAGTATTGAAGAAACTCTGAGTAATTCCACTCCAAGACAGCTGGAAAACTTGATCAGAGCTTCACATCCAGAGCAAGGACTCAATATAAAGATGCTGTCCCATCGTTTCATCTAGCTTTGCCAAGGGTCTTGAAAAGACCTTGAAAAAAATGGGACCACATCATAACAGCAACCAGCAAGAAGGACTGAAGGACACAGGCGGCTGGAAATGAAGAGTTTGGTCATATTTTGCTGCCATAAACCAGAAAGACAGATGAAGGAGTTTGTAGAGTAGGAGTAATGCCACTGAAGAAGGGGGAGTTACACTGGAGTAAAATTTCCTCCAGAGAAAAAGCAATGTGGGAACAGAGCCAGTCTGCTTAGTAGATGTGGTCACCAGATTTCCATATATTTTAAATACCTTTTTAAAACTGTAAGCACACTACATGTAAGTGTTCTGGGGATCTTCTGCTCATTTCCAGGGGTTTATTTGAATGCTTTGATGTGTATTGCAGAGCCACAAGGCATCTCCTGGGAGACTCCAGTGGAGGGCACAGTGAAGGGGGAGTCTCTGATAGAGTCAGACTTGGGAGAACAGCCCCAGGAGCAGCAAGAGCACCACGTGCAGCTAAAACTAACCATTGAAGATTTTGTCCTGCACAAGATGCTGGGGAAGGGCAGTTTTGGCAAGGTAAGCATCAGGGGATGGAGACACCATTGCATACATCTGCATATTGCTTTTTATGGCACTAAATAGCATGGAGTTTGAAGGCCACTTAGAAAAAACACCTCCAAGTCTTCAAAGAACCCTTGCTCTCGCATGGCTGATTCTTGAACCGGTCTTCTCCTTGACTAAGACAAAGATCTTCTTGCCCTTCCCTCTGTCCCACTAGTTGCTGTCTCATGAGTGCCCATGACAGGCTGATGGGGCATCCACAGGGAGCTGGTGGGAAAGATTTCTGTGCTGTCCTCCTTCCTGCAGCTACTCCTGCCAGCTTAGCTGAGCAATCTCGGCAGGAGGCAGAAAAATTAGCTGAAAAGTTGAATGTGGATCACCTCTCCTCTCCAGAGCAGCAGGTCCCCAGCTGGGAATGCTAACTGCTCTTTCCCAGATCCAATCTGTACTGGAGCATAAAGCAAATTTTGCAACAGCCAAGAATTTGTGCTTTTGAAACAAGAACCACCTGTTTTCACAGGATTCATTAATCTTGATGAATTGTAGATTGTTCCTCCTTCTTGCAGATGTCCTCTGGAAGGGGACTCGCGTTATTCAGTGCCAGCATAGAGCTGCATGAAGCAATTTCAGAGGAACGCACCATTGTATTTTCACAGCCAATAACAAGAATGAATATTATTATATATCACATTGCTCAGATCCCACGTCTTTCTGAGGTGAAAACTGGGCTTTGAAGAAGGGCTGCTTTTTGCCTGCTAAGTGAGCTGGAGCAATTGCTGCAGCCAGTTCTTAAATTGGTAAAATATCTGCTGTGTTGCCTTTCCATAACTGAAGATATTTGGCATGTTTACAGTTTGCATGGGAAGCAGAGCTGAGACATCTCAGAGCTAAGCCAGAATACCCCAAAAGTCACAGCCCAGACTAATCTGCACTCCAGAGCACAGATGTCATAGAAACATTTACGTTGGAAGGAAGGGACCTCTGGACATCATCTAATCCAACCTGCTGCTCAAAATAGGTCTCATCAGATGAGGTTGCTTGGGTGTTTGTCTAGTCAAAGTCTTGAATACCTCCACTGAAGCAGATTATGTACCTTGCTTTAGCCGCCAGTGTTAATGTGGACTCTTCAAGCCTGTAAGTGTCTGCTTCTCTTTGAAATGCACCATGTGGGTGTGGAGAGGATGGGCTATTTCATGCCCTTCTGCAACAAACCTCACCCACAAGTTTCCTGTGTAGGTGTCACTCCTGGTGCCCTTATTTGCTTGGAGCAAGATTCGCTTCCCCATAGAGGGGACAGGGTGTGCAGATCTCAGTGCCTGAGGGGTCTCTCCAGCTCTGCATGGACGAGAGAGGTTGAGGGCAAGACCTATGAGGAAGTCTCTTCTGCAGGAGGTCTAGCATTGCCTACCTGCACCTTGGAAGTCACAGCACAAGTCACAAATGTCCTGCGTTCCCCAGTTTCCCCAGGAGAGCAGTGCCCTGCACAAAAATGGGGGCAAAAAGGGTGCCTGCAGCATCAGCACTGTTAGCATTTCTGGTCATTCACTGCAGAGACAGGGGGAGGCTCTAGGCTCTACTCTCTGTCTAGTGCTACAAAGTGAAATGCAGCAGTAGCCAAAAGGGTAAATAAAACTTTAGTCAGGGCTAAAACATGTCTGAGCTTACTCAGTAAATAGTGTCTGGTGGAGAACTTCAAAGACCTCTTTGATGAATCTTATGTACTCATTCAGTCTATGGAAAACAGCGTCGAAAGGCTGTTAGCATAAAGATCAGGACTGGCATTGCCTTCCAGCGGAGGCTTTGCTCTGTCGTCTGTAGAAAACCCTTCTCTGCTGCTCTGTGTCTCACTTTCCCTGCCTATAAAAATAGATAGAGGTCCTGACTCCTCTGGGATGTGTTTTACCATTTCAGAGAAGCCCTGCAAAGTACAGGGGACCCAACCTGTTTGCTCAGGCCTCCTGCTAACTGGGAGGAAGAGGAGAAACATCTGATATAGATCAGTCTCGCTACTGGTGGACATCAGTCTGCACCTGCTGAGGTTCTGGTGCAGGGCATTTGCATTTCACATGTTGACAAAGCAATATTCTATGTTTTGTTATTTGAAGTCAGAAAACAGGAAACGTAACTCACGAGCATTTGCATGAAGATGGTTTCTGTTTTATCAGAAGTGTTTGGTTCTCTGATATGCCCTGTCCACACGGGCATGTAGCCCCTGCTCTTGGAATCATCAAGACCTTCTCATCCTTCCCTAGGGTTCAGCTTTATAGAGCTATTGTGGGTGTGGGGAACAAACTCAAAGTCTACAAAGTCTTAATGGAAGAACTGGGCCTTAACCATTAGCTTGTTTGAGGCCTGCCCTAGCAAATTCCCCGAAGCTCAGCTCCCATCCTCACAGGGCTGTGTTGCCAGCTCTGAGAAGAGCATTGCTCTTTCTGAGCAGCTGTTTCCACCCTAGGTGTTCCTCGCTGAGCTGAAGAGTACAGACCAGTATTTCGCTGTGAAAGCCCTGAAGAAGGATGTGGTGCTGATGGATGATGACGTTGAATGTACAATGGTGGAGAAGAGAGTCCTCTCCTTAGCTTGGGAGCACCCATTCCTGACTCATGTCTTCTGTACGTTCCAGACCAAGGTAAGACAAGGACCAGTCACCTTCCTTCATGGGCTGAGGATGCTTTGCTGAAATATGGATACTTGGTGAAGTGCTTAAGTCTGCTAAATGTTAGGGAATAGCTTAGACATGAAGTGGTGCTAAGGGAAGGGATCTTCAGGTTAACCACTTGAGAAGTGGCTCCAGAAATTTCACCTGCCTTCCCCACATTAACCTGTGGGGAATTTGAGGATTATGGCACCCAAGACTGATTGAGGTAGCTACGCAGAGACTCCCTATTAAAATCTGCATCCTGGTACCCTGGGCCAAGGGTGTGCGAAGGCCACATCGACAGCCAGGGTACAGATGTGCCCACACTGGTGTTACCTGAACCTCTTGGACCATGAAGCAGCATGCTGCAGCAACTAGCCTGGATCAGAGCTAACTCAAGAAACTCTGGTTATGGAGAATAAACATGCTGTCATTCACTTTGGGAATCTTCTTTGCCTCCAGTTACCGTTAAATTGCATCAGACTCTTCCTAATTTGTGCAGGACCACTGGTGGTGAAGACTGCAGTTCAGAGGGGCAGCACAAGCTGAAATCCTGCTTAGGACTCCAAACCAAAACTGAAGTGACGTTTAAGTAATGTATGTATCTTCATGGCCCTACATGGCAACAAATGATCAGCTTTCCAGAGCCTTTTCTACAGCCACAACCAACCATCTTAACACTAAAGCACACACAAGGCACAGAAAAAAATTAATGGAAGGAAAACTGAGAGATTGTCTCGTCTGTCCAACCTACTCAAACCACTTCTGAGAGATGCTTGCTGTCCCTGAGCTCAAATTCAGAGCAACATCACTCTCAAGGCTGCTTGTCCAGGGTTTTGTTAGGATGCTCCCAGCCCCTGCTCAGCCGCAGGATGCAGTGGCACAAAGCACTGCGTGTGTGAGGTTAGGACCTGCTCAGCGAGAGGCTCGCTGCTCCTGCAGGGTCAGGAGGAACAAATATAACCTCTGCAGTATATCCCAGTCGCCCATGGGATGCGGCACCTGTTTAAAGGCAGATTAAATTTATAACGGGGAATGTCTGGGAACTGCTATAGGCGATATGACACTGAGCTCAGGCATTCATGTTTAACCCCTTCGGGACCGTCAGTGAAGACAACATGTCCTGGGAATAGATCTTTGCCTGGTGAGGAAAGGTCACCTCTAAAGATTTTGGAGGAAAAAATAAATGACCCAACTCCAAAAGCAAAGAAAATCAAGACTTAATTAAAAAGACAAAATATTCAGAACAGTCACAGCTCTACAAGGGAGATTATACCACAGGGAGAGCTGCTTGTGCTGCCTGAAACTCCAGGTGCCCAAGGGGGAGTTGACTGTTGCCAGCGGCTGACTTGCATGCAGCGGCAGAACCGTGCTGTCTGTGGTCCAGCCTGGTCCAAGCCTGGTCTGGAAGCTGGAGGTCAGGTTCAGGATGGATACAGCAGTGGCAGTCTGCAGCTCTGGTTTCAGGCAGTGCATGTATGCAAGTGTCTGCTTCCCTCATGAGGCCACAGCAAAAAGATGAGAGACCAAACGGAGTCATGCCAGGAGCCAGATGGGATTTACTGATCATTTAGCGGGGGGGACTGTGCTTCCAGCTGCAGCTGAGGCAAGGAAAACCTGCAGGATGGAAAAGCTATGAGTGCCTGACAAATCCATGGGGGCCAGGCTCAAACACCCAAGTGATCTTTTCCTACGCTGTCTTATGGGCAGCGTCACACTACTGCCCTCTTGACATACAGAAAGACTCTCCCTCCATCTCATCCCGAGTCATCATTGCCACTTTAAAGTTATTTCATCTCTCCATTTTGCCCTCAAGTCCACAGATAGAGAAGCTGGAATGTGGCTGCCCAAGCCAAAGCCGCTCCGGGCTGTGATTGATTTCTAGCTTATGTTTTTCTGCTCTGACCTTTGCAAGCCACGCGGTGATCGCTCAACGCGTGAGAGTCATTCAGAGTAGGAGAGCTGTGACAAGCCACGGACAGTCTTTCACGGCTCAAAGGACAGCATGGTTCCGTCGTAATATCTTTTAGAGCAATCATTTTAGAAGCCAGAACACTGCTGTGTAGAGTCCCTCTCTGGACTTTAATATTGAGAGCTTGAACTTCCAATTGAAAAATTGATTTATTTTTTTTTTTTTTTTAAGGTTTCACTGGATAGATAAGTAGTTTCAAACAGGAATGCATGTGTCAATGCCTGTCTGAATCCTTAACGCTTTGGCTTGCAAGGTTTCTCAGCTGCTTCAGGTACTGAGTGCCTCTGCAAAGGACAGTAAACCCAGGAATATTCCTACACTGAAACAAGAACTTCAGTAGTCCCCATGTCTCAGAAGGGAAAAAAGGTCATATAATCTGTTGAGAGTTCTTTGAGCTCTGGGATGAGTTTTTTCCCAGCCTCAACCCAGGTAATCAGTGAGTGCTCAACTATATAAAGCTTGACAGCCCTTCAGACAGGTTTTTGTAGGCACCAAGCACCTGATGCTCCTTTTTATTCCTGCGGAGGCTGAATGATCAGTGCTTTTGAAACTCAGAATACTTGTCATGTTTTGCTACATAGGAATAAATTCAAATGCATGGGTGGTTCTTTTTTTCCCCAATCTATTTTAGAACTTGACTGTTTTATTTTACTGCAGTAATCTTTGTATCCAGATATTCAGCTGACATAATTATATGGTGTGAATTTTAACAACAAGCTCAGAGAGCTATTCTGTTGTATTTGATTTAAAGGGACACTGTTATGTTAAAGAGGAGGAAAAACATATTTATAATTCTGTGAAATCCCCAAATTAGTTAACGCCAAAACAGTAACTAGCATCACAGTGCTTGTGTTTTGTTCTTTTTGCATTTCACTGATCTTCTGCGATAAAAGTAGGCTTTCTCTTTTTGAAAGTCACTTTTGTTTCTAACTGTTTCTTTACTTCATTGACCAAGTTTTTATTCACACCCTTTTCCTAAATGCAAATTAAGTCTTGAGGCATTTTGGCTTGTAGCACAAAATAGCAACACAAAAGACTATCTCAACCCAAAAGAGAAGTTATCTTTATTGCAATTTAAAAGCAAATTATACAGAAACATTTCTTTCCTGCTTTACTAATGTATTATATCTTTTCAAAGTCCTGGTGGTGAACCATTTTCACATGCTCCGTTGTTTTAATGTGCTTAATACTGACTTTAAAATCTCTTGCATTGACAGGAAGGAGGAAAGTAAATAGGGAGTGTGATCCTGATTTGAAAATTCTTAAGCTCTGAAGTGTTTTCCATGAATAGTTTCAGGAAATTTCTCATTAAAATATCTCCTCAGAGGAAACCACAATTCCTGCTAAATTTTCCAAGGGCAATTTCAGTTTTCTTTTATCTTTGTCTTGGTGTTAGAGGAACAGGGCTGAATTATTTGACCTGAATCAAAGTGCATGGGTTGGCACATGTGCTTTTCATACCTGTTTGATGTTCAGTTCCGCTGCCTGGTTGTGCCACGGACCTTCTGAGCAGGCCCTGGATCAGGCCCACATGCCCTTCCCAGGCAATGCAGGATCCTCTCTGCCCACAGCACAGCTGCAGGATGCTGATGCACTGCAGAAGAAGTCATCCTGCAGGGCGGTGAGGTTGCAAGCCTCGGCTTCCAGCGTTGCTGAACCACTGAGGCACAACAAAGTATTGGATGCACGAAACAAAACACCATGTGCTGCTCACAAAATGATGTGTCCTGTGAGGCCAGACCAGATGTCTTTCTAGCCAGAATCCTAGTTTTGGCATTGACCAGGAAGGAAGGCTAAAGAAGAGAGTACAGGGCAATGCAGTGATTTTTCCCTTGTACAAACCATCCTTTTCCCTTGTACAAACCATCCCGTGCCTTGGCGTTCAGCCATTTGGGAGACATGTCTTCAAGCTACAAGGTTGCTAGGTCTCCATCCTCCTAGTATTTTTGGGGAGATACCTCAGCTTGGAAACATCTGATCCGTTAAACCAGCTGATGGGAAAGTTGGGGAAGAATTGGGAAGTTTAAGGAGTCTTTGAGGTTTTTGCCTTTTGCAACCAGCAGGCAGGAAAACTGGCAAGGTCTCATTCAATCCTGGCCAAAATTCCAACATGGTTCCATAGAGATAGCAGCGTCTCAGCAGAGCTTTGGGGTTACAACGAGGTTCTGCCAGAGAAGGTGAGAGCAGCTGTAATTATAACATAAAAAATACAGTCTTTACGAGACACTTCTACGTGGTGTCAGTCCATGTGGTGTGAACAGGTGGAGTGTATAGGCAAGGAAAAGAGGGGAGCAGCTCACAAGCATGTTTTTTTTAAAGTGATAGATGATCAACATGTTTAATGCACACATCCTCATTGCCTTCCTGTTGTCCAGCTCTGAGGAAAAACAGCCTGAAATGCATTCAGCTTTGCCTGACATTTCTAGAAGTCTGCAGTGTAGCTGCTCTTTGTCCTGAAAGAAAGTTGACTTCTTAAAACAAAAACATTACTTTTTTTCCCCTATTTTTCATCTGATAAATATTTATATTTCATACATTTGACTACTTTTTATTTAGTTTTTGGTGTGGTGATTTTTTTACCCCTAAATCATCAAAGAAACTTTTTTCTAGCCCTGAGAAAATTAGTCTTTTTCCAAGATCCCACCCAATACCAATAGGAAAGTCACTTTCTCTTGCAAGACAGGGCTGAGAGTGACTCAATTTACCACTGTGAGTGATGTATTCTGCCTGTTCTGAGCTGTGAGGAAGGGTCCTGGATCTCAGAATTCAAGTGAAAGAAGCTATTGCCAGCCATGTCTGCACCTTTATGTATATATATGTATTTTTATATGTGTGTATAAATATATTCATATGCCTTGTACCAAGAAGGTGGGCACACAAAGCTAAGCATCCCAAATGAACAGTTTAACATGCAGTCACAAATGCTGACAGTGCAAAGATTAAAACAAAAAGCAAATTGTCAGATCAGGGACTGGACTGAATTATTTGACAGCTGTAAGAAATGCTGCCATCTCCAGAAGACAGACTGATATTACACAAGAGGGGGGGGAAAAAAAGCCTTTAAGCCAGAGAACAAAATTAAACCTGAGGTTTGTTTAATCTGTAACAAATTGACTTTACTCATCCCCAGATCGTACAAATAGCAATAATATTGGTGCAAATAATACCTCCTATGGTCACCTACTAACAAGGAGTGGTCCAGCGTTAGTTCCTCATGGGAATAGGCACAGTGACGAGTGCGTGCATTGCTTGCTTTCCCAGTGGATGGGATGCTGTGGTGGGATTGCAACACTCCCTGAGTGGGGTGGTGGAGAAGGCTGAGAGCCCTTTGGCTCCCATCAGTCCTGTGAAATAAAATAGATCTGAAGCATGGATGAGCACCCAGACTGGGCTGGGCTGAGTGGTATGAAAGTGTGAGACAAGAATCAGCTGCAGGAGTTGCGTGAGGTCAAATCTTTCTCTTGGAAAGGGCCAGCTTAGTTCAATGGGCATGCAGTAGGGTTAAGGCACTTAATCTGCATCGAGGAGCCTTGTGGAGCCATTTGTTAGAGTAACTGCTCTAAACAAGGGTAAAGCCACATTGTCCTGCAGCATTAATTATTCCAATATTCATCCTCTTGGAAGCCCTGGGAAGAAGAATTTTTGCTCTTCAGTAAATGCTGTTAAATTGTGTATTTGTATGTATGCAAGTACTTTCAAATGCAAAGAAAACAAAATCTGAAAATCTTTGCAGAAAAGTGCTCTGGAGGGCTTCCAGCTGGTTTGAGGATTTTAAGAGCCTGTTATAGGGTGTACCTTCAAAAGATCAATTTAAATGCTGTCTGCTTTATACTCATTGTTTCTGAAGTTGAAAGCATCTCTGATAGTGACTATTCATTCTCACAGCAGTTGCATGCAGATCAGAAGCAGGTTGGTTTAACTCCATCCCTGCCATGTTCTGCAGAGGCAGAAGGAGCAGGTGGCTCTGCAGAGAGGAGCTCAGCTCAGCACAGGCACTGAGGACCTGATGGGGCAAAAAATTGAGTTCTTGCAGTAATCAAGTCTTTTCAGCACCTGGCAGGATTGACTCAGCTAGGGTACTACGTTATTTCATGTGCAGGATGCGCACCTGTATGTGTCTAACCGTATGCTGTACAATGTCATGTTGTAGAAGCAGCGCTTCATCCTCCCACAGAGGGGTTTGTCATGTTCCCTCTGCTGCAGTGGAGAAGGCCGCTGGAAGATGATCTGGAAGTAGGGAATGGCTGATATATGGATGTCCTCAAGACAACTAGTGCCAACTGTCCCAGGGCAGCGTCCATTGCTCTGTGTGGGAAATGCCTTTACAGTTCTCCTTGAGCTCTGTGGTTGTAAATGATGGCCCCAGGCTCTGCCATGAGACTTGTTCTGCTCTGTCATATGACTCTGGAACTGTGACCAGAAGTTTGGCCTGAGCATTTGCTACCCCAGGATGCTCTCACAGGCAGTCAGCAAGTCGTCTGTCATCTGTCTGCAAGGCAGACAGGTAGGGCAAAGGTGAGGGGGTCTTCCCAAGCCTGCTTCAGAGCTTTGTAGATCTCAGCATTGAGGAACAGCATTCCTGTTTGCTTGATATCCCTGAGCTAGGACTGTTGCAGGGGATGACAATGGCATGCCATCCCAGCCTCCACATCTTGAGAAATAGTTAACCCACTCTCCCCTGCCCCAGGTGCTGACAGACTTCAGAGCCTGGCAGTAGCAGACAGGAGCCATCAGATGAACTTTAGCAGGATGTGTAGGCTGGAGCCTGTCTGCAAACAAGTCCTCCGTGCCGTTCAAACCTTTGAACCTCTAGGACACTGTTGAATTTTTGGTGATTTCAAGTACGGGTTTTGCCACATCCCATTTTCAACAAGTTCTACAGCTCTGTAGATGTCAGGCTTAGGAAGCCATCCCCAATAATTTCTTGCAGCTTGCACTGCTTGATTATATCTTGCTACTCATAACAACCTACTTAGGGCTAATCTCAAGCAATTTTTCTGCATGGGCCATTCCAGACAACTGACCTTTGTAAGAAGTAAGGGGAACTTGCAAGTCTCAGAGCAGAAAAGTCAGAGTGATGCCACGTTTCTTTTCAATAGTATTTACGTACCACTCTATAGAACCTGGTAGACCATGAACTTCAGTATTAATAGTGCCTAAGTCAAGTTCATAGTCTTTAGCTTCATAGCTTTAGACAGTTGAGAAAGGGAGTTCATGTAATGATCTTTGGATTGCAATTCATCTGAGGTTGTCCACCTTTGCTTTCCTCAAATGGCAGAAGGATGCTGCCAAAGTCCCCAGCTTCAAGTTAGAGTCCCCAGTTCAATTAAATAGGTGCATCAGATGGTTGCTTAAATCCATGAGCAAGGAGAGCATGACTGCTTGTTCCACTGGAAAAACATGGACTTCAAGTTACACTTAAAGATGTGTGATGAAGGGTAGCTACAGTCAGTGGGCTTTCCAGGAAAACCCAGGGACTTTCTCTCTCTCAGTCCACTGAAGCTGAATCTGGCCCTTTTGAAGACCTATGAGGTTTCTTCTGTCCCAGTGTGATACATGTGGCTGCTGGTCTGTTGTTGTCTAAACCTCATCACCTCCCTGTGTACCTTCACAAAGACCATCTGTTCAAGTGTTTTCCTGAACGGGCTCCTGAGCTCACATAGCTTCCAAGATTTATGCATCTCTATACTAAATTGCCCATCTCCATTTGGCCTTCTTCCTTGCTTAAACTGATTTACGTGCACAGACCTCTACAGATGCAAGACCTTCAAGCTGAAAACCTGCACCCATTTCGTTTATTGGCAAAATTTGTATTCTTTCCCTGGGAGGCCATATCTGGCCCTGTACTTGTTGGATGACAGGTGGGGTTTCCAGCCAGGCATCCATTTAAAGAAGAGTACTGTAATTAAAAGAATCCAGCTAAAGAAATTGCACAAATTAGAGCAGACAGCTGTTATTTGAAAGGAACAAACACTGTTGTTTTTTCAAATAGCCAGCTCTTGGCTTGCTGCCAGAGATGCTTACATTAGATCTTATGGATAAAAGTCTTCCCTCAACTGTTAAAAACATAAGTGAAAAGAACTCTTATATCACCCCACCCCCCAAAAAATGTTATGGGCAATAGGCCACAAAGGGAAGATAGTCGTAAACTTTAGCATAGCCTGGAGACGACTAACTTCAGATGCATACAGAACAGAGAGGCTTTTGAGCAAAAAAAATACTGCATCCATTTTATTTTTTTCATGCATTTATACACAAAAGCTGAGATTCCGGAAACAGAAGTTTAAACTGGGAGCGTAACTCATTGCACAGAAACTCTTCTTGCAGAAAAAGGTGTCCCTCCTGCTTTGTGGGTGCAGTTCAGTGTGGAAGGGATTGGTCTGAGTCAGCGTCCAGCTTTGCAGGGTCCTGCTGGTGAAGTTATGGCTGATGAGGCAGTGAGGGGATCAGCGTGGCGTACATCAAAGACTGGAAAGGAAACCTTGGTGATGGGTTCTGCTCTTTATTCCATACAGAGATTCTCCCTGTCATTTCTATGGACCAGGAGGAGAGTTTTCCACTGCCCTGGTCAAATGGCTGATGGTTACATGCAACTGGGGACAAGGGCTGGATCTTTTTCTGGGCTTCTCTGACATGCAGGCACTCAATGGGCATCCAGAAATACAATTGATTTGTGAATCTTCCCACTAGCAAGTTACACCTTGCCTTGTTTAATAGAGCAGCTTTCAGGCTTAAAATCAAGCGTGTGCTTAAAACAGATTGCTGCATCTGGCCAGTATCTCTGATAACTTGAAAAAGTCAGGCCCACATGCCTCCACAAAAGTTGTGCTGGAATGCAGGTAACACCAGCTGGAGACCTCTCCACCAGCTGGATAATGCACAGGGCTGGGGACCAGAGGAGACCTGGAATTTACTTCTGCCTCTTCCACTAGTCCCCCAGGAAGCGTGTCCATCTGTCCCTCAGCCCCTTCTAGTGAGCCTTGAGCTCTGCCGCTAAAAATCAATTGCACCAGCTGATTATTAAGTGGATTTGCAATGTTTGCTAATGCTGTTTATACAACTCAGAGTAGAGAGGGCAAGTATCAGCTTAGAGAACAAAGAGGAGAAAGGAGGAATCTGAAAAAGAAACTGCTTTCTTTCCAAAACCCTTGCAGAAGTCTTTTCCTTCCTCTTTTCGAGTGCCTTCTGGGTGGGGTCATTTTTAATTTTATTTCACCCTTCCCTACCCCTTATTGTCATCTTGTCTCATTCTCTAGGAAAACCTCTTTTTTGTGATGGAATACCTCAATGGAGGAGACCTCATGTTCCATATCCAGAGCTGTCATAAGTTCGACCTTCCCAGAGCAACGTAAGATGTTATCATTACCTTTTGGCTTGCAAGTTACACACATGGGAGAAGTAAAGGCAGCAGCTGCAGTCACCAAGGATCTTGATTTTATTCCCAGCTCTGCTACTGTCCTGTAGAGGAAACCCTGGGCAAATCATTTGACCTCTCTACACCTTACCCAGCTGCAAAGTGGGGATGGTGCTTGTGCTTGAAGTAGAATCACTCTCTATCCCAGCTCTCTCCAAACTAAACAAAACAGGCATGTAGGTCATCACCTCGACTCAGTGATGCACTTGGAGCCAGTCACTTCCTCTCCCTGTCCTCTTTCCCCTCCCACAGAAGGCTTTTTAGAGCCCATCCACACAGCTGATTTCAGTCAGACGTGACCTTGCTTTACATTCTTGGTCAACCACGGAAGCTATTTCTGTCTGGAAGTGTTACAGACGCTGCTTGCTACACCCTCATCAGCATTGCATCTGCCTGCAGGCTTATCCTTTAGCCTGAAAACCAGGGACCGCCTTCTAGCCTGTGACCTGGCTCCCCTATTTTGCACCGACCTCAGCATATTCCAACAAACATTTGTTCAGAGGCGAGAACTGAGCTGGACAGAAGCTGTCCCTTAGCCTGCCCTGCTGGTGGGATTAGTCCCCTTCCCAGGACTGTGGTCCCTCCAGCAGAAAGGGGCTACAGAGGGACCATGCAATCCAGTGGAAACCTTGCCTCTGGAAGTACCTTCACTGTCTATAAGCAGCCCCAGGCATGCCTAAGATCATTTAAAAAAAAAAAAAGCCAGTGGATGAGGGTTATTTTAAAGCAAGCTACAGGTGTCTGCTGTGAATTACAGCAGCCCAGGGGTCGCTTTGTTGCCCTCGTTGAGTTCTTGCTCATCCCATAATTGGAGGCCCCAGTCATGACATCGTGGGCACCCAACCTCCAGCCCAGATTTACCACCATCAAAGAAATCCCACAGATGCATTTTCAGCCGTCTGTGGAACCAAATTTCTTGTTCTTTACGACACAGGGTGGCCTGTAGCCAAGCTGCAGGACCTGCTTAAGCTGAGGTTCCCAGTTCAGTGATAAAAGGTGAAGCTGTTGTTTGTTAGAAGCAATGAGATTTTCCTTTCTTCCTTTTAAGGTTCGGGGGAGGGGGGCACTGTACAGAGCTTCGTGGCTGCAGTTGCTCCCTAAGGGTCTTTCTCCAGCGGCAATCTTACTGGTGATGGTGGCAGGGTCTGGGAGAGACCCACAGTGGACAAGAGGGACATGAGGGCCAGCTGTC
>JAVJGI010000060.1:64193978-64206737 GCA_035590275.1 Ibycter americanus | reverse complement strand
GGCGGGAGATAAAAACCTATCAAAAGTGCAAAAGGTAAATTTAAATGAAAAATTAATATGCCAACAGAGAATTAAAAATTTATTTAGCTTTGATTAAAGTAAATAGAAGAATTAGAATAAATGAAAGGTGCTTTTAATCCTTCTACAAGCAAAAAGTATTTTGAAAGTCAATATTGAAACCACTATAGGAATTAATTTTTATTTAATAATTAAAAAAGGAAAACAGACCTTCATTTAAATCAGTGTTTAGTTTGGTGATTTTTTCAGAATCATTTGAATGTTCAGAATTAAGGGCCAATGCACTGAAGACTGAGGGAGCAGAGCTGTACAACGCTGGAGGGGCACACCATCCCACAGTTACGTTCCCTTCTGGGAGAGCTCTTGCGTTGTGCAATGGTGCTTCAACCTTACGCTGCCCCTTTGCAGCAGGACGTGGTGCTGTCCTTTAGGCGGAAATGTGTTGAGAACAAAGATCTCAAACTCAAAAAGACCAAGCTGCTAGCTAGTTCCTATCTTGGATAAAATTTCCAAAGCAAGTCCTAAATGTGAGCGGTGAACAAAGAGGTCTGTTTGACAAGCCACAGGGACCGGCGGTGGCCCCCAAACCCAGATGCCCACCTGCCTGTTCCATGGCTGGGACCGCTCCGCTGTTTGTGCAGCAGCTGCTGAACGTGGCAAATTATAGCTGCTCTTTTGAGGCCTGAGGCGTTAACTGTGATTTGCAGTTTGCAGTCTGGTGCATCGCTGTAACTCGTTATTTTAAACACGTAAGTAAAGGAGAGGCACAGGCACTACTCGGTCTGCCTTCCTTGAGACAAGGATCATGCCTTGAGGCGAGGCAGGGTGGGCAGTAGGAGCTGGGTGGTGGTTTTTTGGTCCACAGCTGATCTGGAGACATCCTTGGGCACTGAAGGACATGTCCTCACTGTCAGTTACATATGAAAAAACACAGCTAGCCATGCAGTGGGGCTTCCAAATCCCTGGAGGTGGGCAGGCTCCAGATCTCTATCATTTTGCAAAGTGTTTTCAGTGGGAGTTGGGCTGCTAGCTGTGTGGCATGCTTTTGGGAATCTCACATCATCCAGCAGTTACCTGTAAAACCCAGTTACCCCAAGCCTTCAGGAGACACTCCAAGCCTTCTGGGAACTTCATGACATTTTGGTTCCTGTGGAGACAAAATTTCCATCTTTTGGGGTCTAGTTGGAAACGCCTGTCAAGAAGCATCAGTTCTAACATGTGCTTTCTGTCATTCAGGTTTTATGCTGCTGAAATCATATGCGGGCTTCAGTTCCTCCATTCCAAGGGCATAATATACAGGTAATTTTATTCTTTAGTGTCTAGTATGCTAAACCATTTCAGCTTTCCCTACAGGCACTCTAATGGTAACTGAGAGACTGTTGCTTGGATGTACTTAGTGGTATTGCATTTCTATGCAGATTGCCTTTTTACAGAGGCTGCGTGTTTTCTTTTGAAGAGATAGTGCAGAAAAGGCCATTTTGAGCCCTCTTTGAGAATCCAGTTCTATTTCAGTTAACATTAAAACAAGCCCTTTGATGCGTTTACACCGAGTCATTCATATAGCACCCAGCATGGGCACCCAGTTTAAGCTTTCCATGTATAAAGGTAGATAAAGTCAAGCTAGCCACGAGAAATTTGGTATATCTGCTGTGCTGGTTGCTCTGGGACAATGGTGACAAGCTCAGGTCAAGTAACAACAGCAGGGAGACAGTGATGTACCTTAATTTTGGGGTTATTAACAGGTCTGCTGTACACAGTTCCATGGGGAGATGGGATTCATCTCACCTACCACCATGAATCTGAACTAGCTGCCCAAGCTTTTCTTGTAGTAAGCAGAGAGGGGGGTGCTTTTTCAGGTTCATCAAACCTGTGTTGGAGTGTGTATAGTGCCCATTTCTGCCAGCAGGCTCTACGGGGAGCCAATGGGAACGAGGTGGGACACTGCAGGCAGCTGCCCTCAGGCAGGAGTCCTGTCCCAGAGTTACTGGTATGAACTTAGTCCACAATGCATCAATCTATCAAATCCCAAGGAGAAGCCCTCCACTACAAAACTGCCCGTTCCAGCTTCTGCTTGATTTATGTAGGACCCTCAAAGTTATGCACAGATGCTCTGATCTAATGCACAAGTGGTATGCTTCAGGCCTATATAAAAGGACAGAGGCAAGAAGGGCTGCAGAAATCAGCCCGTAGTCTGCTTTCCCATGGCCGAAAAGAGGAACTGAATTTCTGGGGACCTCTAGTCCAGCTCATCTGCATGGCAAAAGTTAGTTACTACATTGCAGCCTTCTGTAAAAGCAGGAAGCAAATAGCTTGTTACAAACAAATGAGAAAGCTCACCAAAGCAATGTTGTTTGCTGAAACAAAAATGAGCTTATTTCAATGTTTGTCATGCAGTGTGAACATTAGAACAAATGCTAAAAGTGAATGGCTTGTTTATAATCCACTCTCCCATTAAAACGCAAGCTTTGATTCATCTGAACTTGCCTTATTACTCATTATTAGTACTCATGTGGGAGCCATTTATAGTCTTTATTGACTGATGATGGTGATTGCGTGAACATGAGATCAATGTCAATGGCATTAAGCTAAGATGATCTCTGGGGTCTCAGCAAGTTTCTGGCTCTAATTATTGTTCTGGATGACTGAAGGGAAACATTTTCTGAAGTGCCCAAATCACTTAGCTGTATCTGTCATTTTTACTCAGACTTCTCAGAAAAGTTGATTAAAAATATCTGCAGGGCATTGTGAGTTCGTGGCAGGACTGTTAATGCAGACATTGTGTTTATAATTCAGATTTTTATTTGGAATTGCTACACCAGTGGTGCGTCAGGGTTTGGGACCCATTTCGTTGTGAAAGGAGAGATGTTTGGAGTCTGGAGCCTTGGGAAATGTGGGCAAATTGGGATAGCTAGTCATTGGGTAACGTGGTGATAAGAAGAAACAGCTCGTTCCCTGGAGTCGATGCGGCATTGCTTTGGGTATCAAGCTTTAAGAGAAAAGGTTTAACCAGTTCTACTCTTTTTTCCTTTTTTCACGGAAGACTGATAACAAGGTCAGTTGAGAACACACAGCCATCAGTATCTCAGTCAGAGCCAACTTAAGCACTTTAGGAAAGTGAAAAAAAAATGGTTTTTGAAACTACATGACTTGCGATGTAGTAAGAATAATGAATCCAGCTGTTCCGTCTCATGCACCCACGTTTGGAAATGTTGGCTTAAATTTTAATGAATGAGCTGAGGCGTTTTTGGCAGAAACTCCAACCCCTGGAGCTAATGAGTTTGAGACTCATCAAAATAATGAAAGCGAACTGTAGGTGATGGGTTTTTTGTTTTGCTTCGATCTACCAGATGAATAACAGCAGTGCTGGCAGCCAGAGATTGATCTCAGTGGTGTAACTAAAATAAGTCATTCCAGCTGGAAATTGTGACAACATGAGTGTCCGCCACTTGGAAGGCACATGTCCTGGCTGTCTCTATATTTCTTTTTGATTGATGACTCCCACTTTTTCTTGGGTCATATTCTAGCAGCAGTGAACAATTGCCCCCTGACAACAATTTAGTGTGTAGGCACTATGAGGTCCCCCACCCTGACCAGCACCGGGCCGAAGCAAGACGAGGAGCTTTGCACAGAGAGAGGCTGAACAGACATCTTTCCTGCAATTGTAGACAATCATCTCAGGAGCATCATGCATTAGAAATTACCTTCTTTGAGGGATTCAAAGCCATTGCTGCAAAAAACGCATTGTGAAATAGTTGTCACCGGGAGGGTAGCTATATAGTAGCCTTATGGTTAGGGCTCTTGCCTGAGATGTGGAAAATGTGTGTAGGCAGAGGTTGGAAAAGACAAGTTATATCCTCAGCTGTGGGCACAAGTAAATGTTGTGTCTGGGTGCTTTGGGAGCCCTGAGAAGGAGCAGTGATTGATAGCACAGGATAGACAGTGCAGGAACGTGGGTGCTCTGAGACCAGGCAACCCAAATTGTACTTACATCCCAGGTGAAGTGCAGCATCACTGATCCAAACATCTCCCTGAGTCATTATTTCAATGAAAACCAAAACTTTTAGGTAAGATATAAAAAATATAACACAGAAGCCATGACAGCCTGCCTTTCTTTCTGCCTTTTTCTTTCTTTCTTCACATGCTTTTCTCTCCTTTCAGAGGTTATTCCCACGTGAGGACCTCTTTGTTCGTTCTGAATGACCATGATTCATCAACTCACTTGCTTTTATTTCTTCCTCTTTGCATTTCTTTTTCTCTTAGTGGGTTCTTTGCTTCCCACAGTAGCTCAGAGCCTGAAACCTCTGACAACAGCTTGACAGCTATGTGTGAAGGGCTTTGTAAATCCCCAGAGCTCAGATAGTGCAACCCAGCAGTGAAAAGGTAGTGGGTGTTCTGCTGATGTCTGGGATTATTCTGACCCTCTGCAAGCCATTCAGGGCTTGCAGGTCCTTACCTCTTCCAACATTCGTAGAGCCTGCACTGGGAGAGAGATCTGGCAGCAGCTTCAGAGAGAGTACCAAGACTCCCATGGAAGGAGAAAGTAAATATTAGCTGATCGCTTCTTGCTCACCATCTCCAGGTTGTTAGGGCAGAAGCACCAGCTGTTGCAAAGCCCTTTTTAGCTTCACTATTCTGCATTCTCCAATGAGGCAGCTTTTAAAAGATGTCTTGGTTAAAGTCTTCTCTAGCAAATGAATCCGTGCTGGAACAGGAGGAATGAGGAAGAGGGATATTAAAGTCCAAGAGAGCAGCTCCTCATTCAGCCCTCAGCCTTCATTTCTAATTGCAACATATAGGCGCTACATAGAGGTAGATAACAAGTAACCTGCTAAATTAACTTGTGTGGTTCTGTAACAATTTAAAAGAGGAGTTTCCTTCTCTTCCTCCACAGAGACTTGAAGCTAGACAACGTCCTCTTGGACAATGAGGGGCACATCAAAATTGCTGACTTTGGGATGTGCAAGGAGAACATGTTTGGAGATGCGAAGACAAGTACTTTCTGTGGGACTCCTGACTATATCGCTCCTGAGGTAGGTGTGGGGTCCAGGGAGGTCAGCAAGCTGCAGTGGGACAGAGAATGTGTCTTAAGACATGACTGTCAGTCAGTGGTGGAGGGTGCAAGGAGTAATAACCTGCTTTTGAGCAAGTTCCAGGCTGTAAACTGGGTTTCAGTTTGACTCAGAGTCTGCGTTGTTGTCTGCCATTGTATATTTTTGTGGCTAATTCATTTTTTGTGCAAATGGGCCTGGGAAGCAAGTGGCGCTTGTCTTAACTAAGAAACAGAATGCTTAATGGAAATCCAGTTTGAGCCATGGTAGAAGAAACTCCAAGAGGTAGGTTCTGCAATTCAGGGATAGGAACAGCATGAGGAATGGGAAACGTGTTCCCTGGCTAGTTAACAGTAGGCTTCCAGGTATGTACAGGCTCCTTGATAGCTGGTAGGGAGCTGTGGGCACTTCTAAGGGATGATGTTCATCACAACCTAAGAGAAAAAATAGAGAACGGTGGGTCAGAATGCCCACCTGAAGCTGATTCTCCTCCTCATTGAGTAACCACCTTTTAGATAGAGAAAGGATGCCGGGTCCATGATAAAGCAGAGATTGGGGTTCACATTCCCTCTGGGAATGTGCTTTAATGGGGTTGGCACCCACAAGCTTGGACTTCTCTCTTACTCAGACAGGTTCTTAGCTGGCTGCAAACACAGTCTGCATCCCAACCATCCCCCCTCGAGCTGAATAAGGCACTGTATGCTCTGTAAGGGCTCTGCCGTCAGAGGCATGACCTTAAAACTGAGCACAGGTTTGAATGTCTGTCTAGATAAAAAACAACCGATAGCTGCTTGTAAAAGGGATGGAGATGCCTGGAGACATAAACATGAGAGTGGTCATGCATCCTGATTTTTCCTCTCTAAATGCCAACGGTCAGAGGAAAGGTGTTGCTGTCTGGAGGACAGCTGGGACCCAGCCTCCGGACTCTGGGCTCTGGACTACCTGCTTGTCTGCTTTGGCTGTGCACGGTGCCAGAGCACCTCATGTCACTGCATTAATCCATCCATGGAGGACGTGCCTCCACAAGTTGCCCTCTGGTGAAGGAGGCTCTAAAACTAGAGATGATGGACTTGTATCAGAGCCAGGCTGTGCTTGAGCTACCAAGAGCAAGGCAGGGGCTGGTAGCTTGTGTTAAGGTCCTGCTCTGTCCCCTTGACTCAGAAAGGCTGGGGCTTGCATGGAGACAGGCTCGGCGCTCCATGCAAAAACATACCAACAGTTCCTCTTCTCCTTCTGCAGCTGATATCTACTGACACTTGGCGGTGAAAAGCTGACCCCGGCCTCCGTGTGCCCGTGCAATAAATCTGCATGGTCACAGACACCAGCCTCCGGTTTGCCCATAGTGAGATCCTTTGCCCTTCCCCTTATTTATTTCCATTTTTTCCCAGACAGAAACTTGTTCTTTTTATTTTCCTATTTTCTTTTTCCCCCTAGTAAATTTAGATATTTTGGACTAGATCTCTCCAGAAAAGAGAAAGCTCCCTTAACCTGGTGACTTCACACAATGACCGATCTTACTATGGAGACGCTTTGACTAATTAGGTGGCAAATTGGGGCAAAATAAAACATTTTTCAGCTCAGAGAAAAACCTACGAGTCATCCATGCATCATGTCCAACATCACTCTGAAACCCATTTATTTGCCTTTGAAGATCCCATTTCCTGATTTTAGTGTTTTCATGATGGATATTGGTACTTTCCAAACAGCTTTTAAAGCTTTTGGGTTTTTCCCCTCCACTGTAATTCATTGATCTTTTACTGTGTACCCAGGGCTTGATTCTGATCTAGATTACAC
Source organism: Ibycter americanus (assembly GCA_035590275.1). Taxonomy (NCBI): domain Eukaryota; kingdom Metazoa; phylum Chordata; class Aves; order Falconiformes; family Falconidae; genus Ibycter; species Ibycter americanus. The sequence continues at coordinate 64,199,877 of JAVJGI010000060.1, read as the reverse complement.
CACTGCTGACACAAGGGCTGGTCTCTTCAAATCAATTGGCTTTGTATTGCTTAAGAGCAGGTGAAAGTGTGCTTTGCCATCAAGCTGCAATTGTCTTTTATTCCACTTCGATATGCTTTTATCAAAAAAAAAAAGGCTATTTTCTGATCTAAAAAAAAAAAAAGAGCACCAAGTGATTATCCATTATCTGTGATTTTACTTTATATAAAAGAGAAAGACTAAAATAGTGCGGAGTTTTATTTCTGCACCATCATTTATTTTAGAGATTCAATGAGTGCATATAAAACAATTTACCTCTAAACTGAAAGCACTGCTAGAGTTTATGGATCATGTCTCTCGCCAGAGGCAGGAGCACTGGACTTTTTGTCACTGTTTCAATGCACCTGCTAGCACTGTAATTTGTTACAGACCCAGCACCTTCGCTACAGCTATGCAAATAAGGGGGCTTTGGGTCAGTAGACAAGCAATTTTTTTGTTTCAAAAAATATTTGACAAAAGAAAAGAAGACTTAACCTGAAATAAAATTGCTGAGTTTATTTTTTCCAGATAATTGCAAAGCTAATAAATCTTTTCTTTGACTGCCATAAAACATTTAATTTCAATTTCCAGACATTTTATACTTTAAAAGGTAAAGCCTTATAAAAATAATGTCTCTTTTCAGAAGGAAGGGTTGGGATTATTTTCTTTATAAGTGGTCCAGAAGAAATATATTAGGGAGTCTTGCTGATTCCTTTATTTGTCTCTGAGTGAAACTCATTGTATGTATTACATCTTACATTCAAACAGCATTTTTGTCCTTTTTGCATCTCCTTTTCTGGCATTTTCAGAGACAGATGTCTTAGTCGTGAGAACTCTACATCAGCTTGGGTTTAGACTTCTGACATTAAGGTGCTGCTTTGCTAGATGCCACAGGTACATCAGAGGGGGATGCTTCTCACCTAATGTGAGAAACTTCATCTAAAAATAAAGGATTAGATGGCACTTTATACTGTTGTAGGAGGACAAGCATCCCAGAAGACAAGCCGTCCTTTCCTATCTTAGGTGTGTAAGTCAGTTAAATCACCTTTTTCTCTCCATTGACTAGAGAGATTCTGGATAACTAAATTAATAAGACACATAACTTTTAAGGAATAAGATTAATCTGGGTCCAAGTAGCAATTTACAAGCAATACATCATAGAATCATAGAATCATTTAGGTTGGAAAAGACCTTTAAGATCATTGAGGCTGCCAAGTCCGTGACTAAACCACGTCCCTAAGTGCCACGTCTACACGTTTTTTAAATACCTCCAGGGATGGTGACTCAACCACTTCCCTGGGCAGCCTGTTCTAATGTTTGATAACCCTTTCAGTGAAGAAATTTCTCCTAATCATAGAATCACAGAATAGTTTGGGTTGGAAGGGACCTAAAGACCATCTAGTTCCAACCCCCCTGGCAACCCCTTCCACCAGCCCAGGTTGCTCCAAGCCCCATCCAGCCTGGCCTTGAACACTTCCAGGGATGGGGCACCCACAGCTGCTCTGGGCAACCTGTGCCAGTGCCTCACCACCCTCACAGTGAAGAATTTCTTCCTAATATCTAATCCAAATCTACCCTCTTTCAGCTTAAAACCCTTGTTTAATTAGTATTTTACCTAGACACCTATAAATTATAAAGTATTTACACAGAGGAAATCATGCCATAGTTTCCATGAGTGTTCCCAAATGAAATCCAAATCCTTAAAAAGAGAAAACATTGGATAGAATGGTTTTGTAATATTAATTGCAATATTAATAAGTTCATGTAATATTAATTTTTAGTAATAGAAAGTGTTAACAATGAAATAAGGCTCAGAAAACTGTAGAACACTTGAAGAAGTTGGTTGGGGTTTTTTTACTCTGTGAAGTGCTGGCTTATCAATACTGCAGCCTTTTGCCACTAAGGAATAACAGCAGTTCAATTCAAGTTAATTAGCCTCTAATTACAGAATATCACTACTGCTTATGTCTTCCAATTGTTTGTTCCGTGACTCTGAAGACAGTACCACATAATTTGCAAGCAGTCCGAAAGATGAATGACAGGGGATATCTTTGTGCAATATCACAGCTATTAAATTCCAATACCTCCAATTAATTGAATGTATTATCACTTAAAAAAATATGAATTATTTACTAACTTATTAACATTTCAACAGAAATAGTATTTGTTATTTAAAACCATGGATGCTTATTTTTCTGAGCTTCTCATATGAAGGCTACAAGTACAGAGCACAAGTATATGTAGACAAATGCCAGCTCTGCCTTAGACTGTAACTGGATATACAATTAGATGTCTTTTTATAACCTATCTGCCTGTGCAGCTGCGTATGTATGAATAGAGAGAGTTCAGAGGATTGGGGGTGAGCAAAACAAAAAATCATCTAATCCCCATCCACAATTTTAGTTCTACTACACACATCAACCAGGTTTCTGGTCAACTTTAGTAATGCTGTTCTTGGTCTTACGTCTATGGATTAAACAATTTCCGTACAGGATATATGAGAACGAGAGGGTAGTAAGGCCATTTTTATCTTCTTCACTCCAAAGAGCAGCTGTTTGGTCTTGTCTGTCTACAGTTTTATCTATCAGTATAAAACTACAGAGTAAAGAACGAAGTAAAGCTGAAGGTCTCCTTTATATTTCTGGTGTCATAATAATAGCAGATCTTATGGCTAGGGCGTCCCTATGGCCCAAAAGCAAGTTCTGAAAGCAATCAAATCCTTCCACTCCATGGCATCCATGGGAAGAGAAGGGGCCAGATGCAGACTGCAATTGCTCCATAATTAATTAACTTTTTTCACATACTCCACTGTACTAAAGTGAAAGTCAATTTGCTTGGGACTTACAAAGGCTGTTACTATTTACACCAAGTAAACTGCTTACGCTTTATGGTACTAGACTTAGGACTCATATCCAAAGCATCTGAAGCAAATACTTTCTGTGGGCTTTCACAATGCAGTGAAACAACTTGGAATTTATATTGGCATGGCTAAGTGAGCCTGCTAAATTTAAACGGATTTGTATTTGTATAATAGACATCTGGTTCTATGGGCTTACTCTTGCTCTCATAAACCTAAAAATCACAGAATGGCTGAGGCAGGAGGGCACCTTGGGAAGCTGTCTGGTCCATCTACCCTGCTTAAATCAAGTTGAACTAAAGCAGGTTTCTCAGCCTCCTGTCCAGTCAGGTTTTTAATATCTGTGAGGATGGAGACTCCACAATTTTGCTGCGCAACCTGTTTGACCACCGACACAATAAAAAAGGTTCTTTTTAATGTTTAAACAGAATTTTCTGTATTTCAATTCATGCTTATTGCCTGTCATCCTTCCACTGGATACAGTCGGTTATGTCACGTGAAGATGCCATGGAAGGAATCAGGTAACATGTCCCATTTTAGGCCAAAATAGCTGAGCAGAGAGCTGATAGACTACGCATGGTAATTACATTTCCTGGAGAACATCTTCCTGAAGAGAAGATGGCCAAGGGAACTGTTCAAATATACAATTTGACTGCTCCTCTGTTCCAAGACAATCACATACAAGTCATTCCACGTTCTGATTACCATTCTTTCCTACTACAGGAAGCTTATTATTACAAGGAGGATGAGTACTAAAATAAAATTAAGCAAAATTTCATAAGCTTAACTACAACTCCTGTTTAAATTGTTAGGGATAACCCTAAAGGGAATTTGGCATGCTATAGCTTTCAGACTGAGAGCACAAGCATCAGCAGCATCAAAGACAGTGAACACTTGAATGCATGCATAAAGTAACGGGAATTGTTTCCCAATTAACAATTTATCTGCATTTACTTGTTTTCATTGATGGACAAGCAAATCAACATACACAGCACTCAGGGTCAAATTTACTTTTCACACTGCTCAATTTTCTTCAGTGTCAAGGGAGTTCTTCCCAATTTACTGCAACACAGGCAAAATGGAATCAGGCACTTAATTAGTGGCATATCAAAGTTCCTAGCTTATTTCAGCTATGGATCTAACTACAAATCAATCCTGAAGTCACATGCTTTAACAATAGATGACAGACACTTTGGTCTCAGTCTTCTGGTGCACTAGCTTCATACTTGGAGCAACTGCAGTAGTAGTAAGGCAGACAGATAATTCTGCCTATCTCTCCTTTGTTCAGTCTTGCCCTAGACAAAAATTTGAGGGCTACCGAGATGGCTGAAGACACAGATCTGATGAAGCACTCAACACGTTCTTAAAACCTTGCTCTACCTGGCAGTGAAAACTTTATATGCCAGTCTCCGTCAGGAGATATTCTCAGCTGCTCCTTTAGGGCAGAGTTCCAGCTACTTCATGTTGAGGTTTAACTGAGTAGAAAATGAGCGTCTGTAAAATTCCATGAAACATCACTTCTCAAAATTATTTATTTTAACCTCAAATGCAAGTCTGTCTATACTGAAGAGTCTGTACAGACCGAAAGAAACGAGAAGAGATATAATACCTAATGACATGAATTAAATCTTGATCAAAAATCAAACTAGGAACAGCAGTTCACAAAGCGCTGATTTTCCGCTCTGTCCGTGGCTGAGTTTATATTATACATGGGGTCTGTCTGACTTGTCTTAAGGGCTTCTACTACCGCAGGTGTAACTGTGTTTAAGCCTGGAGAATGAAACCCTTTACCGCTGTGACTTACATTATTATAGCAGCGCCCACTAGTGACCCCGGAGTGAAGGACCGGTCTTTTTTGCAGTCTGAGTTCTCTTGGCTGTGTGGCTTTGAACAGGTAAAACACTAACTCAGCAAAAAGAAGGTTTTGATTTAGCCTGTTTTGTACCGGGGGGGGGAAGCTTAAAGAGAGAAAGAGCAACACTTCTGTTCAGGTTTCTTCTTTGTTACAATTTCATATGTTTACAGCCTGTTCATTCATAGTGTCTAAATCTTCAGGCAGATTTAAGTAATAAAAATAAAATGCAGGTTACTGAGTCACAGAACAACGCTGTGATGGAGTGAGACCTGTGACAGTCCAGTCCACGAAAGCACTTAGGAATACACTTAGTGTGAAGCACATGAAGAATGTTATTGGTCAAACAACTGTCAAGACTTATCTAAAGTTTAGTCTCTTTAAAGGATTTTGGGGATCAGAGCAATCACAAAAACGTAGGGTCCCAAAACTCATTGTTTTGTAGCGACAAATTTTACTTACACACTACGTTTGTATAGGTTACAGCCATGTACCTGCTGATGAAATGCTTTATGGACATCATTTACAGTACATATCGCAATTAATTCAGTGCCATCAGATATGAGATAATATATGTTGATACAGATATGGATCAAATCAGCATATCCCAAGAAGCTAACCTAGGTTCCCTCATCAGAGAAGCAAAACCTTAGCAAGTAGCATCTAGAGTCAGTCCTGCCACTCACCTCACAGTGAAGATTTTTAGATAGCAAAAGATCGAACTGCCTTAGAAAAACAATTACATAAGGAGAGAGACCTCTTGGTTCATCTTGATGGGAACTAATGTGAGGAAAAAGTGTACCTTCAGAATACTGAGCCTTTGCTCAGTTCTGCTGGCTATTTGCCTTGCAAACTGTGAGCACTGGGTTCAAGCTATTCCGGCAGCCTGCCTCCCAGTACTGCGGGGAGGCTCGGTTTGCAGGAGGTCCCCCACACCCACTCCTCGGAGGTAATTCACTTTGGTCACACAAAACCTGATGCACGCAAATGGTCTTCAGTTGAAAATCAGGAAATATGAGCACACTATTCTGTTGTTCAATTTCTACTGCTGTTTCAATTTTGCATCCACAAAAAAAAAAAAAAAAAAAAAAAAACAATAGTGTGTAGGCTGTACTTGATTCAGCTGCAGCAGCTCCAGAAAAGCTTTTTTTGAATATACCCTTCATGACAGA
>JAVJGI010000060.1:64163277-64193878 GCA_035590275.1 Ibycter americanus | reverse complement strand
CCCCCAACAGGCTTGTGCCCCAGCCCCTGCCCCAGCCCCGTGCCCGGCTATGGACACGCTCCAGCCCCTCAGTGTCCATCCTGCAGTGAGGGGCCCCACACTGAACACGGGATTCGAGGGGCGGCACCACCAGCGCCCAGCACAGTGGGACAGGCACTGCCCTGGTCCTGCTGGCCACACTGTTTCGGATACCAGCCAGGCTGCTGTTGGCCTGCTTGGGCACCTGGGTCAAGGCAAAGACGAAGTATGAAAACAGTCAAGAAATTCCTCACCCATTTCTACTGTACCTCAGAGCTAGCAGTAAAGGTCACCTTTCTAAATCATAATTTTTCAACTGTCAGCAGTTTCATATGTACTGATCTTGGTAGTTGTTTTCACTGGTATTAAGCCAGGACTTGTCACTGATGCCTACACTGTAGCTCTAGTATAGGCAATCACATTGCAACCAAGCTGTGGGCTCAAGACTAAGGATTGTGCCTTAATATGAATTATTCCCCTCTCCAGCTCTAAAATCCCAATAAGGATCCTACACATCATAGTCATCGCAAGTACCTTTAGACATCCAAGATGTAAATATCTATCTATCAGCAAGTTGTCTAGGCTTCTTGATAACCAAAGGAGACAAATGGAGGGCTGTATCTTACACCAGGTAGATATTTGGCTGGATGTCTAAAATTGAACTAATTCTCTTTCTTAACTACAAAAGGAGCTAATGATAACTGGTTCAGCTCTAGGTATCTCTGTAACAGACATGTAAAGGCAGGTGAGATTAATTTTGCTTCCCCAGAGGGGAAGTTTGAGAACATGGTGGTGTCTGGCCAAGTTTGTTGGGGAAGAAAATGCCACATCCCTTCTTAGGGGAGGTTATCACTCTGCTGACGTCCCCTGGCCCCCACACACTGGATGGAGTCTTCACTTTATAGCTGACACAGAAAGGCACAAATCAGTGGACTGACTGAGGACAAATTCCCATCGCTCTACCTATAACTCAGTTGGTCTCAAGAGGACAGATCAATAATCACTTTTTCATGTTTTTTTCTGGGGCACGTTTTGCTGGGATAGATCCACACCATTTCTACTGACTGATAGTCCTGAAGTACCCTTACACTGCTACTTTGGTGATTTTAAAATATAGCTTGTGTGAGTTAAATCAGTCCCCAAATGCTAATGCCTAGCCATTTGTGTTCTCGGACTTCACAGGCCTGATTTGAACCCTTGGGATAACTTGGAGGCAGGCAAGACTTGCCTCACTTTTTGTGTTTGAGATCTCTCTGATAGTCAAGGATTTGTTCAAGTAACTGAAGAGTTACATGCAACCTGTTATGTGGAGTGCAAAGGACTGTTTTGGCATCCAGGTGGGGCTGTGACTTGGACCTCATCAACCCACAGGCTCTGCACCACTGGCAGATGCTCTGGCTCATGCTGCAGGCGGAGGGAAGCACCTCTGCTACCCCACTCAGTGCAAAGGGGGGCTATTGAAAAGTCAGGGGCTGCCCACCCTTCTGAAGTTGAAATACTCATGTCAGACATTTTGCCTCTGTCTTTTTCACTCCTCTCTTTGGACAGATATTGCTGGGGCAGAAGTACAACACCTCTGTTGACTGGTGGTCCTTTGGTGTTCTCCTGTATGAGATGCTTATTGGCCAATCTCCTTTCCATGGCCAAGATGAGGAGGAGCTTTTCCAGTCTATCCGTATGGATAACCCATTCTACCCTCGCTGGCTTGACAAGGATGCAAAGGACATTTTGGTGAAGGTAAGAATTACCACATGTTGAACGAAAGTCTTTTTGCCAGAACTGTAATTTTTGATTTGTGCATCTTCAGCTGTTGCTCAGAGAAACAAATTTAGTGTGATAGGACCAGAGAGTCACTTTCTTGTCTGTGGACCTCAAATCACATCTGACCTGTCTTAAGGCCATCTTTGTGTCTTCCTTCTCCTGAGTTGTGATGATGGCTCCTCACATCTAGTAAGTAGGATCACAGGGTATCAGATACTAGCAGAGATCAGTGTGACTGCAGAGCATTCCCTAAGGTGCAGGGCATGTTAACTCCTTGAAGAGACATTCTGCCAGGCTTTGAACTAAAGGTTACAGTGACTTCCTTGATAATGATGGCTTTGAAGCAGTTCTTGTGCCTCAGAGATATGAGGACATCTAGGGTAGCTTGCTTTGGTGTTCAGCTTGATTTTCAGTAGAGAATATTTAGCATCATTGCACTCAGCTAAAGAGCAGGAAAACAAAACCTAAGCTGCGTTCTGAAGTGGCAGAGCTACTCAGGCTAGTAGCACCATGTCATCTGGATTTTTGGCCCTTTGAACCTCCTGCATAGCAATGCATAGTGTCCTTTCTGAGTGGAGAACTTTTCTGTTTCCCTCTAACAGGCATCCTCCTTGTCTTTTAGGTTCCCTTCTGCTGACGTTTTTCATTGCCTGCTCTCAGCCCTATGCTGTTTAGCATGGTAACCCTTCTGACTTGGGAGAAGAATTATTCTAGAGTTGCAAGATAAAGGTGCAGTGTAGTCACAACTAGTCTAACAAGTTACCTCCCTTCAGCTGGGCTTTGGTCTGACATTGAACATGACCTAAGCTAAGGCATTTTAACTCGAGATGGAGCATGGTGATAAAGCATGTCCAAAGGCTTATAGTGGCTCAGCTGATGTGAGGTAACTTGTTCATCACAAGATTTTGGTCATATCTGACCTACCAGCCCCTACCTTGACTTTTGCATTCACAAAGTAACAGGACAACATAACAGCATTCCACTACAAAAACATGGAGAACAGGAGATTATTTGAGCATCTGTGCTGTGTGCAGCGGGGCTCAGATGTTTAGGTATCACTGTAAAATGGTAATAATGAAAACAATCAAAAGCAGTTGTTCAGGAAGATGTACCATAGCAGACTGAGACCTTGAACGTCTATTTCTGGGACATACGTTGCCATCTTTCTGCACAAACAACCTGTACTTGTGTCAGGATTAGAGGTAGGAATCATCTTTATACCAACCAAAAAATTTCCTTGCTTAGGAAAAAAAAACATTTTCTACATTGTGGGCTATTGTCATTGCCACTGGCTCTGGGTAATTACATATTGCACCCTGCTTAATGCCTGTATTATCAGCACAGAATTTAACCTTTGGAATCTGCACTGCTGTGTAATCAGTTGTCTGTAGGATACCAATGTTGCCTGCAGTGTTCACCAAAACCTAATGCCTGGGGTTTTTTCAAACAGGCCCTCAAAGGTCTATACATCAGATTCTTTTGCTGTCGCTTTTGGCATTAGATGTTTTTATTTGTTCTTTGCTGAGTGGTATCTATCTTATGCTCACTGTTGGCCAAACAGAGTAGCAAGAAACTTCTACTATATGTAACCCAAGTCCGTTTTGAGATGACCTCCAACAGTAAAGTGCTTTTGCAAATTTGCCCTTACCTCTGCAGTAGGACATATCAGCTGTATTCAGGTCACCTGCTATCACACGTTGCCACTCTATCTCCCCATTGACTTTAGAGGGATCTATGGTGCTCTATGGGCCAACTGGCCTGGAGGTTCCAGACACTTTACTGCAGATGTAAAGATGAATTTTAAACTATTCACACCCATCATTACAGCAATACTTCAGCAATGCATCCTGCTCATGAATGCTGAGAGGAGCTCTGAAGCGTTTAGCGGTCCTGAAACTCTCCCCCAGAAACATTTCAGCTGCTTCCAGAGCCAAATGGCTCCTGCATCACCATAAAAACATGTATGACAAAACAGGCTATGTTTACACTACACTGAAGAGTGGGCATAGACCTGCATGTAGCTGATGGTGAAAAGATATGCCCCCACTTCTAGCTTTTCCCCATCTTCAGCACAATTAGTCATCCACAGGACTTGTAGCCTGCCATGTGCAGCAAACACAAGCTATATGAATTGGGAGTCTTTTGACAAAGTAGACAGTTGTCAGTTTCTGAGCTCGACAGTGGAAAGAAGCAAGCACTTCCAGGGTGTCCTTAATCTCATCTTTAAGTGTGTAAAGGAGGTCAGATGATTTGCACCTGAGATGACTTTTTTCTCTATTAATTATAAAGGGTCAAATACTGACACTGCAAGTGTCCAGAGGTATAGCAGGTGAACACAACCCCGCATAGGCTAGGCTAGTGTTTTCACAAATTATGCTTATATTTTCTGATTACAAAAAATTGTCCAGAAGAAAGCTCACAAGTGCAATCCAGATGTTTCACCTGTGTAGCTGCATATTTGCACGCTCAGACACATATGTTGTTGCCCCTGTAGCAAATTGTTCTCTCTCCTGCAAAGGCAAAATATGACCAAAGTCTCTCAGTTTTGGATATTAAGCTAAGAATCCAAACTGGTTCCCCAGTCAGAAATTTATTAAGGTAGAAGAGTCTTCACACCCTCACCAACCATGTTTGAGTTAGAAGTTTAAGACCCTATCTGGTAAGACTATCCTAATGAATACACTGTTACTGACAAAAAACTAAGGTGTTTCTCTTTCTTCAACATTCAAGCTTTTTGTGAGAGAACCTGAGAGGAGACTGGGAGCAAGAGGGAACATCCGCCAGCATGCCTTTTTCAGGGAAATAAACTGGGAAGCTTTAGAAGAAAGAAGGATGGAGCCTCCTTTCAAACCAAGAGTGGTAAGGATGCACTTTCTTTCAATTCCACCCATCTCATGTCTGTATTTCCTGAATCATTCATTTCCAAAATATTTAAACCCTCCAGCACACACTCGCAATAAACTAAAGCCAAGACCCACAGTAATGTTATAAACCCATCGATTTAGGGGCAGTGTCCAAAATCTTCAGACATGGGTCTTCAATATCAGAGACCTCAAATCCTGTTTAGATTCACAGAGTCAGCATGTTAAAGGTGGATAAATGGCTGCTTCACACTGGAACTGAAAGTTTTAGGCAGTAAGTGAAGACTTTCAAAATGCCCTTAAACTTTCAGGGTTATCTTCTGGAGTTGCTCTGCGCATGCAGTCTCTCTGTCTAAAAGTAGATGGAGGAACTTGGTCTTGGGCAGTCAGGATGCAAAGTGTTGACTCTCACTTAAAAGTCCAAATGCAGATTGAATTGTTAACAGGCTGTCTGGTATGTTGTGTACATCAGATACAGGCAGCTAAAACCATCTACAATTTGGATCTACCACAGCCTCACTCATTTTCCAGTTGTTGGAAAGATAATTGTGAATTATGTTTGTCTATTGGCTGGGCTGCCTGAGCTGGTCATCATGACTACTACTTTGTGATGGCTATAAGCTCAGGTATGGCATGCCCACACCTGAGAAACCATAGATTACTCATCACTTTCTCAGTTACCATAGCAGAGGTCTGGATGCCACTTAAAACACCTTCCCTTAACCACATAAGTACAGCCCATTCTGTAGGGTTTCTCTTTCATTGCCCTGCGGAAGGTCAAGAAGGAAAAGTTCAGGTAACCAGGTGGTTGGCTAAGTCAGGGTAGTCCTGACTATGAATAACAGACCTATTAAATTATTGAAGTCCTATTAATAACAATAATATAATTTGATTTGACAAGTTCATCATACTTTCATTTTACAGTCCTTCACAAGTGTTATTTAATTGATGGGTCCAGTCTGCCATGTTACAAAGTTGTAATATCCCTGCCTGGCAGAATTCATGGATCACAGGATCAGTGCCTCCTATATAATATTTATTTCCATTACTACTTCAATAGGGTGGTAGTAAGCAATTGATTAGCACTGGTTGCTGGATATTAATAGCTCAGATGGAAGTTTACTGCAGTTTGACGTGTTACTGTACATCATTTGGGCTGGAGTAACTAATCATTCTGCAAAAGGCCAAGAGCAAATGCATTGAAAATTCCCTGGCTGAGCTGAGCTTGCTCCGAGGTAGTTGAGCTGAGCCCATAGGAAGCAGCCTGATAAGACCAGTACCATTGTAATGAAGATCTGAATATTAGTGGTTTGACACCAATTATTTTTTTTTCCTTTTCTTGAAGAAATCTCCAAGTGACTGTAGCAACTTTGACAAGGAATTTCTAAATGAAAAACCCAGACTGTCCTGTGCTGACAGAGCACTGATTAACAGCATGGACCAAAATATGTTCAGCAACTTTTCTTTTGTGAACCCTAAAATGGAGAAAATATTTTCCTGAGATCTGCCTTGCCGAAGAAATTCTCTGTAATGGTTTAAGTAACACTTTGTCAGCTGAAGACTGTGCATTGTTATTTTTATCATGAACCATCGAGAAAACACCTCAGTGAAAGTTTGTACCATGCCTGGAAGCTTCCAGCTTATTCCAGTCTGTAGCAGATGCCAGCCATTCTTCATTAATGATGAAGTTTCTTTATGGTATCGTTTGGTCTCTCTTCTCTCTTTTCCCAATGTTCTTGAAGTTGAGAGCATCTGAAAATGAGGAGGTGCCAAAACCTGTTCCCCACTACTTGTACACACAACCAACGGGTTTCTCTGTAAGAAAAAACAAGTATATTTGAGTTTCTGGTGATGTCAGTGCCCACTTCTGCAATTCTCAGCTAGGCCCACCTTCTGAAGAAAAGTGGTTTGCTCAAGGCCTGAAGGTATCTAGGAAGACTTCAGGCTGGATGCTTTGGTAAGCTCCACTTGTACATGTGCAGAATCATGCGTGTGTGCAGATTTGAAGAAGCAATTTTACTCTCTACACACTTTAAAAATAATGTTCACAGGTGTTAGGATTCAGTTTTTCTCCGCGGGGACAAAGAGGCTTTGCAGGTGCCCATTCCAACATACGTACATCTCAATCAGAGGGACTGGAGATGAGGCCTCCACCCCGAAGGAGGATTGTCGCCATGACAGGTGTCAAGATCAATACAGAAAACCAGTGGTTTACACTTAGTACTCGAGCAGGAAGGAAGGGAAGTGCCAGCCCAGCAGAAAGCCTTGAGAACCGCTGTTCTGAAATTTTAACTGTCCTTGCACATGCCAGACTCAGAGCAAAATCTGGACTGAGCTTTCTGGAGTTTTATCCTAAAACCACATGAGAAAGGTGGAAGAGGTTTCCTCAAGCCATTGTTTAACTTTTGTGACACAGGCCTTCCAGTCACAGCATTGGCATACTTTACTCAAAGGGTAGTAATCAGTCCTTGCAAAGGCTGATAGACTTTCTATTGCTCTAAATTATGACCCAGCTCTTTGGCACGCATGGTGGACATAGGTCAACAAGCTGCAGCCAACAGTCACAGGGCAGGACAGCACATCAGGTGAGGGTGGTCCTTCACCATCTGTGACATTTTGCTGTGTGGTCTATCCCTTTGCAGTCTGTGGAAACGTAGATGGGTTAAAAAAACTATTTTCTATGATCCTTTCATCACAGGATCCTTTAAAACAAAGATGCACAGTTTTCTGAGGTTGGGGAGATGTAGAACTGCCCAGTTACTGCTTGTCACCGAGATATCAGTTAAATACTGGGTTAAAATTAAGTCAAAGCCCAAACAGAGGATTTTGTAACACCTTCGATTTAGGCAGTCACCAAAGTTGGTGTTAGGCTGCAACTGAAGTGTATACATTTGGAGCTTCGTTGCATCAACCCCTCCAGTCCATGGAAAAGAGAACCTCTAGAAGGTGAGTCATCCCAAAATCAGATTCCCTTCAGAGGTGCCCTACTGTATCTGCTGGAGGAGTGCAACCTTGCAGGCAGTGCTGGGATATCGTTGGCAGTGACTGCAGGCACCGAATCCTGCAGGACCAAGAGCAGAAGTGCCTAATATCGACAAGAAAAGCAAAGTGTCCTGAGAAAGGTTTCAGCCCAGTGACTCTCATGAAATCCTTGTTTGTGCTGTATGAAACGCAGGGGGCATCTGTGCTCACAGTTTGTGCAGCTGGTCATCATGTTTAATTAGAACGGTTAACATTAATTTTTTTAATGCCAGTGCTGTTTGTACAGTTTAATAAAATGTTGTGTACAATTGGAAATGTTCAAGTGATTAAATAGGGACAAAAAACAGAGGTGCTTAGAAAAGCCATTAAAATTGCTCTGTGCTTTCTGGGGAATGTTCCCCAGGGGAATTTCAAGCCATAAATACCCAGGATCAGCAAGCGTTTGAACAACTGTAACTACTCCACGGATCAGTATCTAAAACAAGGATTTGGCACCGTGCAAAGGGCTCCAAGACAGTAACATGTTCCTTTTCACTACCAGAGATGACGTGGCTGTAAATGGGGTCTGGTATCTCAAAGGGGTTGCAGAGCCAGATGTGCGGAGGTCGGTACTATCAGAGGGTGATTCAGACCATCTTCCTTTGACATCTGAAAGAGTCTGGATCAGCCAAGTCCTGGGGGTGGCCTGACTCTGTCCACATGCTATGGATGGAATCTGGATGGCCTAATCCAGCCTACAGATTGCATTTCTGAGCATTTGAAGATCGGCAGTATCCCACTCTAACTGACTGTTAGGGATGATTTCTTTGCAATGGCGCAGTGGTTTGTGCTTGACACCCCTAGAGCGTAGACTAAGGAAGGAGGGTGCTGAATCACCTCTTGTGGTTACCTGACTGAAGAACAACAGGGTTTAACACCTCTCTGACCAGAGGGAGGGCTCTCTGCACTCCAGCTGTGGTCCCATACAGCTAAAACAGGCAAACGTAAGTCACTTGTGAAGGAGCATGTTTGAGTAACTGCTAGAGCAGACATGGTGTTAGGCTTACTGTAAGGCTTTTGATGCAAACCACAAGAAGTGCCTGCGTCTCTCTGCAGGCGTCTTCAGCTTAAAAACCAAATAAACTCATAGAGGATGGGGGGAGGGAGGCAGGGAGAGGTGGGTATGAGCCGTCATGAATGTGCGTGCTGTGTGTCTCACTGGTGCCGCAGCCTGAAAACCCTCCCAGCTGTGCCTGTGGTGTGCAAAGAGTGACGTGGCAAGCAGCAAGCATTTTCCTGTGGTGGCAGTGAGTGAGAGATAGGAGCCAATGAGGGCTGGATGCCAAACACCCGCACAGAAATGAGCAGGAGCCCAGGTACTCAGAGAGATGCTTCTTTGCCTTGCCTAAGGCACCTCCATACCCATCTTGTCTTTTCTTCTTTTTTTTTCTTTTTTTCTTTCCCATCCTGCATAAAAATGTTAATTTTATGGCATAGTAGATGGGCTTGCCAGGTTTAGTTATTCATTTGCTGAAGGCCCAATCCTGTTCTGGAGCCCCACGGGATCACAGCAGTGCTATAGGAGCATGGCACCTGCAAACATCAGGGTCTGACCTCCACCACCACCCATTTCAACTCAAGTTTTGGGACTTCTCACCACCCAGCTTCTTCTTCCCCAGTCTTGCTGCTTTACTTGGCAGATGTACAATTTCCTACTTGTTGGCATTCACCAAACCAAACCTCAGACTGATGAACAGATCAGGACAAGCAGGAGTCACCAGTGAGTGACAGCTCTGATTTCAGCCTTCCTGCAAAAACCAGGTTGCTTTCCAGAGGAGGTTGGTTGGTCTCACGTCTCCTCAGCGTGCAGCCCAGGGGTGTGGCTGCCTGCCCCACAGGTAAGACCAAGCTCCATCCTGCACCCCACTGTGCTCTTGGCTGCCCATGCAGAAAGGAAAGGCAACTTTGCCCAGTGGTTACCAGACACATCTTGCAGTGGAGAGGTATCACCAAAAGTCCCTGTCTGCCAGTCCAAATAGTAGGTATTGCGAGTAGGTGTGCTCCTCCCTTTACTATTGTATTTGTACCTAAGGCACTTAAAACCCAAGTGAGAGATCACAGGTGAGACCTAAACTGCTCTCACTCCAAGAGATGCCAGCTTAGCTAGCGTATTACCTACAGCAGCTAAAATCATGATCAATATGGGGCCCAAAGCATGTCTTGTGATGTTGTGAAGCCAGTGGAGGTCTCAGGGCAGACCACAGGAAGCTTTTTCACCTTGCTTACAAAAAAGTTTTGTCTTTGCTGTATCACAGCAGCCAAGACAGCGCAAGCAGAGCTAGTGAAGCAGAGAAATTAATGTATTTCTGGCTCTTCTGTAACTGGCACTGGTTGCAAACCGGTGGTCCTGTACAGCTCAGTGACAGTGCCTGACATGATGAGGTCCATTCCACTGTTTGGTAACAGGCGTGACGGAGCCCTTTATCCTCAATATTACCTTAATATTTATATACATAAGGATATGAACTGATTGAAAAACAAAAGGAAAGTGAAGCAAAGAAAAAACATCGAGTTGTGGAAGATGAAACAAGCACAGAAAAGGAAGGCAGGGGAGAAAGGAAGGATACAGGTTGGTATCATCTTATGCAACATTTCATTCAATGGTTTCAGTTACACTCTGCTGTTTTTCTTCAAAGCCCCCAGTACCATCCTAGAGTTGTTTGTGTAGCTGAAGCAGGGGGGATTTTCAGAGATTTCAGAGGATGGGACAGCCTGAAACTAGAACACATAAGTGGCTCTAACCTGGCCTACCAGGTAACACAGGGCAGCTACTCCTACCCTGACATCTCCCCCAGAAATCCAAATATTTCTGTCCTGAATCTGGATTCAGGTCCCAATTCAAATTTAATTCAGCTGTCTATGACATAGGAATGCAGTGTAACTGCTCACCTTTAGTCATCCAGCATCACTGAGACACCCTGGGTATCCTGGAGAAATTCCACTGAACTTGGGTCTCGCCTACACCCTGTGGCATATCCCACAGCCCTGTTACCCCAGAGCACCCCCAACAGCAGTGAACACCTCTGTGTAAGCAGCTGAATCAAGCCCGGTGATGGAGTTCACCCTACAGCAGACACCTGCACTCAACCAACTGAGTCACTCCATGTGGTGGGGACAACACGTCACAGCTCAACACATGCGATCGTTTTGGGTTGGTTTGGGCGTTTTTTTTGCTTTTGCCACTGGGTTGCAAAAATACCATTTCTTTGACTCCTGCCCTGAAAAGCACCAGAAACAAAAAACCTTTGCCGTGATGGTCACCAGCCTCTCAGCTGGAGGAAATCTCCAGGTGCTGGCAGTGAACAGCGTGAGCCCCATGGTAGGCAGGCTGGATCTACGTGCGTGTGGTAGCTGCTTGTGGGATGTTTGCTGGCACTGAGCTACTGAAACAGCCTGAACTAGAGCCTGGCAATGTCATCATAATTTGACTCTGTCAAGGAAGAGCCTTGTAAGAAGAGACATTAAAAATTAGTCATCAGCATGTTTTCTGTAGTTGCTGAAGAAACTTCATGAAGGAAATTCTCAGTCCTCCTGGTAAATCCTCATTAAGGTGGACCAGAAGACACTGAATTCCCATTCCCATTGACAAGCATCTTCCCTTCTCCATACTAAGGCAGTGATAACCAGAGAGGCACAAAACTCAGTATTTATGGTCCTTTAAGAACTGTCTTTACTTTCAGTCCTTGCAAGGACTTTCAGTTTCATTTTGAATCTGAGGATCTGGTGAGTCAAAAATTCAAAGCAAAGCTCTGCCAGAAATCTTTGCCCATCTCTATGAAAATGGTGTAGAAGCTCACTGCAGACCCTTAACACCTTTTGAGATTTCCTCAAAAGGTCAACAAGGCCTAGCTGGTGTCTCAGTGGGGTTAACTTGGAACAAAATTGAACTAACAATATTCAACACAACTTTGCAGAGAAACATGTCTTAGGGGAAAAACGATCCTGTGATTAAGGTGCTACTGAGTCTTTGTAAACCTAGATTTATTTCCAAGTTCTGCTATACATATCTCCTGTGGCCTGGTGCAAGCTATTCTTGTTAGGCTTTGACTTTTCTTCCCCTGAATGGACGTAGTTCATACTCTTGCTCTAGGTTGTTCAGAACAGGGGCTTATGGAATGGAATTCAAGCTCAACTAACCAGAGTTGCCTAAAAGTATGTCATCTTTGAAGTTCATTAAAATTTAACTAGCTGCATCCAAAGTAATCATCTACGTTTCCCCTGTTACCAGTGGAAAGGGGTTCTAAAAGTATGGTTCATCCCATTCAAAGACAGGTAACCAGAGTTGTCCACTGAACTTTCTCTCCCTCCACTTTCTAGAAAAGTTGGCAAGTGCTGCCCTGTGTGTATTTGTGCATCACCTTGGGCTTCAGTAGGGCCTTACTCTCAGGTAAATATAGTAGTGCCATTGTATAGATAAGGAGAACATACAAATGCCTCAGCTGGCTGTGAATGAGGCTTGGTTCTCACAAGACTGGTGCTGAATGACTATGCTGTGAGTGTCATGGTACTTAGGTCTCTGCAGTATCACCCTGGTTTGGTAACTAGAGCTAGGAACAGTCAAGGGGCTGATCCACCTCACCGTCCGCCTAGCTAGTCTAGGCTTTATCGGTTGTCTGTAAAACTGTTATGTACTGTGTTGAAAGCTTTGCTAAACTCAAGATAAACAGCAGCAACTGCTCTCCCCTCTTTCACCAAGCTAATAATTTCTTGGTAGAAGGCTTTTATGCAGGTTGGTCAGACATGATTACCCTTTTATAAATCCATGCTGACTACTCCTCATCACCTTCTTGTCCATAACAAGTTTGGAAATTGTTACCCAGAGGATTTTCTCCATCAGCTTCTCAGAGACAGAGGTGAGGCTTACCAGCTTGTAGACCCTTAGCCTCCTTCTTGCCCTCCTTGAAGATGGGAGTGACATTAGCTTTCTTCTATTCTGCACTCCAATTGAAGTCCGGGCTTATGATAGGTCTTCATCACTTCAAAACAAGAAGTTCCTGCACATCTCTGTGTGGCTGGGTGTAGCCCAGTTGTAGTCTGCCTGCAGCTCAGCTTAGAAAGCCCCAGCTTCTAAGCCACAGGCATTTCCCACAGTCCACTGCCATAAAGAAGCTGAAGCCCTTTTAGAAGTATGTGGTAAGCTCCTGGGACAGCCACTGGTGGCTTGGGATCAAGCAAGACTCTGCTCGTAGGTGCCTTGCCTGAAGAGACCTGGGTCCATGCTAACATGGTGGATGTCCTTGGGCTCTCCAGCTTCACTGCAGCTCAAGCTAGAACTGCACCCAAGTGTGACTGTGGGTGGAGAGCAATGCACTGGTCTTTAAAGCCACCCAGAACCCCGGTGTAACTAATAGGTAGCACCCCAGAGTACAGTCAATCACTTAGCCTGAGATTTCTCATCAAAGCAATGATGTTGCCTCCAAAGCTCAAGTGGATTGAAAGCTTGACTAAATAACTTGAGTATCATAGGAACTGCTCAGTTAAGATGAACCTACGGGAATGCTTAAGGGCACAGGCTCTTTCTCATTCTACATTTTTACATGTTTAATTAAAACCCCCTTAGTCTCTGTTCCAAGAAGTAACTGGATTCTGTCTGTCTGGGACCTAGCTATCACTCAGTCCATGCTGCTCCACTGTCCTAAGTAGAAACCTGCCAGAATACAGCAGCTGGAGAGGAGAATCATTATTTTAATAATCACTTAGAGAAAAACATGCTGTTTGAATAGAGACAAAATAAAAATTAAGCCTCACGCTTAATTTATGATGTGGCCCTTTATTTTAAAGGAACATAAACAGAAAATGATCAGACATCAAAGAAAGAATCTCAGCTTTCAGTTCTAAACTCTTTTTTATTATTGTTGTTAGACTCCCAGTAGCAAAGGAAATGAGTTCTCTGGTAATCATCTCCATTTAATTTTCAGCTCCTTTCTGTTGATAGCATTGTGTATAACCTTTTTCATAACAGTTACTTTAAATTGTGTACTTTGATATTCCATTCAGCTGGTAGGGAAAGAAAAATCCATTCTAAAAAAGCCATTTTATCTCTGCTGTACATGAGCTCGGCAGGGTAATGTGATATCTCAGAGAGTATATTTATTTTAAATCATTGGTATTTTCCACCAGGGTGAAATTCTTCAAGATATAACCTCTCATTGCTTCCCTCCTTCCCCCCCCCGCCAAAATGTCATGGGGCCAAAGTTGTGAAGAAAAAGGGACAAAACAGCAACCCTCATTCCAAAGAAACAATAATCCACACAGCAAATAAACTCAGTTCTGGACATACCAGGCATAATGAAAAGAGTAAAAAAACTTACAAAACAGGGAAAATGGAGCATGCTGTTATCATAAGGACAATAAATCCCAGACCACAGTGGCTTTTTTGAGATAGTGAGGTAGGAGTCAGCAGTGACACAAAGCGACCGTTCTTGGGAAAGATGACGTTAAAACTTAATAATGCATTTTAGTTCTTCAGGAGATCTGGTGGCACTGGAATTCAGATGGGAAGAGGAACGTTAGCTGTTTGTTTGGGCTGGGCTGTCTCCCCACCAAATCATACACCTGCTTCTCTTTCTTTGGGTGGACTGAAAAGAAAGGAATAAATAGAAAATCTCCACAAAAGACCACAGCACATTTGGTGGAAAAACAGCCATCTTTGCACCAAAAGCAGGGCTTGAACCTGCTAAAATGAGCCATTGCCTTAAGATTCTGATTAAATGCCTTGTCTGAAAAGCAACAACACTTTCACACAGTTATGTGGACTAACCACTAATGGGAGACAGCTGTCTCAGCTCAAGCCACTATTTTTAGCAGCAGCAACCACCTTGAAGCGCTTCCCATATTCCAAATCGAGGGTCTTCAATGGACCTCTTGGGAACTATGATGTGGTTCTTTATCAGCACAGGAGCATATGGAAGAAGATCTCCTGCACCCAAAGTCAGCCAAAATTTTGGGTCCAGACACAGCTGAGAAGGTGACTGGGAAAGTTCAAGGTACAGGTTGGGTCTGCAAAGGACCACTGCAACAGAAATGATGCATTTGTTCTTGATATAAGGAAATAATGAAGTCTGATTGCTATGGTATAGCTCTCTGAAATATACATTTCTTCCTTGCTGTCAGTGCTTAAACAAACACTGACACTGAAGAGTGGTGAAACTTCAGTTTTGGAAGAAATAACTAAGCATTCAGATGGATGCAGCTTTCTGCCATGTCTTAACCACAGGTACAACTCCTAGCATCCCTGGTATGATGCCCGATTTACACCAGGGAATCAGACCCAAAAATCTGCCTGTTCCTTCGAGTAGAGATTTTGGATTAATCTTGTGCTTCTTCAGTTGAGAGTGCTGCTACCCGGTGACCTTGGCCAGACACTGAAACAGAATGGTGGAAGAGCAGTCTGGAAAGTGTTTTTGAGCGTGGCTCTTCAGGCAATGCAAACCTTGCTTATCACGGTGACGATCCCTTTTATTCAGGGTCTGTAGACCTGAGTTGAATGTTAGGTCCTTGGAATCCATTTTCCATGATAGCACAAGCTGTATTTCTCTCATCTGACTTTATCTGTTGGGTTGTTAGGGTCTAGCCTAGCAAGGTAGGTAGGTAGGTTCCCCACATGGTCAGCAGAGGCACATGTAGAGGGAGGTTTATCCCATCCCAAAAGGGGGATCAATAAACAACTTGAATGAAACACTCTCCAAATGCCTGTAATAGGTGCTAAAAGCCTTTCAAACACCAAGGCTTAGGGAATAATATCTGTGTCCGTAACACATTTGCAGTACAGGTAACATGAAAGTAAGTCCCATAGAAATCAGACCTGTGATTTATATATGTACTAGAGTATATAGTATATATGTATGTACCTGAACAAGTATAACCATCTGTAGTCACTAAGGGCTAAATATTACTGTCAGAGAAGCTTATAACACAAGTCAGTTCACCTTTAAGTAGATACCTGCATAATTCATACTCTAAATGTCATCAGCTGTTTTGATGAGGTCTCCATTGACTGTCACAGGCCCAGGAGAGCTGTGTCCCATGTAGGGGCCTAAAGTCAAGTCACTTCAAGATAGGAGACATGAGTCCTCTTCCAGGTGAGATCAGAACAAGATCACAACTTGCACTAATTAAACTGTAAGCTGTGGAGACAGCAGAGCTGCTGCATGGACTATGGAGTGTGCAGATGACTAAGCCTCCCCGTAGAGTGCTAAGTATTTATTAGCTAGATAGCAAGCACCAAAAATATTGTGAAGTAATCCCAGCTGCTGTGATCTCTGTGCTCTCTCTGGCTATGTTTCTGGTGATAATGCCAACAGGCAAACGGTATTACCCCAATCTCTCACTTCCTAGGCCTGCAATCTCTGAATAAGGAAAAATCAGCCCATCCTGAAGGGATCTCATCCGAAAACTTCAGTGTTATTATTGTAGATTTACACCATTGTAAATTAAGCCAGAATACTTTGGTTCCCATCATTTCGGGTATCTCCTGGGGCCTTGGCAATGGCAGGGTAGCAATGGACTGGGACTTCTTCCCTTTGTATCACCTATCTGTGCTTCTGCATCCCTCTGCACATGCAGATGGTCATCCTCCTCCCACAGAAGGGTGAATTAATCTAGCCAAAATGATTTCAGAAGTCACTTTGTGCCAGCCATGTAGTGGAGGGGCTGGAAATGCCCAGGTGAAGCCCCTTGGTCTGCTCCAGGGCAAAGTCAAAAAACCTTCAGAAGTCTCAATAAATTAATTTGAAAGAAAACTCATTCAAGCAGCTTTAATAACTATCAACATACTCTTCTTGTCAGGGGTAGAAATCACTTTAATCTACTCCCAGGCATAGCATCTCCCTTCAATGCTCTCAGCAATGTCCTCAGCAAGTTTAGGGCTTGGATCCACAATTCCTGAATGCCTGGCTGTCTTTGGACATGGAGATTTAGTTCATATCAGTCTCTCTCAGGCTCCTTTACTATCATTCATTCACTGTGTTAAAATTATTCCTTCCTTTTGACTCAGTCAGCAGAGAATTGAAATTTGCTGATGTCAGGATCTCTGAACAGATGGGAGAGCAGTATTGATTATACAGTTGAGAGTAGGACATAAATAGCTTGTTAAAAGTAAATAATAATAGTTTAAATGCTGCGTACAAACCTTTATGAAACCTGGTGAAGCAAATCAAATAATCCTTCCAGAAATCTACCTGAGTTTTTAACAAGGTGATGAAATTCAAGAGCCTTTTTCACTTATGTTCGTGCTGATCTAAGAGCTGATTGAATTAACAGTCTGGAACCGCTAGAGATGAGCCTGCCTTCAACACCCCAGCCAAATGAGATGTTTGCAGCTGATGTGTGAAAGGGAAAAGAGAATTGATGAGGGAGAGAGAGCAGCAGGACAGAAGCTGCAGAGTGCAAGCCAGTTTTGTTCAGAGTACAGCGGGAAATTTATTTTTCATCATAAATTCAGAGTCTGGGCCCAAATTCACTCTGTTGTGTGTGACATTCAAATTGGGGTCTAAGGCAGGGCATGGTATAAAGCCATGGATGAAATGTATCTTTATTGATTTTGGTTCAGGTTTGATATGTATAAAGTCCTTCTGAACCGAGAGCATTGTGAAGTCCACACTCATAATCCATCTGTCCCTCCATCCACCGACCACACAGTACCTGGCTGCTCTGGATGGTCATGACTCTGAATGGTCATGTTAAGTAGAAAGATAGATCAAAATTTGAAGGTTGGACAACAAAGAGGAGATGTGGAGAAAGAAAAATCATTTTGAGTGTGGGCTGCCGTTACCACTGGTGTAAATGCAATGCTTTCCTGATTTATGTCTATGCTGATCAAATCAGAATCAGGACAAAGTCTGCAGCAGAGACTGAGTCAGTCCATGAGAAGTGTTCAGAATGCTAATGAGAGCTCAAGCTGGGTAACAGGATATTTTTACAGAAAAGGGGTCTTCCAAACTATTTGTTTGGGAGAAGACAGAATTTCCTGGGGACCGATTTCCTGTTGCTTTCACATTGACCTATTTTAGCTCCCACTCAACCAACAACCAAGAGACGGTTCAGCAGCACAGCCGCTTTCGCAGACACTCAAGCAGGCGCACAAGGGGGTGCACCCATGCAGATGCACCTGTGCACCCACACAGATGGCAGTGCTGGCCCTTTCCCACCATATGCTGGAGATGCCCCCTCCAGAAGGACATTGCTTCCCTCAAGTGTTCATCACTGCTGCTGCAGAACAAAATACTCTGCGGTCATACTGCCTTCATGTCCCCAGAGACAACTGCCTCAACTGAGCAGGGATTCCAAGCCTACAGGGCTCCCCTAACTGCTGAATGATCTGAGCCATTTGTCCTGAGCCCTGATTTTCATCCACAATGTGAGCCTGGGCACCACAAAGTAGCTCCCTGCTTTCTTCCCACCCTGGTGCAATGAGCTAGGAGGAAACTCTCGCCATTGTTCCTATGACTTTTTGGAAGTTTTCAGTGACTGGTTTCAGAGAAGCTGAAATACCATAAACAGATTCTGTCAAGCTGTTTCAGCTGAAATTTCTTATGGATTCAAGGTGCTTTGGAAAAATCCCCGTTTAAAGAGAAAGTAAGAGATCCCAAACACTGTCTTTTCAAGCGGATTTACCCTTCCAGTGCAGAGGTAAATATCTGGCCCCAGGACTTTCAGCAGAAGCCACAACCTAGGAATCTGAGATATGGACAGGCTGGAATACAGATCGGTGCAGTTGTTGCCTAAACTCCTGAATGTGAAGCAAAAATTCCTACACATTCCTATAAGAAAAAAAATAATCAATTAAAAAATTTGAAATAATTTTGCACGCAAGGGATAACTAACTTGTGGAACTCTCTGCTGAAAGACAGCATGGAGTTTAACAGCTCTCCAAATGTTTTAGTCATTTTTGGTAAAACACTTGTGGAATAGGAAAAAAAAAATGAGAAAACTTATAGCTAGGTCAAATCAATAGCCCTCATGGTGCACAAACATCTCTCCAACCACAGTGAGAAGTGCTTGCACAGGGAAGAAGTCTAAGAACAGAGGGATCCTCCCAATTTTTCCTCCCTTTCAGCCCCAAACATAAAGTAAAGGCAGATTAGAATGATAACAGAAAAACTGGGGTTTTGGCAATGGCAATACAGGAGGGATTTGGGTAAAATTCCATTTCACAGATTTGCCAGAGTTTTCCAGGGTGATCTTAGCAAAGGGCAAATATTACCTCTGCACACTTCCTTTCCTATAAACAAGAGGTGACAAGTTTTCTTTAAAAAGGAAGTGTGATAAGTACAAAGCCATAGCACTTTGGAGATGCTCTGCTAGTATGGTGATGAAAACACAAATATTAGTTGAAAAGACCAACAAATGAAAAATTGTTTGAGTCATGTTACTCCTGATTCACATGAAAAAAAGAAGGAAATTCCCACAATGAAGAATTTGCCTTTTGAGCAGAAGGATCCTGTGTAACAACACCACGGCATCATACCAACATTAAAGGGAATTGCTGCTATAAACAAGTTATTTGATAAACTGAAAATCTTTTGTTTGTTTTCCTTAATTATTCACAAACAGGTGGTAGTTTTACTAATTTGTTCTTTATTCAAAATAGTTGGTGTAAATATAATTTTGTCTTTCTGATATCAGGACAGTAGTGTTCTCATTACTCCTTCCTGGCTATTTGTGCCACATGGGTATTAAATAACACCCCAGTGATGATGACTGTGCCACTAGAGCATCAGCTGTCTCTTGAGGGGAAAAAAAAAAGGAGGGAAAAAAAGCCTTTCCTTTTTTTTCTTTTTGTTGGCAAATTATCTGCAAAAAGCTCAGCATTGTTTGAATAATAAAAAAGCTCTTACAGATGGCCACAAAAGCATTTGCAACGAGAGTATTCTCATGAATATTTATTCTCACCAATTCTCCTGACAACTTAACTTTCTGCAGACATTCTTACAAGTAAACAGTCAAACAGTCTCAAAAAAAGCAAATAAAAAGGTTTTGCACATAAACACAAGAACACTCACAGATTATTTATTTTGCAGCTCTATCTAGAAATCTCACCCAGAAGAAAAGCCCTCTTGTGTTCAATTCCTTAGATGCATGGATGACAAATTACTTCCTTCCCGAAGAGCTTGGTCAAAAAATGACGTGATGCTGTCCTCGTTTTACAGACGAGGAACTGATGGTGACCACAGTGGAAAGACTTGCCCTAAATTACGTAGGAAACAGCAGAACTAACCTCTACTCTCTCTGAATTTCCATAATTGCACAACATTCAGATCTAGATAGTTTTTACCAGGTAGTGGTTTAAGCACTTTTTAGTGTATGGATTTTTGGCCTTACAGTCTTTCGTAACTCCAAGCAATGTGCTACCCTATACAGGGTATCCTATATAACTACTTAATAGTGTCAATGCACTTCATATTCTAGAAGAGGCAAGAATAAAATTAGTCATTTTAATGAGCACAGACTATTTTTCCTCAGCCAAATTCCACATTCACTGCGTAATTTTTGAAACAAAGGTGAAGTGTTTTTGCAGATTGGTATAGTAAATGTGGTTGAATGGCATATCACATCAGGTGCAAGGCACTGAGGCTGGAGGTATGGAGGGTGACGTATTTAGCTGGGATACTTCAACCCACATGGTTCTTTTACATGAGTTGAATCATTGCAGATTATGCCCTGTTGAAAGGAAACAGTATATTCTGTGGTGTTTAAAGATGTCACACTCATTGCAGAGCTTTTGGAAACCAGTGAGTCAGCAGGAGGAACACAATGCTGGTTCCAGCTATTAGGCAGTTATTTAAAACAAAACAAACAGAAACAAAAAAAGCCACTTGTGAATTCAACAGATGCAGTGAATTCCCTGCTTTGCAAAGGCTAAAGTGTTTGCACAGAGGAAAGGGGCACTTTTATTAACATAAAGGTCACTGCAGTTCAGTTCTTCATTTAAATGAATTATTCAGTATTTTCTCTTAATCTCATTAAATGTGGAGGTCTATAAACAAATTCCGAAGATGCAGAGAAAATCAAAGACTAGCAGAAAGAATGTGCAGTGGTGGAAAAGCAACACGATAGACACCTCATGGATGCACAAAAAAGCACAGCCAGATTTTAACCCAACCAAGGAAACATACACGAGACCTCAAAATGCCCTCTCACTTCTTGTGAACCACACCCCTTCTCATGTGTCTCTTGCCTTCCCCATGCATGGCTGGCTTGTTGCAGAAGCGTTTCCAGCAGTGCTTAGACAATGGAAGACCCTGTGACCCACAAAACCCATCACTGAATCCTCTAGATATCCAGGCCCCAAAGTAAAAGCAGGATCAAAGTCACTCGAGACAGGATTAGACAGCCTAAGTCCTCTTCAGCCCATGTGTCTAGTGTTTCCCAGTGATGTTTCAAAGCTTTCAGCGATGCTATCCAGTCAGAAACACTAGTTTCATGTAATTAGGTAGAATTTAGGCATCAGACTGTAACTCACTGCCTTGTGTTTCCAGAATACCGAGATGCTTATTTTCCTTTAAGTGGAAGCTGGAAACCTGAAGACACCTTAGATGATATGGCAAAATTTAATTACCCTAAGCTCTCTGGCACAGATCTAGCCTCTTCATGTCTGTACATCTGTAGAAACTCAGAATAGTCTTGGATGGGCTCTCTAGACATAACTGGAACTTAAGAAATAATGTTTTTCACTTTTCCATACACGGTAACTAATATTTGCAAGGACAGAAGCTCCAGAGCTGTATGTCCATCATCTAATTGTTGGAGCTCTGGACCCAGCTAAAACATTGAAACACTGGGAGGAAGAAATAACCCACAGCATCTGTTCAAGAATTGTCTGTGCACAGACTTTTCATTTTCATCAACTTACTTGTCAGTCACAGTTATTTGAGGAGTGCTTTGTGCAGCCATCTCATAGTTGATCTTGGTAGCCTATTCTTTTCAACAGCTGTCTTCATTTGCACTTTATTACCCTGGTTGGGTGATACTCTCACTGTAAATCTTCCCTTTGTTCACTGATTCTAGGTCCATAACACACTTCACTTCTAGGCAGTCCTATTTAGCAAAAAAAAATTAAAAAATGGAGCTAACATCTCTTCTTGTTAAAGGGAACGCTCTATTTACAGGAATAACTATCTGCTATATGTTTATGTAATGAACTCCCTGTGTTCAGCTATTAAAAACTCTTGGGTTTATTTGCAGCCCTGCCTGAGCACAGAGGTAAACCTAAACCCAAGACTCAAGTCCACTGTAAACTTCCCCATAGTGTTCTGGTGGACAGTGATTTGGCACTTGGTGGAGGTGTACTTTCACCTATGGATTTTGCCTCTCCTGAAGTTGTTCTCCTCAGATTGGGAACAGATGAAATCAGAAGAAGTTTTGAACAAGCTAAAATCTGCAGAGATTTGCTCATTGTCAGTCTGAGCTTGCAGACAGGGGAAGATTCCTACAGTTCTGAAGTCTGGTCTTGCAGATAACTTCTTATGAACTTTATAGTTCTTGTGTGCTAGAGAAATGTCCTCTCTTCTCAGAACTCCTCTTCCTTGTAACTACAACTGCTTATTCATATGGCAATGGCATCGGCATTTTTTTTCTTAGTTCATAGGTATTTTTTTCTCTGAAACAGAAAAACACAAAACCCATTGCAAGTAGAACACCCTTGTGTATAGTTGAGTCAGATTCAAAAAGAAGAACCGACAAGTTCAAAACCAGATGATGGCATGAAAGAAGGCTCTCCAAGGCAAAGCTGGCTCAAAATCAATCCATTTCCAGTACAATTTCAGAGAAAGCTTTCAAGGAGACTGATCTCAAGCATATTCAGTGCTATTGTACTGGCTCTAAGTAGCTCTCTCCTTAACCCCTTTGCATAGGAAAGGACAGCTCCAGCAATACCCATCCACTGTCATCATATTCTCCTCAAAACACTGCTGTGTCTGCCTTCCTGACAAAGGAAAGAAGGGGCCAACAGAGAGTGGCCAGGACAGGTGTGGTGGGTGATATTTGCCCACAATGTCAAATTAGACCAATTCCAGCACAACACCACTGTGATCATACCTCCTCTCCAAACCCAGAGAGTTTAACAAAATGAGCTATCTGGGGAAGAAGGAACTCCCTGGTCATTTGTGTGGTTACAACTAGCACATAAGGTTGGGATGTCCAGTTAGAGTCCTTTGATGAGAAGGCAACACATGTGCTTAAAATTATGCGAGGAGACAAGCCAAGTCCAGCAGATCCTGGTGGTTCAATGGATGCGCCCATAGAAGACCATTTGTTGCCTTAATTTGTCACCCTTTACTTGGTGCTGCTGTGACACCTCCCCAAGGAAACAAATCGTGTCCTCTCCCTCAAGGTTGCTGCTCTCTGAGTCACAAAGGGGTTGGAGTCTTTTTCTTTTTTTTTTCTATTTTCAGTTTATTTCAAGAACAATTTTTCTTCTTTATCAGAATAAACCTGCAAGACAAAGCTTTAACAAATGATTGCTTTCACTCCTCCTAGCACAACCCATAGCAGCTCCCATGCAAGGCAGAGAGGAATAGGAAAATCCCAGCTAGTCATGTGACTTACAGCCATGATGATTTGGAGGGAGTATGACTCCAGTTCAGGATAACACTCTGATCCCAAGACTAATTTCAATCACTTGGATAATTACCTATCTCCTAAAGTCAGACACTGTGATATAAGTCTATCAACATGACTACTATACTTCCAGTGTGAAATCACTGGTAAGTGATTACAGCCATCTAAAACACAAGTCTAATGGACTCTGCCATCCTGTACAGTCAGAAGAAAAAAATAATTATAGTTCAGGCACCCGAGCTGAAGTTAGGACATAGCCCAGACTTAAGGACTCCCCAGATTCAACAGGATGGTTTTGCAAAGGTGTTCAGCAGACTTCATAGAATGCAATGTGCCCATAAAGTTAGCACCCCAGGTGCTGTATTGAAACCAATTTAAGTAAAGGGAAGATTTCAGTCTTCATTTTTCTCCTCCTTTTCTAGCTAAATAAGACATACAAACCTGTTCTCTTATTTCTTCATTCTTATTCTCTTTCTCTGTTCTCCATTCAACTTCTGGACCTATTTAAAACAAAATCAGTAGACACAAAAAAAAGAGTGCCTACAAGGAAAGTCATCATTGTCAGGGTCCTTCCTGTGGTCCTGAGGTCCCATGCAACAATCTGTTCATCTCCATCAAGCTCAACTCTTTCACCCTCAAGAAAGGTCCCATCAAAACTGACTTTTGAATTGCCCTTTGACCTGTGCTATGTTTTGGATGATGAAAGTTGTCTGGGAGAATGCCAGCCAGCAAAGGTTTAATAAATTTGAAAAAAAAAATCATTCTAGTAATGGAACTATTGCAGTCCCATGCCCAGGAATGTCTTTTGTTGCATAATTTCATAGCATGGACACAGCCACATAGATGTGACAAAATGTGCCCACTCATGGCAACAGCAGTAAGAGCTCAGCTATTGCAAGTTTTGCTTTACAGCAGCCAACTGGACGGTTAGCAAATACGGGCTGGCAAGTCAATAAGCATATTTGTATTGCCAGATTTTGCCAGATTACTCCGTATCTCTGCTTTTGGCCAATGAGAGCCTCAAGGGTTCACAGAATACTGAAAGGCGAAGAGGAGAGGTTTTCTGAAAGAAGCTGGTCCTTACCAAACTGCTCTAATGTAGAGGAGAGCACTAGCTACACAGAGAACATGTGACCAATAATCTTCTCAAATGGCTTCTTTCCCTGTTTTCCTGTGTTCTTGGAATCAGCAGATGGGGATTTTTCTTCAAACTGGAATCCCAGATGATGGTCAGTTATTTCCTAATTCCCTTGAGTCGTTTGTAGTTCTTCCACAAGCAACATATTTTGGCTGTCACAAACTCAGGCTGACTGTAGGTGTAGCTCCCGTGAATTGTGGTCTAATGTCATTTGGTTGGAAATAGCTCTAACTTCATGACCTTCTGCTAAAGCTTGTTTAGCATTTTTTTTTGCTGAGAAAATGAGGAAGTTAGGGGGTATTTTGTTGCGCCGGGTGACCAAGCCTGCTGATTTGTGTTTGCTGGCTGGCCATCCTTCTAAGACTGTGAGCCCAACTGAGGTAGGTCACAGAATTTTTCATTGAGCCTGCCTGGGTGACTGTTACACTTAGAGCGTATTTCCAGCACACCTTATCTGGTGCTTGCAAATTCAAAATCTGCTTTCCTAACAAGTTGCTTTAATTAGCTATTTAAGTGGAGTTTTCTGCCAGCAAACTCATTTGCTAAAATACACATGGAAGGAAAATACAAAAGAGTATCAATTGTGAGTTTGTCTTGAAATTAGAGTGAATATCCATGATACTTATTTGACAGTAATTGCTATGATATTGTAAATCTGGGGTATTTTTACAACTGGAATTATGGTTCCTGAGTACAGGGGGTGTCTGTGTCTGTTACATACATCCACTTCACTTGTATAGATGCTGAATGCAGTTGAGGATGGGCATGAAACAAAGTCATTTTCATCTGACACCTGTTTGTTGGTTTAAATAAAATGAGCTGGGAATCACAGCTAATTTCCTGCTTCTGAGAGGCCATACCAATAATTGCCAACCTTAACATTATTCACTGCAGAGAAGCCTGAAGCTGTGTGAGCAAGGGTGATTGCACCTCAGACGCATAGTGTATCATGCATCCTTCCAGGTTCCTTCTGAGCTTGGAGGCGGGGAGAGCTGCCACCCCTGCTCTGAGCAGGACAACAGGGTGCTCTCACCCCTTTGAGATATTACATGATGATGCATTCTAATAAAGGAGGGTCACAACTGACCTTCCCCCTCCCTCCAGGCCTCCTCTGTGCTACTTGTCTGGGGAGTACTACAATTCATTTATATTACAACCCTATCTAATAACACCACACACTCCCAGACCATAAAACACTGCCTCTTCCTCCTATTCCCTAGCTGCTAATATCACAGGTGAGCATGACACCAGGGGTCACAGCACGGGAAAAGGCTGTCATCTCTGCCCTGCGTACTTAAAATAACTAGGAAAGCCTGGCTTCAGCAGAAGCCGGTGGTAATACTCATGATAAACGCAGGACATAAGGCAGGTTGAAAGAAAAACCTTCAAGTTTTGTTATACTGCCCTAAGAGGGGTCCCAGCCCCCATCAGCATTAGGTGGTTGCATGTACCCTTGCCTCCCAGCAGCCAGTCCCGTTTCTGCTCATCCTCCTCAGTTCATGTAGCCTTACCCTCAATGTCTTTCCAAACCCCTTTATCCCTCTTCTTGAGGCCCCTGTGATATCAAACACCTTCATCAATGGAAAATGTCTCCTTGCTGCAGATTGATAGATTGTCCTCATGGACATCTGTTCAAC
Source organism: Ibycter americanus (assembly GCA_035590275.1). NCBI lineage: Eukaryota > Metazoa > Chordata > Aves > Falconiformes > Falconidae > Ibycter > Ibycter americanus. The sequence goes on along the minus strand of JAVJGI010000060.1, from coordinate 64,167,884 downwards.
CCCAGCCTCCACCCCTGAAGTCCCTCATTAAGTCCAAACCCATCCAGTAACAGTTGTTAACTCCGTCCTGGGAATTTGGTGACAGGTCTCCAGAGAAGCTGGTTAGAAAAATCTCAGCTGGAGCAAAACTATCAGAGAGATTATTTCTTTTTTTAAGAGGTGTAATTGCAACCTGCCCTGTCCCTAGGTTAGAAATAATTGAGAATCATTCCAACCCAGTGCCCAAACCACATGGCTGGGAATGAAAGAGGTTTTCAGAAATGCTTTCCAGCTGCATTATCATCTCCCACGCTGACATGGCCTGGTGGGTAACACAGCTGGTAACATCAGTGCAATATCTCCTTCTGGGTCATCAGAGGGGGGATTTTTGCCTTGCCACTTGCTGGCAAGCTCTGCAGGGGGGAGCTGTGCAGAGGTGCACACAGTTTCCCAGCACCATCCTGCTGCATGGCGTGCCTGCAGGCAGGGTGGGACTCTGCCTGGCTGCAATGGACAAAACTGCCTGTAGATGTGGTGGTGAAACCAGATCACACCAGAAAAGGCTGATTAGGAGGACAGGTCAATTTATCAGAGGTTTTTAATAAGATAAGATTTCTGGACAAAAAAATGAGACAGGTTAGAAAGCCTGAAATTATGCAAAGAAATGAGGATGGAGCTGCTATTTTTTGTATTTTCCATGTTCCTGTATCAACCTCTCCTCTCCTGTTTTCCATCTGGATTATAAAACTTCCCATCTTTCTAGTGCACTGGGGTTAAAAACATCACACTAATAATCTAAGTATGCAGGGGATGCTGCCACGTACTGGGACCACCCTGCGTGTCATGGCTTGGCTCTGTACTACTGACCTGCCAGCCACCAAAGCAAGGCTGTGAGCGAACTGTCAGCTGGGAATGGTCCCTGGACTGGACTGGACTAATTGCCAAATGTGGGAATGGTTTCAGGGCAACTTTTAGTAGAAACAGGCCAAATTTGTGCCAAGGAGTGTTCTAACATTTCACAAACATGGACAGTGGCCGACAAGGTTCCCAGCACACTTGACCAGTTTCTATCTACATAGCTATACATGGAGTGTATATCTATACTGGTGTAGGTATGTCCAGGGGAACCTGGTCCACAGTGGGAATTCATAGTTACGCCTCAAAACACAATCACGTAGCAAATAAAATAACAGTACATCTTATCACTGTTTCAAAACTGTGGTCTCTAATCTCACAGTTTTCACAAATAACAATTACAACATACTTATTTTGTAACCAGAAGCAAATCTGTCATTACATCAAATCTGGCCAAATGTCTCCTGGTTTCTCTTGCAAATGTCTAGTGCAGGTCTGCGTCAAAACCCAGTCACCTAGTGACAGCATGGTAGAAATTATGTAGAATGATATGTACAAAAATTGCTAGGAGTACTTTTTTAAAAAATCTAGGTTCACTGGGCAAGATTTAATCTGGCAGTGCCCCACTTTTCTGGCCAGCTGGTACATACTTGGCTTTCTCATGGAGGTACTTTTCCAAAGCAGAAGATACTGGTCTGTGAGGCCAGGGGATGGGAAAACAGAGCCCCAGCACTGGGCTGAGACTGGGAAGGTGCCTTTGAGCAGAGGCCTCTAAAGACTCAGGACCTTCTAGCAAGCCCTGCCCAGCTGGTGTAGAGCTGTTCCATGGTCCTATCTCTTAACACCAGCAGACAGTACGTTATGTGGACGTACCCAAAAGAGCTTTGCACACCTGTTCCCCTGCAGACTATTTCCAGGCACCCCAAAAATTATGCAGTTTCTCTGTGATTAAGGTGAATCCATCTTTCATACCACCATTTCCCCTAAGTCCTTTTCTCTGACAGCCTGGTGATCAAAACGCTTAGGTGATATTGAGAACCTCTTTGACCAGAGAGGTGAAATCTCACACCTCGAGGAGGTACTTGCTCTCTGCTCCTTCCTGTGTTTTCCTGCACACATCTTAGTCCCTCCCTCTCTCTGTCACCCTTCCATCATCATTTAGAGATGCCTACAGTGTGATACGGTACACCAAAACTGATGTGTCTTGGAGCTGTTCTGCACATGAGTGAGACTTGATCCTACCTATGGGGAACCTGGACGGAGGAGACACACAGAGGTTACAAACTTGGGGGAAGAGACTTGGGATATCTATTCAAATATGCAAATGTGAAATAATAGGAGTCATTAAATAACCTCATTGGCACCATACCAATGACCTGGGGTAAAAGCTTTTTTGTACAAAGTCTCTTTTCAAGGATGCTGAAACTGTCTTTAATTGTTCCAAGAGCTGTTCCTGGGAGGGAATTGCTGGTTGGATTTAATAACATGATAATCAAGTCCAGATACAGTCCATCAGACTAGATAATGCAAAGTTACTATGCATTGAAACTTTAAAGGAAGGGGAAAATTTTCAGATGCCTGAATTTAAAGGGTGGTGCTAGTGACTTGCTGGAGCATATGTGACAGGAATAAGCATGAAACTAAAGCACCTCCCAGGATACGAGTGGCACAATTCTGATGTGCAAACGAAAGTGCTAGCTGGAGACCCTGGGTGCGATGGAGGCTTGAAGCCTGACCTAGACTCTATGCCTCTGCCTTGTGTCAACACAGAGTTTGTACATAATTATTATTTTTCTCAGGAGAGCTGCCAAAGAGATTAAGTATCTGTAGCCTGTTCAGCAATTAAAACAGTCTCTGTCCCTTCTCCAGAAGTGAACACAAGATGGTGCTGCCATCCACAGATAGCTAGCCTTGCCTGTAGCTTTACATAGTTTCTACTTAGGGTGTTTAAAACAAGCCCACTTTGTTTTAAACCCTGTTATGGATTTGGATCCCCTGTTGATGAAGCTTGGCAAGAAGTCTCTGGGATACTGAGAAGGACAAGCTAAAACATCTCTCTGGCAGTCTGGCTCAAACGAGCAGTGTTAAACCTATGTTGAATGAGACCTGCAAGTGAAGATGCCATGATATATTTCTCAAGGACTCACTGTAACTCTCATCCAGGGAAGAAAATTCACCAGGGGGCAATGACACTGCGCTTATCTCCTGAGATGAGTCTCCATAGGAGATGATGCCTACCATCCCTTGCCCAGATGAGCTGGGTTAATGCCACAATGTTCAGCAAAACTGAAAGAGCTTTAAACTAGATTTAAACTGAAGGGGGAAAGGGGTAAAACCAGGCTCACTAGAGATAAGCCTGGAGGCAGCACACCAATGTTTGAGGGATGGTGTGCTAGCAAGATCCTTCAGTCTGCCATCTCAGTGGAGGTAAGGGATAGAGATCCGTGCAGCAGCAAACACACAAGGGTTATTGATGTGTTAGAAACAACAGAAGTGCCTGAGAATGGTCACGTAGGAATTAGGGCTTCTCCCCTCAAAAAGGTGACAGGATCAATAGCCCAACTGAAGTGTATCACACCAATGCACACAGCATGGGCAACAAGCAGCAGGAGCTGTAAGCCATTGCGCAGCAGGACATCTGTGACATAGTTGCTATCACAGAAACATGGTGAGACTGCTGCAGTGGATGGCTGTAAACTCTTCAGAAGGGGTAGGCAAGGAAGGCGAGGCAGTGGGGTAGCCCTGTATGTTAGGGAGAGTTTTGACGGTCTAGAGCTTAATGATGGTGACAACAGGATTGAGCGTTTATGGGTAAGAATCAGGGGGAAGGCCAACAAGGCAGATATCATGCTTGGAGTCTGTTATAGGCCACCCAACCAGGATGAAGAGGCAGACAAAACATTCTATAAGCAGCTGGGAGAAGTCTTACAATCTCTGACCCTTGTCCTCATGGGGGACAGCAACTTACCAGCTGTCCACTGGAAATGCAACACAGCGGAGAGGAAAGAGCCCAGGAGGTTCCTGGAGTGCGTGGAAGAGACCTTCCTGGCACAGCTGGTGAGGGAGCCAGCGAGGGAAGACGCCCGCTGGACCTGTTGTTTGTGAACAGAGAAGGTCTGGTGGGTGATGTGAAGGCTGGAGGCCGTCTTGGGTGTAGCAATCATGATAGAGCTTTCAATTCTCGGAGAAGTAAGGAGGGGGGTCAGCAGAACTGCTCCCTTGGGCTTCCAGAAAGCAGACTTTGGCCTGTTGAGGAGCCTGGCTGACAGAGTCCCTTGGGAGGCAGCCCTGAAGGGCCAAGGGGACCAGGAAGGCTGGATGTTCTTCAAGAAGGAAATCTTACAGGCACAAGAGCAGGCTGTCCCCATGTGCCGAAAGGCAAACTGGTGGTGAAGACCAGCCTGGCTGAACAGAGAGCTTTGGCTGGAACTCATGAGAAAAAGGAGAGTTTATGACCTTTGGAAGAAGGGGCAGGTAACTCAGGACTACAAGGATGTCGTGAAGTTATGCAGGGAGAAAATTAGAAGGGCCAAAGCCCAGCTAGAACTCAATCTGGCTACTGCCATAAAAGACAATAAAAAATGTTTCTATGAATACATTAGCAACAAAAGGAGGGCTAAGGAGAATCTACATCCTTTGTTGGATATGGGGGGAAACATAGTGACAAAGGATGAGGAAAAGGATGAGGTACTTAATGCTTTCTTTCCCTCAGTCTTTAATAGTAAGACCAGTTGTTCTCTGGGTACCCAGCCCCCTGAGTTGGAGGACAGGGA
>JAVJGI010000060.1:64136055-64162117 GCA_035590275.1 Ibycter americanus | reverse complement strand
CAGGGGAGACCTTCTCGCTCCCTACAACTGCCTGAAAGGAGGCTGCAGCCAGGTGGGGGTCGGTCTCTTCTCCCAAGGACCAAGCGACAGGACAACAGGAAATGGCCTCAAGTTTAGATTGTATATTAGGAAAAAATTCTTCACTGAAAGGGTGGCCAAGCATTGGAACAGGCTGCCCAGGGAAGTGATGGAGTCACCATTCCTGGAGCTGTAGATGTGGCACTTAGGGACATAGTTTAGTGGTGGACTTGGGAGTGCTAGGTTAATGGTTGGACTCAATCATCTTTCCAACCTAAGCAATTCTATGATTCTATGATTCTGTAAAAATCCTCATTAGTTCAGACAGAAAGTGCCAGATGGCAAACGCAGTACAAGCTGAGCAAAAACTAGCAACAAAAAATGCACTGTCCAGGATTATACTGTAACCAAATTCAGATCTGCTGTGTCTGCAGTGTTTCCACCGCAGTCAGCGTTTGGGAAAGACTTCTCAACCCACTGTGGATGCAATGCAAATTCCCAGGCAAGCTCTTCACTCCTGTCTAAGGAAAAGCTAATGACTGATGTATATGAAACTTGAGCCACTGGACAAAGCTGAGCCAACATCAAAAAGAACATGGGGAAAAGAGATGTTACCTACCAAGGAGATGGAGCTGATGGCAACTCACTGCTCCCAGAGTCATGTGATTATGTGAGAGTCACTAGGAAAAAGATGTGCCAGACCAACAAATTTTAATGAAAATAAGGAATCCAATTCCTAATAGACTCAAAAACCTTTCTTGCCCGACTTCTGTGGCTAAACCCTGTGGGCACGTGACTGAGGCATTAATGAACCACACAAATGTGTCCATTACTCTTACCTGGGGCTTCTTTGTGCCCAGGGACTTCGCCTTCCCCTCATCAGGGGCTCGTACAAGCCTTTAGAGACTCTTCTTTCCACCCAGCCACTTGCTTGCAAAATCCATGGGAATGTAAGTTCCTGGAAGACATCCCCCTCTCTGCTGACTGCGATTAAAACCAGCCAGCTGGTTCAGTTCTTGGTGGGATACGCAGCATTGCATAAGCCTCTTTCCAAAGGAAATGAGGCTAAAGGGAGATTTCTCCCCTTGTTGGGGAGACACACTTGAAAAAACCATAATGCAGATGCCCTTTTCATGGGGTGGAGGGGAGAGCTGCTCTGTGTTTCTGGACTCTGAGGCTCTCAGTGACTAGCACTGCATTAGCCCTTTCCCACTCCTAATTTCTTGGCTTCCAAGTGCAGAACAGATCATCCACACATATGTCTTTCCTATATTCATGGGGGCTTTGCTGTGGCAGGACTGGGGGCTGTGGCTTACAGAGATGTGGCTTTAACGTTTTCTCAAGTAGTTGGGGTTTTTTTCCCCATCAAAACCTGAATGGTTTCCCCCTCACGTGACAATGCCATTGGATCAGCGGATGTGCCTTGAATTGCCATCCTGGTAGCATGTGAATTGCAGTCCATGTAGGAGTCAGCAACACAAGGCAGACTGGCAAGCTGTTGTTGACATTGCAGAGCAACCTGAACCAAACCAGCCTCCTCTCAGCCACCACAAACTGGTTTGGTGCCATTCCTAGAAGTCTCCACTCCAGGTTCCCTCCTACAAGGCATAGACACACATTACTAAATGTCAGTCCTCCCTTGGAAGCGCCTATAATTTTAAGCTAGGCTCTGAGAATCGCTTGCAATTCGACAATGATCAAGTTAATGGCTGAGTGGTTGGAGCTAAATAAACCAAGCAGTAGAAAATTGCAGCATGGCTCAGATGTGCACCAATTCAGCGAGTAGACATTGAATACTATGATCAAGTCCGCATCCTTCTTTATATATCTACTTAACTACCCTTTCCCTGCAATTATTTTGACTTTTGGTAATAGCCAATCTATTTTGTGCTGGTTTGTCTTCATGATTGCTTTGTTTGAAGAGACCTGCCCCTCCTGAAAGGCTGCTTGCAATTACCTGATACTTTTCCACTGTCACACAAGCATCCTTCTTTCTGTCCCTCTTTCTGTGACATCCTATTCTTTTGAAATTAATATAGCTTGAGTGGGTATGTGGTGAGAAAAGCCCTTCACAAGCCCACGCAGCTCACTAGTCCTAAACTCTGGATTTTTGTTAAAAATTATTAAACAGGTGACCAGATTTTAGAAAGGAAAAAGTAGACCAAGGAAAGCTGCTGGGGTACTAATCACACCAAGTCCGAGAACTTCGGGTGGATGAGAGAACATCTACTTTTCTGGATTACGTACTGGTATCATTTCGCTTGCCAGGGACAGATGAGGAGAATCTTAATATGTTTGGAAGTCTCCCAGATCATGGCATTTTGGGTTGGATCCTGTCATTGCAGGCAAGCTGATGCTGAAGGGTAAGACCCTCAAGCAATATAGTGTTGCGCATAACAAAACCTGCATGGTTGAGTCCCAAGCTGTGATAGCCATGCCTATTTCTCTGCACGCCCCATCTCATGCACCTTAGTGCCACAGATCAGATGATACCAGCAAGGGCAAATCCTGGATGGACTTGAAACCAGTGCAAAAGAGGTGGCAAAAGTACACGTTTGAACTTCCAGTTGCCAAAAAGCAATTCCCTAGCAGGCAAAGAGCCTGGATGTGATTCCTTTCAATACCACAATTGCGCTTCATGTCCTACCACCGTGTCCAACCCTTTCCAGTGAAGAGGATGAGCGGGCTGTGAGCACAAATCATCCAATGATAGGGCTACAAGCCCAAAGGAATTATCCAATGATCCTTTGAAATAGGGCTAAAGTACGGAAGCTTACAACATGTCTGAGCAGGGAAAAATGGATACCAACTCAAAGACCATCGGCTATAGAGCTGGCCTGCTCCCTAGCATACTAGGGAGCCAGGACTCACCTAGCCCTGCAAGGACATACCTAGAGCTCAGGTTGAACAAGACCTGTTGGTTTACAGACAGACAGCAACAGGGATTGTCCAAGAGGAAGCTCAGCTGTCAGCATGGATTGGTCAGAAATTCAGGTCCTTACAGCTGCTCATTTAATCTGCTTTATCATGAGCTGAAACCTTTGGGACAGATGCTAAGCAGGAATACGTTGTCCTGGCCACATCAACGGCCAGCCAAATGAGTTGAGGCATCTTTCCTCAAAGGTGAAGCACTGCTGTGCTTCCTGCCAGCAGGTACCATACATCTGGAATACTGCCATCAGCAAAACGATCTCACAAGGCCCCTTGAGTCTTAAAGGAAGGCACAGAAGACTCTGCAATGATATGGACATTTTCAGTCCAGGACCATGCCAAGAACTGTCAAACTCATTCATCAGCTGCCTCTGTACAAATGGCAATAGCATCACTCGCCAGAAGCTTGGCAGGGGTTCGGAGCAGTGACCTAGAAGTTAAAGGCTCTTTGTTTATTACTAATCCCTGGAGCTATGCAGTCCCAAAGCCCTTCCCTTTCTGTGCAACACAAGACCAGCTTTCACAGCCGTACCCTGAGCCCAGTGAAGTCAATAGAAAGGCTGTCATTGTCTCTGGTGACCAATGCACTGTCCCTGGATTCTGCAAAATTAGACTGGCTTCTGCTTTTGTTGTAACCCATACAAGTATTACCAGTGACCACCACTGAATCCAAATGGGACCATAGCATGTGTCCCTAAGAAGTCCCAGTGATGCTGAAATCTATGGTCACCTTTTTCTGAATATTTCAGAGGATGCAGGATAAAGGCTTAGATTTTCAGCAAGTCTTCAATATTTTCTAGGTGCCTTTTATTCTCAGAAGGACTTCTCACAACCATACCTGGATCATATATTCCTTGTCCTACCTCTGTATAACCCTTTTTGAAATCTCGCCTTGCATCTTCTGACAGTTGCTCCTAGTGTGATGTGAAACCGCTACTGGGGTATAGCAACACCTTTGTTAGAGCAGAAAAGAGCTGCGAAATGAGGGGTCAGGCAAACTAACATCAGCTAGTTGTTTTAAACCAGCCAAGAACCTGTTTTATTGTTAGAAGCAAAATCCCCTGAGTTACATCCTTGGGCAATATTTTTCTCCTGGACTGTTGGAAACTCCTTTGTTCTCACTGGCTTTGCATCATTAATAATATCACTGATATTAATTAGTCCTTGATAAAGATTAGAATTATTCTCAGATCTGAAGAAAACAAAACCAAACCAAACAACAACAAAAAAAAACCCCAATGAAAACAATGCTAAAGATCTTCACCCTGCAAGTCCTGCAACTGGTCCATGTCTGCTGGTCCTTTCCTGGAGGACTTCAAGTGATGAAGAACTCACACCAAGATGTAGGGCAGCATGGTGCTGCCAGGGACAGATCACAGGGGATTTGGGGCCTTTAGAGATGCAGCTGGCTTTCTTGGCAAGATTAGTGTTGTGACAAACTCTATCCAGCATGCTCTACCCACCAGCAGTGGCCCATTGCTCATGACCCACTGTCTATGACTTTTGCCCTTCTCTAGACCCACATAGCTCTATTTGGCTCAGCCAGGAGCTTTTTCCTCACACTCAGGTCCAAAAGACTGTGTGTTTAAGGGGAAGAGACCCAGTCTGCGTTTCCTTTCCAATGGCACTGCCCTGTGTGAGTTGTTTCCACTATTACAGTTAAAAAGAAAAGGTCTTCTTTCCATCTGCTGATATCTCTTGCTCCTGCTTCCACCCACTGTGTCTCTTCGGAGACAGGGACAGTCACGAAACCCTGAGCCAGGCATCCAAGAGGAGGAGGACAAGCTGCCCTCTGGAGTTCTTGCCCTCTCCATATTGGCTACAAGGAGAACCGAAACAGTATTTTACGCTAATAACAGCACCCAGGTGAGAGCTAACACACTGAAAGCTAACCCATCCCACTGACTGTGATCAAACCATGTACCTTAAATTTTTCCTGTAAGGTTAAGCTACAGTGTTTTGGGCCAGATTTTCCAGAACTTTCTTCAACCTTGGATAATTATGGCAGGTAAAATGGCTTTTCTAGGATGAATTGGAGATCTGGGCACCAAACATTTTGAATATTGTTATTTTTTACTTTTCTAGCTTTTTTTTTTTCCACTGGAATTTTGAATGTCCAGAAATTACAACTGTCTACTTACTGGTTTGATTTCTGTTCTTTTTTTTTTCTTTCTTTTTTTTTTTTTTAAGAAAAAAAGGGTGAGCGAGTCATTTTTATGCTGAGTTCAATTTGTTTAATACATCAGCAAAAGGGTCCAAGACAGGTGCTGGTGGAGAACTGACATTTCCCTTTATGGCAGTAGATGGAGCTACATCCTCAGTAATATCCCTTTCCAGACAGGGAAGCCCGGAAAAGAGGTTTGATGATTGTGCTGGTCACTTCTCCAGGCATCACCCCGAACAGGACTAGGTTGACAAAGGAGATGAAAAAGCAGGGGTGGAAAGAATGAAATAAACGCCAGGACTTGGAGCATTACCCAGTTCTCCAAGGACTTTATTTAGCAGTCATTTACTAAGGCAGCTGTGACCCCTTTCACACCACCTGCTGTAATGTGGAGACTAGCAGCTGCACACACGAATGCTCACACCTCTCCACAGCCTGGCTGCATCCAGCCCTGAGACCACTAGTCTTCTCCAAGAGTTGTTTTACTCTCTCCTGTTTAATGGGAGAGCTGAGGCTCTTCATTAAGTTCCAGGGGTTCCTTGTATAATTTGCCTGTTAAATGACTTTACTAGCCTGCAGCTTCAGTGTTCAGATCTGGAAGACTCTCTTCCTCCTGCTGTGGACCCTGAGCTGTTTTGCTTCTTCTCCTTTTCCATGTAACTGGTGAAGTCCTGCAGATCTTTTTAGTTTATATGGGTTAAAAGCTCCTCTGGAATATGATCATGCTTCATCTTCAGGACTCCATAAATTCTTTCAGCATACTCTTCCACACCTGCTGCTCCCAAGTTTTCATGCATTATCTCCAAAAGAACAGAGAGAGACTTCTTCATGTCCCCACACTGGCAGAAGCCATAATTTTTAATATTACTTCCTTGAAGTGGTCTAAAAATGAATCACCATGTAAGTACAACACCTTATTATTATTTATGGGTAGGCAAATAACAGCAAACCATTTTAATAATACCATGTTTATCATCACAAATGCACCAGCAATGTTTCCACAAGACTGAGCAGCTGCAGACCAAAGCCTTTAGGTTATTGTGAAAAGCATCTATGAAAAGGTAAGACCATCTCAGCCTCTAGCAGATCCTAAGCTGGGTGGGGTAAGAAGGAAAGTTTATTTATTATTTCTAAATCCATTTTATTCTAATCAGGGCTAAACAAGCTGTTCCTGGATGGCAGAACCTGCCTGGATTTGTTGTTCTGAAGCTCGTGGTTGGACTTTCAGTGTCTGTGAGCTCCAGCAGGGCTTTTCCTTTGCCTCAGGTTTTAATTGAAATTCTTTAGTGTCTTGTAAGGACTGAGTTCACCTCACTGCACTTCCCTCAACAGGGACTTTATTACGTTCTCTGTCTTCATTCTGGCTACCTGTTTTCCTTAAACTCCTTGGAATGAGTACTTTTGCAGCCTTTGCCGCCCTGACAAGTTCGGTTAGAACAGTCTGCAGCATCCCGAAGCTATAGGAGTGAAAGGACTCACCTCAGCTGTCCAGCATCCTCACAGCCAGAAACTGGGGATGGAACTGGCAAAATCCGGAATTTTGGCATGCTTCAAAAATGAGGCTGTGCTCATGAATGTATCAGTGTCACTGGCCTCACAAAGTCCAGGAAAAAAATTAAATTTCCCGTGACATTAATCACAACTGTTGCCTTAGTCTCTGATTCACCTTCCGTATCGGAGACGTTCCTAATTTTTACGGATAGAGGGATGCTTGCAGAGCAGGTTGCCCTTCTCCAGTGTATTCCTCCCTCTCTTTCTTTATGCCCTGCCAAGAAAGCAGAGGCAAAGTGATGGCTTCCTGGTAATCAACACACATCTCTACATTAAAAAGGCAGCATCAGACTCACGTAGTTTTTAATTTGACCTGAAACAAGTTGGGGCCAGGCAGAGGGAAGTGAGCTTCACTGCACTGGTAGGAAAAGCTGGCAGACGTGTTCTGCCCTGTTGACAGATGTGTAGGGCCAGGGCCCAAGCACAGAGACAATTTTGAAAGAGCCACGAGTCTGCAAGACACTCAGGCATTTCCAGCTCGGAGGCTTTTCAATCCACTCCAGCGAGGTTTACCCTTATGAAGAAAGGGGCCAGGTAAAAGAAGGAAAGCACTTGTGTTTTTAAATCATTCCACCCACCGCAGAGTGAGGGAAGTGCCAGGAACAGATTTCATAACATCTCTGATGTTTTCCCTTCCGCAAGAAAAAATTTTCCATCGTTCTCGCGGTCAGATAAGATCAAGCAGTGCAGGGCAGAAGGGAGGCGCTGACTAAAGTTATTGTAACTCACTCCGAAGCTCTCCGGTCTCAGGTAGGAGCCACGTGAGAGCAACACGTGCCATGATAATTCAGGCAGGAGGGGCACCGGCGCCTGGTCTTGTTTATTGTTCTTGCCTGAGTCTGAACTGGAAGCCGAGGGGTAACTCTGGAGTATGAAATGTACCCTGATCCCTTCCTGTGTCCACCCAAAGGCAATTTATTCTTAAGCTGAGCCATGGCCCCAAAGCAAAATAAATTCCCGTGTTTGGCTCCAAACACAGAGTACACTGCAATTAAGAAAGCCTTCAGTGTACAATGCTTCCAATGCAGAAAATGCTCATGCAAAATGACTGACAAGGGCTTGTCCCACAGCATCTCTTACCGGCACTCCTGGCTATAGCAGAGGCTTTCCCCTGCCCTTAGATGGTCTTCACCAATACTCTCCCTGTTAGGAGAGATTTCTCTAGGATTCACACTGTTGGCTTGACTTCAGTTTTGAGGCAGATTGTAAATACAGGAGCTAAAAATGTGGCTGGTGGCCCAGCAAGGTGTTCCCTTCCAAGCAGTCATTCTCCCTTTTGTGTGTCCCCAACTATCCAGCTTGTGCCCACAAAGCTCCCTCTGGCCAGGAAGGACTGTAGGTAGTTCAAGGTGGTTATGAGAAGGTCTGGGAAAGATCCCTGGCTGTGTTGATGCTGTAGGAATGGGCTGCATTCTCCGCAGTCTTGGTCCAGGCCGTGATCTCGTGCTCTCAGTGACACACTGAAGCTGCCTGGACACATAGGAGCCCCATGTCCCGGCAGGCAGCAAATGTGTGTTGGTGGTGACCAGGGCTTCAGGGCAAATCGTGAAGGGTACTGAACACTGCCTCACCTGTGTCTACAGGTCCTGGGTCTTACTCATGTTGGAACAGATCAGTGCCTTAACATCTTCCTCTGAAAATAAACACAAAATGCAAGAATTCATAAAACTACCTGAAAATAACAACACTAGCAGTGAAGAGTTCTCTGCTCAGTCTCGCTTTGTCTGTTGAAAATACTCCCTGGGGATGTTCAAAACACATGTTGTTCTTGTATTTGAAGGAAGAAGCAACAGGCAAGAAAACTGCAGATGTTTATTCCTGATTATCTAAAGTAGCACACAGAAACATTGGACTGGCAATGAATGACTCAGAATGAAGATGAACCTCTTGCTGTCATAATGTGAAGAGCAGGACAAGCACCTGTCTGTCCTTCTGTACGTTTGTCAAATGCAGTAGAGACTGTTTGCTCTATAGAGATCGAGCTGTCACCCTTCTCACTGTGATGAAGCTCATCAAACCAGCCACTCACAGATGTCTTCTGCATAAAACCCACCAGGGTTAGGTCCCCTCCACAGCTGGTGAAGCCACACTTCCAGTACACAATTTATCTGCTACACATCTGAATTTAGAAAGATGAATCAAACTTCTAGTCAACGCGCTCAGTAGTCTGGAGAGTGATGTAACTCACTCTGTACCAGGCACCTATATATGACTAGCTGGATCCCTGCCTAGATTCTGTTAGCTGTTTTGACTAAATCTCCATTGGGCTCCCAAATCACATGGAGAAACCTCTGGCCAGATGCCTATGCTGGGTGTCTGTATCAGTAAGATGAACTTGATCACTGTGTTGGCTTTCCAAGGTGGAAAGAACAGCATGATCACGACCCCTGTGTTTCCTCACCTTCAGAGAAAGGAAGCAAAAAAAGGTATATGAAAATTTCTTCTACCTTGCAAATGGCCCTGGAACCTGCAGTTCACTCAGGTCCTGTGAACACAACAGGTGGGTTCATCACCACTGCAAAAATAGAAGTTGTTTTTAAACTAGATTAGATTATCTTTATGGTAGGCTGTGTTACAGGATTCCAGCATGACTGTGCAAGAGCCCAGCATTTCTGCTTCCTTGAAATGGCAGCACCTGAGAAAATATCTTCATATTCTCCTACCTGAAAATTAGTGGAGGTGAAGTCCGGAGAGGTGAAACTATGGATTTCTCCAGGGACTTTCAGTTATTTGGAAATGGTGACTTGGTTTCTAAATAGGCAATGAGGACAAGGAAGGTCCTCCAGGTATCCCAGATTGTGGATAACCACAGCAACTGCTGTCAAATCTGTTGTCACATCACACCATACCTTGGATCTGAAGGAGAAGGACCTGCAATGCATTTTATCCTTACTGCACACACTGCCCTGGGGTCCTGGCCTGCCTGACTGCAAAACTTCAGGCAAGGACCTCTGATCTCCATCATCAGAAAACCCTTTGCAGGCAGCTGGGTTTTAGTATGTGCAAGTGGTAGCATAACAGTGCACCAGTCCATGGGTGCCAGCTATTGAAAAGCAGTCGTTCTGCTTGTCGGGATCTGGCTCTTACCAAGACTGCTATACCCCTCCTTCTCAACGCGATGGAATTTGCTGGCACTACTGCAAGTCTATTCTGTCTGTTCAATAATTGCCACTGCAGTGCAGCGTCCCGGAGTGTTGGCAGATACGCTTTGGAGTAGGAGGGTGTTGCTAGCAAGCCTTTGCTTTGAGAAAGAAAATTCCCCAGAATTATCATGTTAGGCCTTATTCCCAAAACATGTCTAGACAGAGTTATTTAGGATGGGCTGTATTATAGCATCCTGCCCTAAAGAACCAACTACCCCTGAATTGGTTATTATTTGTTTATTGAGGGTATTGTGGTCGCACCAAAAGAATCGGAGATCCCTGTCTCCCTAGATGGTATTCAGAAGGAAAAAAAAGCTTGAAGCACAGACACCCATACTCCAAAGCATGTGCAGCCTAAAAGAGATGAGATAAATAAAGAGAGGAAAGAAACAAGCGTAGAAAAAGAGCAGAATTTTTACTTACTAAGGACGTTGGAGCAAGCACAGATAAATGCAAGGACAAAACTCAGCCGCTTTTACCTGTATTTTCTCTACCCAAAACTTTCAGAACTCACTTTCAGGGCATGTCTTTGGCAAGAAGGAGTGGGGAAAAGTATGAGAATTGTTTAGGTTTTGTGAATCTTTTGAACTTTCAAACTTAGAACAAAGTGAAGCCGGATGTTTTGTAAAATTTGGGGTATCATGAAACATTCCTCCCTGCAATTTAAGACGTTGTTTGTACAAGCGAGATGCCCTGATTGGTTTCTTTGACTTTGTAACTGAATGCAAGACTGTGTTATGCAAGCTATAATTATTCTTATTTGGAAACAATTTTCTCTTTTACTTTCAGGATTCTTTGGGGAATAGGAGGCAGCTCAAAACAGCATGGTTTGCCAAAACTAAATATAACAAAATCTTCCATAAAGTTTCATTCAGTTCTAAATCTGTATCGTAGCAATTCTGATGAACTTTAAATTTGGCAGAAGCACATATCTTCTCTTGGGTACCAAACATTATCCCAGCACTATGGCTTCAAAGTAAAACTAAGTAGGGATTTAGTACAAATAAACACTTCAGGATCTGACTGTTTCAAGAGAGTAACACCAAGTTCTCTGAGACTGGGGAAGCACACTTATTAACTTCATGGTTTACACATTTAACAAGAAAAATAAAGGAGTGAAAAGTCTCAGACCGGCTTGAAATTCAGCTAGGATTGAATTCTAGTTTAAGCCTTCACACCAGGGGCTTGTCTACACTAGACTTCTGGTTGACATATCATTCTCTTGCAGCCACACTTTGCACTCTGGTTTTGGTAAAAGAAGCACTTCTGTAGCCAGTCAGCAACATTTATTTGAACTACCACAAAGACACGGCCCTGAGAACACAGAATCATAACTATTTTGTCTTTCTGTTTTGAACTGTGCCATACAGAGGAATATGAGCATCCTACAGCTGTGACACAGGTTAGCCGCCTAGGCGAAGGGATGGAGGGACAATATTTTTAATTGTGAAAGTCTCACTCCAGATCCTACTTCAGAGCCAAATGAGAACTGTGATAGGCAATGGTTTTATTTTTTGTTCAGTATGAAGCTAGACGCAGCTGAGCTTTCAGGTTGTTTCCATGGGGTTTTTTTCCTATATTGTACTTCCATAGTCTGAGTATGTACGTGGCCTTGCAATCAGTCCCTGCCCTTGGCTACTCTGCTCCTCGGCCTCTCTGCTCCTCATGGCATGAGGGCAGTTTTCTGGGGAAAGCTATAGTAAATGGGAGCACTGTGAATGTCATAAAGGTTCATCAGGTTGTCATATCTATCTCCATCTTGTCCATCAAGCCACTGTTGCACATCTGGGCACTGTGCTGGCAGGATCTGGCTACACCAGAGGACACTGCCATTGCTGGGAGAGTGGTGCTTCCCAGCACAGACTGGAATGGACACAACCTGCTGTGGACGGAGGCATGACGTGTGATGGTCTGCACCACAGCAAGGGGCTGCAGAAAGGGACACAGGTGGCCACAGTGCAGTGAAGGAGCAAAAGCGAGGGCTGCTGCCCACCCATTACTTCGCCCTCACCTCCCATCTGTCCAGGAAACGCAGACCTGTAGAGGCAGCGTGTGCTGACAAAAGCTTTATAGGTGTTGAGGTAATTCTGTCGCCTCTTTACAATAATACAAACCAGGCCAACACAAGCACTGCTAGCCTGATTGTCTCTGCGCCAGGGATTTTGCCAGGAGAGCTGTGGTGGCTCCCAATTGTCTTCAGGCTCAGAGATGCTCAGCATCAGGATCAAGGTTGAGCCTGCCTGCAGGTAGGTGCCTGGATGTCCTGCCAAGGTGCTGCAGTTCAGCTCTCCCTTTCTTTCCCACTTTCACAGCAAGCAGTGAAAATATTAACCCCTCCCTATCCAAACCTTGGACATTTCCCACCACTACATGCTGCAGATGACTGCGCACACCCAGCCACAAGAAGACAGGGAGATCAACATCAGCTGCTCTGAAGCACATTTCATCCAGGCTGCTCGTTGTAGCCCTGTCCTGCACATCCGTGCTGTGCTTTGGAAAGGACATTATGTTCACCCTCCTCCTGCCCTTATCTACCCCCAGCTGCAGGACCAGGAACTTTTCACCCACACCAAAGAGGGACAGCCACCTCCATGCTGTTCCATGCCAGGCAGCTTTTCCCAAGCTCTGTCTGAGATTGTGAGGTTTTCCAGTCCAGGCAGTGGGGTCTCATGGCTTGAGTACAGCCCCCCACAGAACTGATAGCATAGGTACAGCCCCAACCCTCCACCCTTACCCCTCTGCCTCCCCTGGAAAATGACACCACTCTAGACAATTTACTGTTAATCAATAGGATTTAACAGAGCCAAATACAATGCCCAAAGAAACAGCTGATGCAGCTGTATCTTGTCAGCAGTGAACGCCTCGATGTGAACGGAAGCATGATCTGCCTTTGTTGGCATTTTCTGCTTTGTCTCTGACTAGCATTTGCATCTCCTAATTAAAGAAGTATGGGCAATTGTATAAATATATATATAGCATTGCATTAAAGCCATGGGATCTATCTGACAGCCCAGCATGATGCAGCAGCATTAGTAATGTTTGTTGTACCATTTCAAATGACCTCATTTGGGGTGGAATTACAGCCAGCCTGTGTGTGTTCTAACCCAGACAGTTGCAGGCACATGAGTTTTAATAGAAATACATCCACTGAATTGCATTCGGCTATCCTTTTCTTTATAAAGGTCATGAGTGCTCTAAGTGAAGTTAATCTGTGCCTGCACAACTAGGTATGGATTACATTCTTACGTTTTCCATCAGATAAGTGAACTTTCAGGTTGTAATGGTGAAGTGTTGGAAGATGACAGATGATTGATGTTTGGGAAACCGTAATGTGGCCTCCTCATACACCAAGACTAGGTCTTCAGCTTCTTCTGCCCTAAAATGCCTGCCTTCTCCCTGCGCAGGATGAGCTGTTCTTCAAGGATGGGTCAGTGTTTTGCTGGGGAAGGAAGGAAGAACTGTGAATGAAGCAAAAGTGACAGGAGCAACTGCTTGTTGTGGAAAGTGACTTTCCCCTGCTGGTTTTACCTCTGAAGAGGATGATTTCAATCAGTTCCACAAGGTTTCCCGTGTTATTTCCCTACCACCTCTTTCTAAGTAACCAGTGCAATTCCAGGCTCATTTACACATGGGTCACTTTAGTGCAGGGCAGTGTCACATGCAGTCCACGCTGGAAATGCTTTTCCACTGACATCAAGAGTTGAATTTGGTCCAAAGGTGACTTTACAATCTCAGGAGTCATCTTTCTTCTCCACTGAGTGTGGCCTCCTTTGTTCACAAAGCAGAGTGACCTGTGTCAGCTATTGCTCAGCAGAAAACAAACAGGGAAGGAAGGATTTGGATTTCTCGGGTTACCTACAAACTAGATTTGGATTTCCTGGGTTACCTACAAACTGATTCTTAAAGCATCAGTGAGGATGACAGCTAACTCTGCCCTTCCAGCTGGCAGTGTTTAAACATGTTTCTGAGTCTTAAAAGCAGGAAGCAAGATGATAAGTTAGATTATCTAATGATTATCTCCAGTAAGGAGGGCTGGGTCAGTACAACACCGCTTAGCATGACAGGCAATATATAAATAGGAACAGTACTTACAGATCAGGACACTGCTGGTGACCAAGGTTAAAAGAATAACTAATGTATAAATATACTACAATCATGCTCAGAGTCCACTTGTATTTCCTGGAGCATCTGTGCAGAAGGCTGAGCATAACGAGCATTCATAAATGACCTTGTTATGAGCATCAAGGGATCTCTGAAGGCACCACAGACAGACGGGAGAGGGCTGGATGTCTGCCAACTGAGGAGGGTGGATCTGCACTCCCCCTTTGCCATTGACTTCCTGGGTGATGATGGAAATCAGCTTTTCCCTCCCCCTGACCTGGAACAAATGCAGCACAGGACTGTCATGAGGACTGATTAGTTAGTTAGATACCCAGGCAGGCAGAAACATGAAACGATGCGGGGATGTGCTTGGGCTGTGCTATGAAGGCAGGGACGCTGGCATGGATCTGGAGGGCTTTCTCTGGGTTCACACTCCAACAAAAGCTAAGCCAGTGTGTCTTCCAGAGTCCACAGCACCATTACACAGGAGAGGAACCTCATTGAATCATCAGGATTGCTGCAGCAACCAAGAAAGATGGAAAAGGGAGGCTCAGGCTGCTCCCTGCCAAGGAGCAGCAGACCTTGATCCTCTACACTCAGTTGACAAAGGCAGGGAATAAGGGTCAAAACAATCCCAGTGACTTCAGGAGGCTTTTAGGCAGGTGAATGAGAAGC
Source organism: Ibycter americanus (assembly GCA_035590275.1). Classification (NCBI taxonomy): domain Eukaryota; kingdom Metazoa; phylum Chordata; class Aves; order Falconiformes; family Falconidae; genus Ibycter; species Ibycter americanus. Next base: position 64,147,534 of record JAVJGI010000060.1, on the reverse strand, counting down.
CAAAGCAAGATCTCAGCCTGGCCCACACTGCACAAGGCACTGTGCTTGGGAAGCTGAGGATCATGTTTTCTCTTCTAAAAGCCGTTGGCACTAAGTGCATGTTATCACAGAGGGCTCAAGTCTGTGTATTCCCTGAGAAACCTCTCTGCCTTTGCTGCGAGCCATGGCCGATGAGCACAGCCTTAGCTTTTGACGGTGTTTTTCTTCCCCTTTACTACCCACACCACCCCCCAAAAAAAAAATTTATATAACCCCATCCACTTTTAAGAACACAGACCCAGGGCTGCTCAGCAGATCAGGCTGATATTCATCATTTTAGCCTGCTGACTTCAGGAAGCCAAACTCTCCATGGGGCAGGACAGAGCTCAAGTCAGAGGAGGAGGGAGGATGAGAACAGAGCCCTTAAGGGGTACGGGCAGCGTTTCTTTGTGTTGCAATATATGCCCTGGTGGAACAGAGAACACGTTATCCTGCTTGTACAGCATTTTCTGACCTGCTTTTGACCCAAGAACCATTTGCGTTCATAAATACTTGAGTTGCACCCCTGGGAGGTGAGAGAAAGAGAGGAAAGGAAAAGAGTGGGTTTATCAAATCTGGGATCACTACAGGGCTTGGAAAGCAATCCTTCTTTTCTCTTCCAGCCTGACTGTAAACCAGCCTGCATCCAAGAAGTCTTGTTTCTTAGTCTTTGAAATGGACAGGTTATGCCAAGACAGCTCCCTAGTCAGTGGCCTTTGGTTTGAGAGGACAGTGAAACAAATTCACAGGGTCATGCTACTCCCCACCATGGCCCCAGAAAGGTGTTGACTGGATGGCTTAACCCAGTGCTGCTGTTCTTTCTGTGAGAAAAAAGCCTGAGAAGGGTACTGACCTCTCCCTTTCCCCACGTGAGAGCCCAGAGAGGTGGGGGAGCAGTCTGTGGAGACCTCAAGGTGGGTAGAAGAAGGACATTGGAAGAACAGGAATGAAAGTCAGCATGTAACCAGAAAAGCTAGGGTACCATAAACATCCAGGTCCTTCTCCATATCTTGAATATGAAGTGCAATTCTTGTTCTCCAAAAAAGACAAGCAAAACTGGAAGAGATAGAGAGAAGAACAATAAGGAGGGCTGAACTATGGATCTGACCATGCATGTCAAGAAATTAAGCATTTCAGCTAGAAATGGGGTGTTGCAAGTAGAATTAAGATGTCTAGAAGATCATCAGTGGCCTGAAAGATGTGAATAGGGAGTGATTGATCACTGGTACTTGAGAGAGAGAGGACGGGGTACTCAGACAGCCCTTCGGCCCTCCATACCATGCCCATTCCTGTACTATGTTGTGATGTGTGCTAGGCACTGCATGGAGCCATCTTGATACAGAAAGTCCACCAACTTCTACACAGACAAAGCAGAGGACCTATTGGAGAAATTTCTGGATGGCCCAGCACATTTCTTCAAACCAGCCTAGAAGAATGCATCAGGGAGCTAAAAGCAATGCTTTGGGAAAACACAGATGACCACTGATCGTGGATAGTTTGCTTTTTGTTAGACCAAAATTCAGGGGGAACATCAACCCCATCTTCAGCTCCTGAGCCTTGGCCCTACCACCATGTTTGACTACAGGGCTGTCAGTCTCCTATCAGTGTGTCCTGACAAGTGGTCTTTCTTCACAAGGGATTACACTTGCTAAGGCAAGCAGGCCTATAGCAGAAAGATAATGGATTTTCTGTTGAAAATCATTTGATGCCTGCAAGAGTAGCCAAGGCATGCTAGGCAAAAGCAAGCAGAATGCCCTAGGGATGTACTGAATGGACATCTACCCACGAAGCAAAATTGAGATCTTCAGGAACCTGCTCTTGCTATAGCATGGGAAGTCCAGCTGGGCCACATTGGGGTGGTGAGTGAATGAGAAAAGGGGAGACAGCAAAGTAACGTTTTTCCTTTCATATATGTCTTTCTCCAGTGGGTTTGAGTCACTATCAGAAGCCATTTCTGTAACTGCTTGAGGAAATCTGCCTGGAACAGCTCAGTTTGGGTAATGCTCAGAGGGCACTTTTTGCTTCCTAGTGGCTACCACCATCTTTTGGGGAGGTGATTTCCAACCAGTGCAGCAGGCATCTTTGAAGTGCCAGGTGGTGCTTCTTAACCCACTGAGCACCGGGCACAGTGCTTTTCTCCCCCAGTTACGCTCAGCTTGCAGGAAGCATTTGAACGGTGCTGGGGATGCTTCTTGGAGTCCTGTGGTGACATTTGTGCCTTCTTGAATTCAAGAGGTACTGTGGCTTTTGTTTAGGATTTATCTCAGCTAGGGTAGCTCAGTGGCAAGTGGAGAGCTAAGTTCAATTCCCTACTTTCTTTGCTGGTTATTTCCTCTGGGATCTTCAGTATGTCTCTCTGTACACTTCAATTTTCCCAGCGGTCGAACAGAAATAACTCTGACGTCTTTCCTGAAGAATTGTGGAGGAGATACAATAAAGGTTGTGAAGAGCTGAGATAATGCTGTAACAGGAGCTGTAAAAATACCTACAGAAAAGAGAGAGCCCTTTATATTACCATTGGAGCTGATAAGTAGTGCAGGTTCATTGGGGTATTCCAGTTACATGCAGCATTGAAATCACATCATCTTGTTCCCCAGCCTTTAACAGAGCAGCCAAATGTTTACACACAGCTTCCACTTTCACTTCAGACAATGTCATCTCTGCCTGAAAGCTCGTCTCGTGCCTGGGGAAGCAGCTCACATCTGAACCCATCATCCTTTTTTAGTTGCTGGTGGTGGTTTTGGGGGACTTTTTTTTTTTTTTTTTTTTTGTAATCACATTGCAAAACAAATTTTGCTTGCATAAAAGGAAGCCATAAGCATGAGAGTGAGGGAAAATCTGATTTATCATCACCAACATGTTCTTCCCCCTCTTTGCAGCTTTAGCAGAGGTGATAGACTCCATGCAAGGACACATACCTCAGTGTCAGATCATGTGTTGGGAACCTGGACAGGAGTAAGAAACACAGTCCTATCACACTTGCATGACTGTTATCAGATTTTGATTCTCTGCCCCCCCGGCAATTTTGTCCAAGAGTAATTTACCATGACTGACTGTGCCACAAAGTCTAGTTGCAAAAGGGCACAGTCCCAAGCCAGATAACACCCCAAGAACATCAACAGCAGAGTCAAAGTCCTCCCCACTGAGCTGAATGGCACCTGAGGAAGAGGAGGGGACATGTTGCAGGCTTGGGGACAGCCACTAGATGGGGGCACGAGCACACATGTCCATAGGGCCCCAGCTGAACCCCAGGAGCATAAACACCAGGAGGTGACAGATCACCGACCTCTCTGTCCCTTGACATGGCCCAGGGGTCTCCAGAGAAACGGATCTGCCGGCCACCCACCAAGTTCATCGGAGCACAGCCACACACACATCCATGACCAGGATATCAAGACACCCAGTCTCTCCACTGGGCTAAGACTTGCCTGTGTTATGGCTTTTGGGGGCTTAGGCTGGACCATGAAAATCAGTGGAAGACCCCATGAGGCTACCACTGGAGATCATTACTGAGCCATAGAGCTTTGCTCTTGAGATATGCTCCAAAAGATTGCCTTGCTCATTACTTACAGCCAGGCGATTATGTCTCAACTATAAAAAGGTGTCTGCCCACTTCTTTTGAGACCTCAGCTATTCAAAACCATCACTGGAAACAGCCTGTGGGTGGCTGTCTGCTGTCTGGCTCTTGACCAGGTGTCCCACAAATTGGCTCTGACTAAACACAGCGCTGCTTTCCTGCAGCCTGGAGGGACTGAAGCATGTGAAGGCTCCCCACAGCCCTGACACATCCTCTGTGCCCTCTTGGTGAAGGAGCAAGTTCAAGAGGCTGCCAAACACATCAGCCCTGGAGCCTGAGCAACGGGCTGAATCAACTCTGCAAATCTGTCATGAATTGCAGTTTATACACACACAGATATATTCCCTGCTCCAAAAGAAGCCGGGGAGGGAGGACGAATTGGCCTCTTACTGGGAATGTTAAGCCCTGTTTAGTGTTACCGGTTTTGCAGAAACATAAAGAGGCCTAAACAGATTCAGCTAATGATGTGTCATCAATTAAACAGAGGGAAGTTTTACGAGGGAAGCAGCTTTGGCTAATGTAGAGTCCTGATGACACATCCATGGAAAGACTCCTTAAGCAGGCACCACTTCTTACCCATCGTGTGGGTTACGAAGCAGCCAGGAAAACTATGTTGGGGGCCACTTGGCTCCCTGACTCCATGGTGGGGGTGTGGAGGAGTGAGGAGCAGGGGGCAAGACAGCAGAGAGCAGCTTCCCTCCTTGTGCGCCCACGGCTGCTAATATTTTTTGCAGAAAGTCAGCTTTTCCAGGGGCTTTTAGAGGGCAGCTGACACAGCCTTCTGTTTCCTGAAATTACTTTTCCCACCCCCAAAACAGAAAGAACCCCAACATTTCTTGTGTCCTTGCTGAGCGACATCAGTCAGGTAAGTTTTCCTTCTGCTCTGAGGCATGAGAATCGGTGCCATGCACTTTGAAAACCTCTGGGAATTTAGTAGCATATGGCAAGACCATATGTCACACAGAGGTTATAATAAATCCACATCCCTTTTCATCTTCCAGCACCTCGTGGTCACCATGGTCTAGAAACATTTGATGTAAGATTTTGGAGTTACAAGTAATTCTGTCCAGGCATTTCCCAGCCAGCCTGACCCTTGATGGCCTCTGCCAGCTGAGGAAACAGTTTTTCAGATGATATTGTTTTCTCTCTGTGACTGAAGTTCCTTGTTCAGTGCAAGAAGAAAGTAGCTCATTGTGAAGCCTGTCTTTACCACCGGCATGTGACAAAAATACCTGTTTCTCTTTTTTGCTAAGGCCCAGCTGCTCCTTCCTGATAAAAGGGAAATCCCTGCAAACCCAGAGCAAAGTCAACGACACGCACTCTGCACCCCATGAGTCAGCATGGCAAAGTTCTCCTCATTTCCCCTCTGCCAGCTCAAAGCTGCTGAAAAGACGTTGTTGTTGTTATTGGGTGGGTTCTATTTATTCAGCTCAGCATTTTCTGGAGTCTAATGCCTGATCCTGACTTTCTCAGTTATGCTTGTGGTGTCTTCATGTGCAAGCATTGAGCAGGTCCGGGTCTACTTAGCATCTGAATTCAGAGAAAACAAGCTGTTTCCAGCCCTCGGTGGCAGAGAACCAAGAAGTCTCAGTTCTGCAAGTTGGTGCATTTTACTTCAGCATGAAGTGAGAAGCAACTTTTCCTCCAAGACCTCTCTTGCCTAGAAACACCCTTTTTACTCTTATGCCTCTTCTTTTCTCTTTTGTATTGAGATACAACCTTTACTGCCATGATGGCTATGGCAGCTTCTGTTAAATTCTGGCTTGATGCCCCTTCTTGAGGGACTCAGAAGGCTTAGCCCTGCATGCTTGGAAAGCATTTTACCAATAGCTAGGCACCCCAGGAGGACTGTCTGGGCTTTGTGCCCTAAGATTGACAAAGACTTTCTACTTGATCCAAGGAGTTCCAAAAGAGTGGAATAGGCTGATTTGGCCAATGTCACCAGCCTCTTTAGTCTCTTCTTTATATGCTGGCAGGAGAAAAATGCTGATTCAGCAGGCACAGGAGCAAATGTCAACAGAGAAAACTGTGCAATGCGTATGCTGGCTGCTCTTCTGTCCTTTATTTCTCTTCTAATTTCTGATTTCCTTGTCGCCAGCACCCAACAGATGCATTTGAGAAAGTCTGGTTTCCAAAGCCAGTGGATGCTCCACAGAGATTTGACCTTGCCCATTTTAAGCATTTTAAGCTAGTGTGTCTCAGGAAATTCAGGCCATGTCATAATACAACTAAACAGAGACAAAAATCAGTGGCAGTGGCTTCTGTGAAGGTTTGTGTGCTCAGAGCATTATTTTTTTTTATTATTTTGGTCTTCCCTGGTAGGACACAGACAACAGTGGATAAAAAGAGAGTCTCTATCCACACACTCCTGCAAGTCCTGAGACGTCATTCATTGATGGACTTGGTGTTCCAGCTCTAGCACCCGGTGTCCCAGTGACCCACTCTTGGCCTTCCCTCTTGCAGACTGTCTGTCTTGGCTTGTTGCTTGTATTTGTTTCCAAAACCAACTCTGTGTGAGTTGTCACAAACTCATGGCAATTGTCCATCTGAAAATTTTCATTAGACATTTCTGGTAAAATGTGTGTGCCACTAACCACCTTTAAGATGAAAGTTTCAGATGAGTCTATGTCTTTCATTGGGTCAGTGCTCCTTCAGGCACACCCGCCTAGAGTAGGCACAAAATTTCTTCTCATCTAAACAAACTCAGATATTTAGGCTGGAAGTGAGATTCAAAACTTTGGTTCAGTCAGGTCAGAGGGACTTGGATAACTCACACTCATCGGGTGCTTTGAAAAAACATGTCTTTGCTAGAAGCAGCACAGGCAGAGCAGGTAGCACAGGAGCAAGGCTGACGTTTCCTTAGCTGCAGGGGACCTTCAGGATGAACTTGAGAAGACATTTTACTTCTCTGTGCCTCTGTTTCCCCATCTGCAAATGCAGATCTGGTTCCTCACCTTGGCCTCCCCTTGCTTTGTAAGGACCTTTGAGATCAAGGGCTGAAAACACTAGATAAAACCAAGGCAACATTGTTATTTACCTACACAAACAAGGGAACTGGGTCTTTCAAAGACAACATTTGGCTTTAAGTCATTCCCCCGTCTCTATAGAAAAACAATCTATGTACAGGCACAGTGTTAGTCATGCAAGGAAAACAAGCCATCAGGCAAGAAGTCTGCTTTTCTTTTATCTCCACCTGCTACCCAAGTTTCCTGTGTTTCTGTTAGGGTAACATTTTCAGCCACTGTTATTACTGTTAGAGAAACATATGAGTGCATGAGAGACTGTGAACGCTGCCTTGCTCTGTATTTGTTTCAAAACATAATGAAATAGTGCAATGCTCATTGTTTCAGGCAAAAAACAGGAAACAAAAAACAAACAAAACAAAACAAAAACACACAAAAAAAACCCACTCCAGAAAATACTCAGAAATAAGTGACATCCTTTTGGATATTACTTGCGGTAGCAAAGACGCCGTGTGTGTGCATGAAATGTCTTTTCGTTACTTTCTTCCATATTGCTATAAAACCATACATTTCTTTTGCCTTCTCCTCTTCCCCTGTCCTCACATGCCTGTGCTCTGCACCCAGCCTATTGCATGGCTTCTGCATGCTCATTAGGCAATTAAAACTAAGTGAGATTGTGTTCTGTCACCCCTGGCATTTGGAGCCACAGAAACATACTGAAGGTTTTAAAGGAAGCAAAGGGCAAAGATCTCATATTATTACCAAGGAAGAATTTTATGGGCTCATTAGAAAATTGCCCGTTATTAATCCTGCTGAAAGTAAAACTGGTCTGGTGTAAAACAGCCCTGCAACAATCCTCTCAATCGATAATGCTGATTTATTCCAGTGTACAGTTAGGTCCAAACTCAATCACAGTCAGTGTTGCTGGACCCTTAGATAACAGGTGCCAACCTCCCATGTGTGAAACATCTTCAGCTTGAAACCTGAGTTTTAACTGAGGCAAGAAAAATCAGCCTGAAGCTGAAACCACTTGAAATACCAAATCTAATTTGAGATGGAGCAAGCAGTGAGGAAGATGACATGGGATGCAATGCTCTGTGGCACATCTTCAGAAGTTTTTCACACCCATATGAATACTTGTCAAGTCAGACCATAAATCAGACGCTGCAAAAATTATTATCTGCTTTTGGCTTCAGGCATCTGCTAGAAAGGACCCCTTGATTCTGATTATGTTATGTACATCTTGTGAAATTCGCAGCGGTTTTATTCATAATTAGGCAACAATACACGATCCATTCCTTTTTTCACGTTACCAGGCTGCAAGAAGGGGAATAAAATTAGCAAAACACTGCGAGATCATTCAAAGCACCCTCATTCATTAAAAAATTTACCATTGCATCCTGACCCTGTCAGAGGACTTTAGCACAACTATGTGACTTCAGGTCACTTGCCAGAGTCTGGAGCTGGGGTGCAAAGGCAGGAGAGGATTTTATCCTGCGTTGCCCAGGGCAGGTATCGCAGAGCCTGTCACTCCCCAAAGCAGAGACACTCCGGCCAGAGTCCACTCGGGGTTGTTGACTTTGCTGCAGACAGTCGGGCTGGGGCAGACTCAGACAGCAACAAACCCTTTATGAAAGCAGCTGGGAAACAGAAGCAAAGACATCCAGTAACCGCTAATTCCTGCTGGACAGATTTAACCCATTCAGGCTGCAGTCTGGCCCCAGCATGCCCAAATAACCAGTTTTCCTGATTTACACCCACTCAGCTTCTGCCTTCGCTCAATTAAACCCCTAAATTCAATGTCTCCAGAAACATGGGGCTAGAAAGGACTTCCAGGTTCCATTCCACAGTCACCCCATAATCCGATCCCCACCTTAAGTTTATACAGCATCCTTTTAAAAAGTGGCGTGTTCATGGGGCCATTTCCCCACTCCCCGAGCTTACTGAGAAGCTGTCCCAGAACTCCCTGCCTGGTGATTAGGACATGTCCTTGGCCCTAAGATCTTATGCTTTACCCAGGACACACAGCATCTTGGAGAACGTGGAGACAACTCATGTTGCTTCTTTCCTCCAAGCCATGATAGCTCCAAAAACTGTGAGCCAGAGTGGCTCCAGTTGTAGGTGATGGCATCAATGAGTCAGAAGGATTGGAGAAAGCAGTGGGAAATTAAATCAGAGCAGATCAGCAGATCTGAGGGAAGAGGCAGAGCTACCTTTAGCCTTGAAGACCATCTGCTTGGAGCTTTAACTTCTACCACAGTGCTATGGGTGCCAATGTTGGCTCTCAAGTGGAGAAAGCACAACACAGTTTACTCTGAACTGGGGTAACGCAGTCGGTGCTAGACCAGCAGATGGATGGACAGAAGGTGACATCCCAAACAAAGCCTGACACTCCCATAGAGCATCCCTGGGAGCGAGCTGGACTTACACTAGGAGCAGTAACATGTTTGTGCCCATCTGTTGCAGATGACATGTTCCACAGCTTTGTTTCACTAAGGGGTGTTGGATTGGTGCAGCAACTTGCCCAACCCTGCCAGAGTTTCTGTCCCAGGGGCAGGCGGTGACCTCCAAGCAGACAGCACACCAAGCAAAACCAAGGGAGAAGTGTGGTGGTGTTGGCCACTACAATCACAGCTCGAGGTGAGGTGTTGGAGGAGCTGGGCCACCAATGACAATATATCCATTCTCCTTGGTGACGAACAGCGTCTGTTTTCCTCAGCCATCGTGATAATCGCAGTCCTTGTGAAGGATCCCACACCCAGGTTGTACGTGGGTTTTCACTAGAGCAGTGCCAAAGGCCTGAGAATGTTCTCCCACCTTATTTGTGTCAGTTATAGCTTACCTCTCCCATTTTAATATGTCTAAAATAGCTCCTTCTGCCCCAGGACCACGAAAAGCACGCACATGCCATTCCGTACTTGCTGTCCACCTCCTGCTGAGGAAGCTGTCAATATTGCAGCATCTGCTGAAAAATGTAGAACCAGTGTTTCTCTGTGGCTTGTCCTCATTTTAAGTCGCAGTGCAGTGCCTCCTTTTCCTTAAACAGGCACTTGATGAGATGTGTGTGCTGAATGCTGCCTGGGGTCACACCAGACATCAGTCTGCAGGAGGTGCTTACTCAGAATGCAAGTTTCCTTAGGAATCCAGTGCACTGAAGCCAAATTTACTGCACTAGGGCTGAAAAGATAGGCTAAAAGTGTAATATATTACCATATTTACCCATACACTATCATATATATACACACATGCATATATGTATTGGGGGGGTTGTGTGTGTGTGTGTGTGTATGGCTGTGTCTGTGTACCTCTATGTGTTTTTCAGGAGGTTTTAGTTATTTATATCAAGCAGATGAGGGCTAACTGGGATTTGCCCTAGCACTTGCCTATAAGCCCTTAGGGGATTCCTGCATTCATCTTCCCACTCCCTGCGCAACATGTAGATACAACACAAATGTTTTTTAACACTTGTATCTACCAAAGAGATGCCACATGTTGATACACAATTTTCTGAAAGCCTCACGTCATGATTGCACATGTATTAACATTGATAATTACAATGACAAGAAGCCTTGGGTTAGCTTATGCACAGCCCTGTTAGTCAGCAGGTCGCAAAGTGCTTCCAAGGAAAGTCATCCTCTTATCCCTTTTTTAAGATGAAGGGATATGAAGAACCCTGTCTGCAAACAGTGTACTTGAAATTAGGGAGCCAACCTGCTTCTGCCTGATGCTGGGATCGCAGTATGGGGATAGGCTGCCAAGCTGTCTGCCTTTCATACCGTACCTTCAAAGGCATTGAACCACCAGACACCGAGTCTCCCACTGGAAGACAGACCCTCGCCTTGCCCCATCAACTGTCACAAAGCAGTTGGTCTATTTGCTTTCATGAGGTCCTGTGCCCCAAGGGATAGTTAGGATATCTGTTAAAATGCCATGGACGAGCGCGGCCTGCTCTTCTCCAGAAGGAGCCACCTTGCATCAGGTATAAATCTGTAGCTCCTTCCCTCCCCATCCTTGGTACGATGGGGAGGAAAGGCCTCCTTCTCTATGTTAATTCACCAATGCTTGGCTACAGCACTCAGGAGAGAGTTCCTGGGCATAGCATGGAAATCCAGGTGTGTCCTGGGACATCTTGGCACAGGCAGGGTCAGCGTGGTGGGAACATACTGCTGGGGTGTTCCTCCAAGGCAACAAGGTCCCCCTGCTTGTGGGACCTCCACCTCCACACTGCAGGGGGCTACCAGAGCAGCTGCATTCACACGCTTGGAGAGGACTTTTGATTTGACTTATTCACCTTTTCCACTTTTTTTCCAGTAGACTGGAAGACTTAACTAGCTGTCTGACAGCCACAGGAGGGTTTCGTTTAAATTTACTGGAACTAATTTGCTTGATCGGTGTTGGCCAAGTTAATGGCCAGGGCATGAAGCAGCCAGTTATTTGGATATTTTTTGGCTCTGGGAGAGGTTAAGTGAGGACAGTGCTGAGAGTTGCATTGAGATTTGGCAGCCCCAAAGGGGAAGTCTGTCTCAGAGAGCAACCGCCTGTTATTCAACTGAAAATGTATTTCCTCAGCTGCCTCTGAAAGTAAAGGTTAAACTTAATTTGAAGTGGGGCTCCAGCAGCCTCGAATATAAAATTAGCAGGAAAAAGCTTTGCTTCTCTTTTCTGCCTCTTCAGATATCATTTTTTCTATCATTGTCTTCTCTCCTGTCATTGTAACAGCTGTCTATCTTGCTCTAACAGAGATTTTCTTGAGTGTCAGCAAACCAGTCATCCAGCACGCCCAGCTACCAGGAAGAGCTTCCAGATTTCCTTGCTAAAATCCAGAGAAGCAATTCACGTGAATACCTCTTGTACTTTCAGACATTGCTCTTCCTGACAGTGGCTTCTTTCGCAGAGGAATAACCATTCCCACCTCATAAGG
>JAVJGI010000060.1:64107813-64136034 GCA_035590275.1 Ibycter americanus | reverse complement strand
GGCAGAGGAGAGAAGAGAAAAAAGGAAAAAAAAGAAAGAAAAGTACAACAAAACATGTGGGAATCGTAGCCTGTGGTAACTGGAAACATGCCTGCAGCAGTGATAAACAAGTTTAGAGCTGGGATAATTTCGAATGTTGTATTTTACTGGGGCAATGAAAGGCAACGCAGTTGATCTGCTTACATGGGACCTGAACTCACATGAAGTGGCCAGGGAAAGGGGGCAGAAAGGGATAAGTGGGGAAAGGAGATGACAGGTTTTTGTTTGATCTTACGCAGAAGTAAATAACATCAGGTACTCTCAGCTCCAGGATATTATTCAACAGGCAGATAAATCCAGCAGCCTTTGCTGGAGCCTGCACTGTTCCTGATTATGGACACAGCATCATCAAACACCCCACAGCACATATAAGACAAGAAGAGGCTTTCTGAAGGAATTTCCCAGTGTAGAAAAGCTGACAGCAGGAATAAAATAACCACATACACAAAACAAAAAAACCCCAAGAGGTAGAAATCTTAGAATGTGAGGTTTTCCCCCCCTCCCTGTATGTAATATGTACAGTTACTGTCTGACATAGCAGGTACAAATGAGGAGGAGATCTTGCCGCTGTTGGTGTGCATCACCCAGCTCTGCAACTCCCCAGTCCAGCTTCAACTCAGGGTGGACATAATGCACGACGACAGCTGGCCTTTGGGATCTGAGACAAGCAAACCACTCTGAATCTCATTAAGACACTGGTTTTGCCGCTCGACAGTGATTATTCACAGATGCAAAGGTTGGAGCCCGAGGGGAGTCATTGCGACCATCTCATCAACCTGGTAGTGACTCAGCCCTGCTGTCCTGATTGAGCTGGATCACTTTGTAGGAAAACATCCAGCTTGATTTAAGGTGTAGGGATGGGACTCAGCAGCTCAAACACAGACGGATCTATCAGCATCTGAGGTAGTTTTTTCCATTATCAATGCAGAAAACCAGCCATGTCCTGTTTGTGGGTTATTTAAGCTAAACAGGGCAAATGAATCACACTTTCAAGTCCCCGACATTCTCCAGGAACTGAAGGGAACTGTCAGTGGGTAGCTTGGAGGTGACATCTGAACAGTAAACATCAAGAACATGACTTAGCTGCCTAAACACTATCATCTGAGAAAGACAAGTCATCTAAAGGTTGTCCCCCCAGTTTCACACGTCATTTTCCAGAAGTGTGTGGTTTGCTGGGGATTGCAGGAAGGTCAAGTGTTTGCTGGGAACACTGGACAGTTGGAAGGAAACACAGGCTGGGAGCTGAAGAGCTGGGTTTCAAACGCTGCCCTGTTGGATTCCCCCAGCTCCATAGATTTCAGAAGGCAGGTCCAGTGCGCCCTTGCCTGTAGCCAGCTGCCCACCATCCCTTGGCCTCCCTCACCAAGGACAGCACGTAGGGAAATAGCCTTCCCATGTGAGTGCAACAAACAGGGCAGTTGCGGTCAGCATTGGCTTTTCAGTGGAGATCCCTTGTCTTGGGTAAGGACATGAACCACTTGGATGCAGTGGGATTACGAGAGAAGGAAAAGCAAACCTCTGTCCCTTTGCTTCCTTTTTCAAAGCAGTTTTTATAGTCCAGAATACCTTCTCACCTCCTGGGAAGGGGAACATACAAGGTTAGGTACCAGGTACTACTTTCAAATCTCTTCCCTGATCCCTCCGTGCCTGGGAAGAGAGGAGCTTTCCTCTTCTGGGGCATAGGTTCAACTGCAGCCCCAAGGAGAGCTGACCCAAAGACCTTGCTGTGATACTGAAAATACAGGGTGAAATCACTTGGCTTCTGATAGGCATGAAGGCCAGATCAAGTTATCACGATGCTCTTCTCTGGCTTGCAAAGCTGTCTGTGATTATTTAAAAAAACAGCACTTCAAAGGGGACCAGGCAGCCCACACCTTCCACTGTTGCCTGTTAACTGATGGGTCTGTCTTTCAGTGCTGATGTGCAAAGACGTGTCCGCACCTGACCCATTCCACCTGTCATCTAGGACATCAGTTACAACGATAAAAAAGAAACCATTGTCTTTCCCTGATCTAATTGAGACACAGGGCGATTGTAATCACAGCATCGTGCCCAGAACCTGACCATTGGTTTTAGGCACTGGGAAATGCTCGGATTGCTAAGGGAGGCTATGAATCCTGGCAGTCACAAGTGCATTGGACGTGGCAAAAGTGTTATTTCTTGCCTTTAAAGGATAAAGTCTTGATCTTGCCTTTTGCCTTGCAGCAAGGTCAAGGCACTCCATTGTTGTAACACCAAAAGGGATTCACAGCTGTGAGTTCTGGGGGGACATGAGTTGCCTCCATCCAGCCCACTCCATCCAGTGGGTGACTCCAGGCTGCAGGAGGGCTTTTCCAGGCGCAACTTCTTCTGGGTATTTCTTCAAGTCTGGCTGAGGCAGCTCCTGTCTTGGGTGTGTCTTGGGTACGGGGTCTATAGGTCTAGCCTGAGATGTGGGCTTATCTCAACAGCAGCCAACCCAGGCCTAAAATCTGATGGGATGCTTCCCAGAAAACAGCTGCTGAGCACATCTGGGCAGGGCTGGGTGGTGCTGGTTACCACAGGGCTGAAGAGGGTTGCTGTTGCACTGTTTAGGAAGGCCTTCCAGATTTGTGAGAAGGCTGTGCAAGTGTAGCTCCAGGGTAGACAGTTACACCACAGTAAGGAAGAAGACATGAAAGCATCCTTAGCATTGTCCACCCCTTTCCATCTCTCTGGCAAATCCTATCTGAACCAATTCAGTGAGAAAATTGTTGCCTCTGGGTTCATCCCCTCCCATTTCTTCCTTCAGCCTCTCAGAGAGTCCTCTCCCTCTTCATGCTGTCCTCAGTGCCCCGCATTCCTGTCCATCTAGAAGGTTTATTGATGTTGTCTCATTTCCTCTTATTGCTTTCCAGGTTGTGAGTGAAGCTGAGAATCTGCTCTTCTTGCTGGATAAAGAGGTTTTCCTGAAATTTCTCTGTAATTTTCATTCATTTCTCTTGAATGCTCATGAAATCAAGCATGTCTGAGCAATCCCATCACTCCATCAGCTTGAGGATTGTCTACCCAGTTCTGTGCACTCTCTTCATAGAAAATGCGGTTTCTGTATAACTGAAAGTTCCTGTAGTTCGCCCGTGAATCTGAAAGCCCACGCACACACAGTTTTACCCTTTTCCCTTAGGGAAAATGAAAACAAATAACTTCATTTCTGCTGAAGTTTACTTGCATCCATTTGTTTTGTTTTGTTTAGCAGAAAGGAAGCATTTCGCCCGGGTCATGCTGACCTTATGCTCTGCCTATTTTCATTACACAGGGACTTCATAAAAGTGCTTTCCACTGTCTTGGATTTTTTTTATTCAGCTGTGAGGCAACATATGAGTATGGACATTTTCCATGGTACACCCCTAGACCTTGACTCCCACCATGCCCACGTTCATCCAGTGAAAGAAGTGAATGCAATGCCTGCCCAGGGGTAGATGAGAGCCTGATACAATTAAACCTAAACACAGATGGTCTCTGACAGCTCAGAAATATTCAAGTTAATTGTTATGGAAAAATATCCATCCCCCACCCCCCAACAAAAAAAATCCAACCAAAAAAAACCAAACAGAAAATTTATTAAATTCAGGAATTTGAAAATATTTCCTTTGGACTAGAAATACCAAAATGAGGTCTTTCCAGAGACATGTTTTAGGGGATGGATAGCTATTCTGGAAATGCTAATAGTTCAATCTGGTTTTGAATTATTTGAGAAGAAAACAATGGCATTTGTCTGGGCCCACAGTTCTTGTTTCAACTAGCTGTAACGCAGCTCCACATCCAGCAGTCTCGGCACCTTCTGGGAACTGAGCAAGCCATATCTTTCACGAGAAACATAGTTCTCGCAGGCTTGTTAGAGGCTGGCTCCTGCCCTGGTGGGTGCAAGAGATGGAGCAAGTTTGAGGGAAGGACTGCAAGAAAAATGGGGAAAAAAGATCTCTGAAGAGCTTCTGTAGTCAAAAGAGGAAATCATGGGAGTGGGTTTCTTTTTGTACGAAGGGGGAAAGCATAAGTTGAATTTAGTGTGCACAGCTGAAGCCTGCACCAGTGATGCATTCTCTTCTCAGGATCATATGAGAGGCATGAGTCACATGCTGTCCCCATCTCTACCTTGGAGGGATGAAGTGCAACATCGCATTTTGCAGTGCAGTCTACTGGAAATAATATCTTCTGGACAAAAGGCCTTGTTGGAAGCGGCTGCCATTTCCAAATGCCAGCATTTGGAAGCGTGCAAAGAATGACAGTCGCAAGAACTGATATTTGAACAGGAAAAACAGTGCCAAGTGCTATATTTGGGCATGGTTGTTGCCATGTTTATTATTGTTATCACCGCTGGAATTATAGTTCTGGTTGGAGACCATGCCTGAGATCAGATCTCCTTTTAGCAAGGGCTGTCTGCAAATATTGTAAAAGGCAGACCCTTCTCTCAGGACAAAAATAAGCAAAGCTGTTAAAAAATTTTCTTTTTTAGTAACAGCAAGGTCGTCTTGTGTGTACAAGCAGAGTTGACTTCAGAGTATGCAAGAACGTTATGCTAAGTGCAGCCCAAACTGTCTATCTGAGAGATAGCTCCTCTTATCAAGTTTTCTCTCCTAGCAGACAAGAGGTGGAAAGAGTGAAATATTGCCATCACCTTCTGAGGCACAGTGAGATGAAGCAACTTACCCCAAAACCTACAAGAAGATCTCCCTAAGCTCAGTCTTCCTAGTTCAGAAGAGCAGAAACCCAGTTTCTTCTGAACTGGAGCTTGGTGGCAGGAGGTTTGATTACAGAAGCCAGTGGCTTGGCTACCTGACCCAGGAGAACCCACATCTTAAAATCAAGCTTTCAAGGCAAGATGCACTAAGGTCATCCAGTTGACCTGGTCTCCTAAGGGATGCTCATAGCAGAGTAGGGACTTGACTCCATGCCCGTCCCAGCCCCTAAACTGCAGACCAGTTTGTGCTTTTAGCGATGATTTTGAAGTAGGTGTCTGTTTTCTAGGGCACCAGAGCAGTAGGGTGTATGTATCTGCCTAAAATGACACAGGGACAGGACTCAATTGACTAAACACGTGTGTCATTTTCTTCACCCCACAGTTTCCCAACGGGTCTCCAGCTGCTGCTCCCCAAGGGCACGGATCTCTCATAAACCTCTCTCGTATCTGCCTGCCCCATGTTGGAACATCCCAAGTGACAACAGACACCGTTGTTTAAGCAAAAGATTCTTCTCTGTATGCAGGTATGTCCCTGTGAGATGGACATCTGAGCTGCTGTTACAGTCCGCAGAGACGTAGGGCTTTACCAAAGTGCCCACTTGGAGGTACCTAGAGACAGCTGAGATGCTCTGGCTTACCTGAAACATCTAAGCAGCATAAATAAATAAGACATAAGACCTTCAGGAAACTTATTTCCTTTCGGAGTGGCAGATGAAGGCTGGGAGGTACTGTAGGGCCTCACATATGGCACCAAGTACCTCTGGGAAACTGAATCATGTCGCTCACCTCTGAGCTAAATCCCAGCCATCCAGTGTACCCTTCCCTGTTGGGTCTTAAAACTATTTCATGTTCTTTCTTAGTACCCTTCCCTGTTGGGTCTTAAAACTATTTCATGTTCTTTCTTATATTGAGTCTTGTTATTATTATTATTATAATAATAATAAATGAGCTCATCCGTCCTTGTGATTGCTTTTCAGGAGCATCCCAAATGACCTTTCAAAGGAAAACAAGCTATTTCATCGATAAGGAAAGTGTGGTACAAAAGGTGAGCTGAGATGCCTGTGGCCATCCAGAAGGCATAGCTGGGAACAAAGCCCAGTTGTCTTCACCATCAGCCCAGGGCTCTAATCACAAGGTGAAATGGTGCATCCCAGCCTCTGATCCTCACATCCAGCACAGAAGCTAGGGGAGTCCAGCTGCTGGCTGAAGGCTGCTCTTTTTCCTGTAACTGTAGATTGAAAATTAGTGAAGTTTCCAACATTCAGCTTATCTAAGCCCCTAAGCCCAGCCTCCTTCTTGAGCCTACTGGAGGGCAGATGTCCATCCTATTAATATTTTGGGACCTTCAGAGGAAGGTTTGGAGCACATGACCACGTTACACTGCTTTGATGCACAAAGAAGTCCCAGCTGCTTTTGCTGCAAGGCTCTGAAAATTTGAAACTTCTCTCTGCCCATTCCCCCTCCTGGCTTGGCTTTGTGCATTGATATTCTCCACCACCACACTGCACTGATGTGACTCTGTGCACTGAATTTCAATTAGTGGGTAGGGGGTACGGTCCTCATACAGAAATCCATTAGAAGCTGCCTGCTATTGAAGGGCAGTGAACAGATAAATGTGATTGTCTATGAGTCTGAAAACAAAGGCAATGTGCTGTGATTTTACTGGCAGCAAGGTACTGTCGGTGGAAACAGGTCGATATAAAAATGACTCTCGGCTGCTGCATTGAAAAGTCTGGGAAAACTGAGATGAATAAGGAAAGCAATTTAACTTGGAGGGAAAAAGAAAAGAGGGGGAAAGGAGTTTTATTTTGTTAAATTACAGCTCTAGCTTTCTTTTTTTAAAAATTCATGGGGTGCTTGAGAGAGAGGTCAGGATCCTCATTCTTCAAAGCTGATGTTCAAGCCCCGTGCACAGCAATTCAGAGCAGAGGTTGCCTTTTCACACTGCATTTCTGATCTGCTCACCATCCCTGGGGCTTTCAGGGCGAGTTCATAATAATCTTCTGACAGAGCCTCCCAGCTTTAGCTGGAGCAGCCACTTCTGCCTGTGGGAAGGTGAGTCAGATAAAGCCTCCATAAAGACCTGTGGGTGACTGTGTTCTAATGAAGGTCCTACACCTTGTTAGCTCTGTGGATCCAGCCCTTAGATTTCCACTCTGCCACCCTCATGGTATAGAAATCCCTTGAAGAAGCAGGTACCCAGAGTCAATTAACATGACCTGTCTGGCCTCCAATTGCCAATCCCAAAGGCAGCTTTGTTGTCTTGTAGATCCTGGGTCATTATCTACCAGCTACTCATAGATGTCTTGTACCTGGGGCGAGTATGAGCACATGGATCAAGGTCCTGAAGTAGGGTGAGACGACTGCCACCTTCAACCCTAAACATCTTTGGGCAGTTCACCTGGAACTGGTAATTACAAATGTAAAGCAGAAAGCCTCGCCAGCAGCAAGTCCCACAAGCTCTGCTGGCATCTTCACCTGCACGTTCTCAAAGAGGAGTGATATCCATTTCATTTTGACTCTGCATAATGCCTCTCAGTGATGGGAAAGCTCAATTCCCAGTCTGGGCAGGATGTGTTGCAAGCTCCAAACTTACCCAGACTCATCTCTGCTTCACATTTCTTTGTCCTCCAAGCCTGAGATTTCAACTTATCTGCACAGCAGGTCCTATTTCACAGCCTTCAAACAACAGCTATTACATAACGTATCTGTCTCTAAGTATCACGCCTATAACTTACACTTTAGTGCAGCCCTCCAGAGTTTTGCAAAACTGTTAAATAACGAGGATGACTCTTTGATAAGCAGGGAAGGTGTCCATGCATTGATAGTGTTTTCTGCACTGTGTCCTTTGACATTTTCTTAGACTGGCAAGAAAGAAGCTTGTAACTGCAACACAAAATGTATGCCCAAACTGCCTGGTTTTCTGCATGGTCCACAGTGCTACCAGCACCAGTTCTTGAAACAGGAAACAAGCCAAATGAGGAAAGAACCACAGGACAAGTGTAGAGATATCTTTGGTTTACTGCCAAAGCACTTCCCTCCTGCCCTTCATTTCTGCTCTAATAGTTATATTCCCTTGCTGCCTTGTGTCTTCCTACCTTGGCACATCCAGATCCCACTAATCAGCTGTTCCAAGCAGACATAAAATTCCCATTTATGGTCCTCTCTGCCTTTCAGAGTTGGCCGTGGCCAAATGCAGGAACTTGATTCGGTTGTTTCAACAGCATAGAGGCATCTAGTGCCATTTGAGACAACCTTGGGTGCCTGAAATACCTGCAAAGGACTTGCAGATGTGACACAGCACCTATGGGAGGCCAGGAGCAGCTGAAGAAGGGGAGAAGCCACACAGGGTACAGCTCAAGTGGCCCTAGCTATTTATGAGTGGAATTAGCTTTCTGGATCCCATTGGCTATACAAAAGACAGGGTAGAGTTGCTTAAACATTTGGATCTAGAAATAATTGCAGTGCCCAAGGGTATCAAAGACATTTGCCCAAACTGACAGGTATGATACAAGACCACAGAGGATGTAGAATCATAGAATCACTTAGGCTGGACAAGGCCTTTAAGATAACCAAGTCCAACCATAAACCTAACACTGTCAAGTCCACCACTAAACTATGTCCCTAAGTGTCACATCTACATGTCTTTTAAATAACTCTAATGTTGGTGACTCCACCACCTCCCTGGGCAGCCTGTTCCAATGCTTGACAACCCTTTTGGTGAAGGAATTTTTCCTAATAGCCAATCCAAAACTCCCCTGGTGCAACCTGAGGCTATTTCCTCTCCTCCTATCACTTCTTACTTGGGAAAAAAAACTGACACCCACCTTGCTACTGAAGACCAGACAGGAGATATCATAGTGACTAAGGTGGCAGCAGGCATCTACACCTAGGCAGAAAGCTGCCCTAGATCTCCAATGAGTATAGGAGCTCAAACATCAGAATCACATGAGCACACCAATGCTCTAAGTATTGAAAGGGAGGTCTCTGACTCTGGAGCTGAATCCCACCATAGACTGGAGGTAAGAGATAGATCTGAGATGCTGTCTACACCCCTTTGGAAACCAGTGGAGAAAATAAGCTCTTTCAGGACACAATTCATCCCGCTTTGGAGCAAATACCTATAAAAGATCAGAAACACACCCCAAAATATGTAAGTAGCTCTACAGCAGACACTTAGGTCCTAGACATCACAAAAAAAATTGTGAGCCCCCACTGCTTTTCTCACCTGTTCCCTCGTACCTCTCCACCCAAAACACAGCAGATAATATTCATTTTCTTCTGACTTTTTGGCTCCCACTTACCTTCTACATCAAGTTCACATTTCTCATCCTTCCATTCCAGTCATGGCAGGATTACACATCTGCTCTGATTTCTTACCCTTTCCCACCCCCACAGCCTTTGCCTCAAAAATAAAGCCACCGCATACCTCCATCCTCATCCCAATTCCTCCTCCAGGACACCCTGTTCCCTTCCTGGCATGTCTTCACTCAAACACCTCCTTAAAACAGACACTGGAGTTAGGTAGCTGACACATCCCATAACTGAAAAAAACCAAGGAGAAAAAGTTCAACAGGAATTAAATTCAGATCAGTGCAGAAGATGAGTGGATGATGTACCACCACTTCAAGGCCTGAAGACCTGGTGGGGCTGGATGAAAGTCCAGCCTTCAGTGCTTTTTTTCCCTCTGTTTTTGCACAGAGCACACTGTTATGGGTGCTGCTTTTACTTCACATTCATATGGTGAGAAATACGCATGTCCTGTGGGCTAAATAAAACCACTGCAAAGCCCCTTGTGGGTGACTGATCCTTTTAGAAGGTCAGATGGCCAGCTGTGATCAGCTTTCACCTTTCCACCGTATAGCAATAGATGGTATACCACGTGTTTTGGCTCTCTCCTAGAGAGTGCAACCAGAAATGCTGCTATCTCCCATGGGGTTTTGTTTTTTTCAGCTGTTCTATGGCAATGAAAGATAAGACTGGGACTGCAGGGTGGCCAGACTGTCGGAGCGACCTCAAGTCATGTGACATTAATGAACCAGGGAGCTTAATGCTAAACTTGTCCCTTAATCATTAATCATCTTGTAGATAGCATTAATCTGAGTCTTGAAGGAATTACTCTGCAAAAGGCTTTGATCCCAGTCTTTTGGGGAACAAAGCCCTTTGGAAGTGATTTTAAAATGACTGTCATTACATCAAATATGGTGAACTGCAGAGAACCAGCACTTCCCCTGGTTTTCATGGTCCTTCAAAATAGGCCAAAGATTCCTTCAGAGTTAGCCAGAAAAGGAAATTGCAAACCCCTGAATTCTCCTTATTTTATTCAAAGTTTTTATTCCCACATGTGCTTACAAGATACTCTGCCAACCTTCACTGTCGTATCCAGAGTCAGCCATCACAGAAACAGGCTTCCCAGAGCGTATCAGAAGTGGCATGAGGCAGAGATAAGCCTTGTAAGAGGTCAGAAAGAGTTCAGAAGAGCAAAACGAGGACAAAAGGCAAGAAGGACCTATGATACAACAATGTAAATACATGAGATGAACAGAAAGGCATGTGAGATGCAGTGCATGTGAGATGCAGCTGTATCCGCTCGCTTTGGACCTTGTGGAAGGGTAAGTTGTCTAGACTGTGCAGCTGTAAGAGTCAATGAGAGAAGGAGCCACACATGATAGCAGGAAGGGCAGCAGGAGAAAAGGAGACAGCGTGGTCTGATAACAGCGACTGCAGCTCCTGACTGCCTAAACCCAATTACTTCCAGGCTTCTGGGTCCCTCTACACCTTTGAGCACATTTTTGCCTCTTGCGCTGGAGGCTGTGATTGCTCTGGGATGAAGATTTGTGCTTAATTGTCCAGTGGGATGTCAAACAGTGAAGTGGTCCCTGTGCCACAAGGTCCCCAGTCCTGTGACTACCAGTGGCCATAGAAGATACCATGTTATGGATGCACCAAATCCCAGTATCTGCATTTTGTAATCCTGCGATTCATTGCCAAATCTTTCTGTGGCTCTGGCTGGCATTTGCGGCATCAATTATGCCTTCA
This sequence comes from Ibycter americanus, assembly GCA_035590275.1. Classification (NCBI taxonomy): domain Eukaryota; kingdom Metazoa; phylum Chordata; class Aves; order Falconiformes; family Falconidae; genus Ibycter; species Ibycter americanus. The sequence goes on along the minus strand of JAVJGI010000060.1, from coordinate 64,125,260 downwards.
GCCTAGATGGCATGCAGTTTAGGCATAACCACACTGACTGGAAATAAGGATTTAATACACGGCTTAGGCACCGCTGGCTCGGAGTAGCTGTGGCTCTGTGGAGTCCACAGGACATTAACCAAGTGTTCTCTCAGCTTCTTGGGCAGGTTTTGCAATTGGCATCAGGTCCCACAGCTTCACTAAAAGGTCAGAGAGGGTCCCAGAGCCTGAGCCCACTCGGATGTGGTTTCTCCAGTGAGAAGGGAGAGGAGAGGGCAGACGTAAGCCTGTAGTCCTCAAGCTGAAGATCTCCCATTTCTCCAAGCCCTGCACTGCTGAAGCAACAGCCAGGGCACTTCTGTTTCTGGAAGGCAAAGAGTGTTTGGTGACTTCACCCAAGGAACAACATAAACACCTAATTTCAGGAAATGCTGGTGGGGTCTGAAGCCAAAAGCAAGAGAGGGCAGAGCATCATTGTCCTCAGCATCACCTCTTTGCTGGCCTTCTTCCCCTTGCAGTGAGGAGCACGTGCCAACAGCATCACCAGGGCCCAGATGCTGTCGTGGATGTGGTCCTAGGGTCTTTGGCATGGGCACCACGTCTCTCTTAAGGCCATTCCTATCTTTAGAAGTAACTGCTTACTTTTGAGCTCTGTGAAATAACACTAATAATTTCATAGGACAGATGTCATCACTGAGCATCTTGATAAAGTTGTACTCTACCCACCAGAAAGTTCAGTTTAGAAGAAACGCAACTGAGATTCTCACCAAACCACAGCAGTAAGTCTGGGATTTCTGAGAGTCTGAAGATTATGAAAAGCTTTTCTCAATGATTTTGGGAAACTGGAGAAAAGGTTCATGATTTCTGGCACAGGACCATCTCATTGGGACATTCCTCTTAAATTGGTTCACGTACCTCCCCACCATCTCTCTTTGTTTCACATACACATCCCTCATGGACAAAAGATGTTCTTCAAGGCTAAAGAGTTTTTGATTTCAGACCAAAGAGAGGTTAAAAAAAACATCATGTATGTGGCAAAGACGAACACAAAATGAGTCATGCTGCAAAAGGGCGCACCTGAAAGGAAATCTAAAACAGCAGCTTCCTCCTTGCTGCAGGCTGCAATGTGCTGCCACATACAAGAGGCTGAAAGAGAAAGGTGAGAATGTGTCCTTTCTGCTCCCCAGCCAGGCACATCCAGTGTTGAAACCAAATTCCTGGTCCCCCAGTTCTCACACCCTCCACTTCCCCAGTCAGGGCTGCAGTTGCAGAAGAAAAAACAAATTAAATTTTGTGATGCTTCATCACAGGCAAGCAAAAGCTTTGTATCAAAAAATACATGATGTTGCAAGCAACAGCAAACTCGGACCACAGGCAAAGTTCCCATAGTGAAGTGAAACTTGAATGTCTTCAGCACATCAGGGTGAAACATGCCAGCTTCACTTGAAATCATCAGACAGACATTTTCTCTTTGCCGATGCGGGAGAGGAGACACCTTCTTCTGTGTTTACCCGGTCCTCTGCTTGTCTGCAGCACTGCAACTAAGATGATCTCATGAGGAAAACCTGGAATTTAAGATAGCATAAAAAAAGGGAAAAAAAACAAAAAAAAACAACCTTGAGGTTTTGTTGTTGGTTTGGTTTTGAGGAGGGGGCGGTGTCTACTTTTTCAGAAGCCATTTTCAGAAGCCTTAGCCCCATGTGGCTTCAGACACCCCACCAAGCCACCTGGAACACAAGCAGCTCAGCCTGAATTTATACTCAATGCAGAGCAGCGGAGCCTTGTAGGTCCTTGGTTTCTCTCCTCCCCCCAAGATTTTCCCCTTTCTTCTACTTAGCTAGTGATGAAAAATCTCCCACCAGTAACGTGGTTAAAAATGAGGAAGAAAAATTAAAAACTGCATGAATTTTAGCAGGCAGCGACTACTAAAAGATGCCTGAATGCTGGCTTTTAAAACAATGATGTTTGCAAACTTTTTTTCACCTTCAGTCATTTGCTGAATTCAGGCAGGATCCACAGGGAGTTTGTGCCCATCCGAAGCTATGCTTCATGCCGAGAGCCGAGAGCTTCATGCCTCTCAACCCAAGCCCCAGGCCTTTGAATTCGTGGGGAGATCAAAGCCCTCAGCATCCTCCGATCCTAATCCATATATTGCAAGACCGGATCTGGTAGGAAACTGAACAGAGATGGAAATGGGACGCACTCTCCCCCTCCCCCCGCAGGGGCACTGATTGCTTTCTCAATTAGCTGTAGCCGTGAAGGAGGAGGACAGTTTGCATTCCAGGACCCTGGGTCATATTCGAGCCTGTCGCCTCCTTCCCCTTTTAGACCATCAGGCAATCGCAACAGGGAGGCGTTCTGCCTTAATTTGTCAGCCAAGCTGAATATTGGCATTTAACCCAAGGTCAAGGTTTGCTTTTAGCCCCGACCAGCTTCTCACGGCTTCTTTCAGGAAGCTGCCACCAGCTCCCAGCATCTTTCACCTTAATATTTACTTCTTTTTCTTCTGCTGATATTTCCTGGCTTTGCATCTGCATGTGACTCAGAGATTTCCCGGACCCCGACTCTGCTGTGACATCAGCTCTGAGAGCTGAACTTAATAAATACCACTCATTATGTCAAACTGTAATTGTGGGGGTGGCGGGGAGGGCTGTTTGGCTTTTTTTAGAGCAAGAACGTTGAGTTTCCTCTAAATCCATATTTGGACCTGAGCTGCAGCACGTCTGCTAGAAGGAATCAGGATGATTTTCATGCCCAAAGGAGAGAAAGTGGAAGACCACGCTCTATTTTGGTGCCCGGTACCTCAAGAGACAGAAGTATGCATAAAGCAAACTGTGCTGCGAAACACCTGGTATAGACATAAGGCAAAAGTCCAGCAGAGCTTCGAGGTGATTTGCGTGTCCTGAAGTCACCTCTGAGAGTGACTTCATCTCCATGAACTCAGCAACTTAAAAAAAAAAAAAAAAAAAAGAAAAGAAACAGTAAAGGTATTTGAGACATGCCTAGCATCTGCCGGCTCAAGCAAACATTAGTAACTGTGTAAATACATCTGCTTTCCCTGCCTGATGTTCTACGTTCACTTTTTCCTTTAAAAAGAAGCGTTTATCCCATCCTACAGAAGCAAGCTGAAGCCAGCACTGATGCAGCACGTGGGTCTCGATGCTGTTTACAGCGGGTCTCAGCACAGCAAATTTTGCACCAGCCCACACACAGGTCATCTAAAATCCTTCATCCTCTTACAGATTCTCAATTTCCACTGAGATTTACTCAAAATCACAGCTTTTCTATAGCTTTTAAGAGATGATTTTATTTATTTATTTATTTATTTATTATCCCATGGTTTTTGGTTTCACTGCCTTGAAATCTCAGTTCTTTGGCCAGATTTCAACAGAGCGACTTGTAACCACATCACCTTTTCTTTCCAGGACAAGGTGATCACCTGCCCATTGCAAGTGCTACCTGGGGCTGTGGTGCAGTAGCACCAGGAGTCACGAGCCCCGGGGACCTGTCATGCCCCAGGTAACACGTGCTCACCCCCACACGGAGCATGAGTTATGAGCTATCACGAGAATAAGGCATGAGCCCATCGAAAATGCAAGCGAGGCAATGCCTCTCCCATCGGTACAGAAACCAACGAGATTACAGAGCTGGAGAGATTCTTGCAGCACAATAAAATGCTACAGCAGGAGACTTTTAATCTGGTTTATCAGTAGGTCATATGAATCTCAGCAAAGTAATTCAGTCTACCTCATCCCTTTAAAAAAAAAAATAAAATAATCAGACTTCATAGCATAAGCAAGATGTTATGAGAAACGCCCCTGAGTTCTGGTAAGGATATTTGTTTTTTCAGCCTGGATTTAATTTTTTTATGGGTGTGTTTTTTAATCTTTTAATAACTCCGTCCAGAGTTATTTCTCTGTGAAAACTGCCACCCGGCTCATAAAACGTAGAAATAATGCTCTTATGCAAAGGGGCAATTTTTTATTTTTAAATTTTAATTTTTATTTTTTTTTAATAAGAGGAAATTTGGAGTTGTGGGATCAAAGCAGGCAGGTCCAGGTGGGGAAATCTTGCTTAGCGTTTGGACAGGAGATTTTGGCCGATATCAGACTTTCAGGGCAGGAAAGTCTGGCTTTTCCTCCTGGGCTGGTGCTGCTCTGGACAGATTTATTGACCAGGTCTGACCATGGGTCTGCAGCACCTACTGCCCTTCTGTCCCTGCTAAGGAGATGCTGTTCTGCTCATGGATGCAGGTTGGAGCCCCTCTCCCTGATGTTCCCCCCATTTCTGGGCCTGGGCTCGAAGGTGATAGAAGCACCTCTTCAATGCATGCAGAGGGAAACCTGCCCTCTATCCTGAGCCCTCTCAGCTCTCCCGATTTATTGTCTCCAGCGCCTAATGTGGATACAACTGCCTCATCACCAATTGCTCAACATACTGCAAGTGCCCATGAATTTTTGCATGGTTTCCTTGCTGATAGTTAAATGCTTTACACTGAACAGCTGGGACCCAGTGTAGAAGAAACAAGACTCAGAACAGCCACCAGCTACATCCAGAGCTGTTCAACCTCGCTTCCCAAGCAGCTCAGACCAAGTCAAAGACACAGGGCAGAAATAACCCACTTCCCCACCAAGCTCAGCCCTTCCCGTGAGTATTTGTGTGTATGCCTCAGTCTCACCACCTCTATCTCCATTGCAAAGGAAGCAGGAGGCTGCAGCAGGGTCTGATGTGTCCAAGCCTCTGGATACATCAGTTTGGGTGACAATGCAACAAGGATGCTGCAGCAGACTTCAGCATGAGTTAGCAGACACGCGGACCCAGGATGGGCTCCCACTGGGCATGTCATTGGCAACGCTTGTCCCTGACTGCCAAGCCCAGATCACTGGCAGGGTACCCTGGGAGAAGGCTCACATATTCTGGATGGTCACTGCTGGCAATGGTCAATGTGGACCATTGGCCTGATCCTGTACATTTGCTTTTGTGCTCATCGTGTTCTTACACATTTGCCTCCCCTAATTTTAGGGATGGCATTGGACTGGCCCTCTCTCATCCCACTCTTGTGCTCATCTTGTGCATTATGGGCTGGAACCAGAGAGGGCAAACACGAGTGTTGTATTTATTTGTACAAAACAACATAAAAATGACTACATTATGACCATCTAGCCCAGTATTATAGTTGACAGTGGTGACCTAAGGGAAAGCATGACAAGACAAACATACAGCCACATTTTTCCTGAATGCTCTCCCAGTGAATTCGTCTGAATGACTTTCAAAACCCTTAAAGCAGCAGGACTCTGTCCATGGCATATTTGGTGATGGAAAATATGTCCCTGGCAATGGAGAATATCCGCGGATACACACAGCTTTGCCTTTCATCCCCTGTGCTTTAAAGAGACCGAGTCAAAGATGCTGCAGTCCCGAGAGCACTCTCCCAGGGTAGGGGTGAATGTCCCAGGGAACCAGGACAGCAGCACACAGCACAGGAAAGCCTCGGGTGTTAAAACTATGTCTATAGAAAAGGCACAGTTTTAACACCCAAGTGTTTGATCAGGTTTGGATCATTTGGGGATGACTAACAGCACCACTGTCGTCAAATAAATAGGATTTTGCCTGAGCCATGCTATCTGGAGTAACTGTTAAAGCCAGTCCGGCTGCACTAAAGCATGAGCAGCATAGGGTGAATCCAGCTGTTTGATGTCCTGGATAAGAAACTCTTTGTGTTCCCAAAAGGAGTCACATCTGTGTTGTATGCCCTCATTGGCAGATGTTAGATTTTGCTGCTAGGCGTATCGGCTATTTTAGCGTTTGGCTGCAAATATCTCAGAAGAAAGGCTACAATGTGGCTGTGTCTCTTGGAAAAGAAAAAAAAAAAACAACGAGCCTTTAAAGACAACGGAATCATTTTGGAATTTAAAGGGTGGAAAAAAGCCTGCAGGCAGTGTGAAAAAGGAACCTGCATAATATGACATGATCAAATCACTCTTCTTTAAAACTTAAAAAATACAGGAAAAATTACTTAAAATGACTGCAACAGTCAGGGCATTGTCTGAACAGCAATGTCAGGGTTTGGTTCAGGTCCTGTCACAGGGGAAATATGAACACTGCAAACCTGTGTAACAAATACTCTTAGCCAAGCTGCTACTTGAGCAAAGCCTGCCATAGCAAAATAGGTCCACTTACACCACCTCACTGGAATAATCCTGCAGAGGAACTATTTTTGCCTGCCATGTAGCAAAGAAGCAAAGGATTCAATGGACATGAGAAAAGCATCACTTGGAAGATCTTAGTAGGCATAAAGTTTGGGCCAAGGTAAATCATGGAAGCAAAATGGTCTTGGCAGTGACTTGGTCCCTGGGACTCATCAGTGTCCCTGTGGGTGCTCCTCTCTTTTCTGGAGCCAGCAAAACTAGCCTGTAAATACCAAGAAGAACCTGGGGCTTCACATCTTACCTCTGGGGTTGGGAGGTGTTTCTCTCCAGGGGATCAGGGATCGGCATCATCAGTCAGGTGGGGTTTCTGTTTGGTACCCACCATCAGTGTCACGGGATTGTGGTTCCCATTCAACTCATTCAAGTGCTGTCTTTCCATATGGGTCTTCTTTCGTGGTTTTACTCAGCCAACAGCTCAGAGAGACCTTGCTGGTCGTAAAAGTCCTGCTTTTTCTCTGTAACAAAAGCTCCTTACCTTTTTACTTTCCTCATTTCTGCTAAGGAAGGCAAAGATTCATATCTCAGCTCCAGGCCCAGCGCCTGGCTTTCCTTGGTTCCCTGAATAATGTCATCAGAGTAGAAGATGGCCTCCATAGAGGGCTTTCTCCTAGCTGGAAGTAAAACCTGCAGGCTTGGGAAGGAAGAAGGCTCCAGAATGTGACAAGGCTCAGTGGTCTCTGTGGCCTGGAGACAGGGCTGCAAACACTCATGCGGGTGTCTACCTTCAGTTTGACTCCCACCCCTCTCCTTGGAGCTGACTGCCTTGAGCTAAGAGCTGGTTTGAAACCCTCATGGCTCACTTGGTTGGACATACCAAGTTCTTAAATTGTCCACACCTTGTTGTCCAGAGCTGAGGTGTCTCAGGGACTGTCATCTGTCCTCTGTCCAGGGGAAATGGTTCTCCCTGTGTGATATCAGCCAGTCCCTCTGGATTTGTGGGTGTGGATGTCCAGGGCAGCCCTTGTACTTGGCAGTTTTGTTTAGGCAAATGAATCCCGCCCCTGCTGTCCCCTTCAGGGCAGGATGAATCTCTCTGTAGGCACCATTAGCTCCATTGGTTAGATCTTGGCTGGTGGGAACTTAGACACCCATCTCACATCTGAAAAACCTGGTGTAGGAGTCTTCTCATGCAAACCAGAGGTAATTACAACCCATTTCTGCCCCCTGTTCCTCTGTAGCCAGCAACCTGGAAAGGTAAAACTAATGACACCAGGACTCAGCTAATCTGACATTAGCATAGAATAGGATACCTTCAATGAGTCTGACCCATTAACCCTAATCTCATAATTACCCTGCTATTGATTAGGAATTTTGTGCTAATTGGCAGAGCATTGGAACAGAAACTCGCACCTAACACGTGATTCAAGAGCCTAATTATCAAGTCCTCCTCCCAGGCCTCATTAAGGCTGGAACTGCAGCAGGCAATGTTATGGTCTCCCTCTCCTTTTGGATGGAAAGGCACACAGTTACAAATGAAATAAGAAAATAAGTCTTGCCCATTGTCTTGCACCGTGTTGTTCTTGTCAGCTGCTTAGTGGCAACATGATCTCAAAAGGATTTACATGACACAATGGTCTAAATATCAGCCAAGAAGAGTCCACCCTTGCTCTTTGAATGACACTAACCAAAAAGGGAAGGTTTGTGGACTGACTCTTGTTTATGTTGTCTCCTTTTCTTACGCAAAATAACCTATAGTCCTTGGGCAGCCTGAAGCAGCCATGCCGAAATGACAAGACCATCAGACTGTAGGATCCACATTGGATGCACGGCTCACTTGCCTTCTCCAGTCTTCCCCCTACTTTACAGGCCTGGCAGTCCCAATGGCCCAGCATGGTTAATCCTTGAAGAGGTCTCCCACTGGAACTGAATTGCTCTAGATGGCATGTTTGATCCTCCTCAGGAGGAATGCGGGCTTCATCCAGCAACACGCCCAGCTGGTGAGGTTTCTGTGGAGGTCTCAGGGGAGGGAGACTGAGTGGTTTTACAAGGGCAGGATCTGCTCTGTTCCCAGTGTTGTTCTCACCAAGATGAAGGGAGCTGTTGGGATGGGAAAGCCTCCTTCCTGAGCTCTGCTGAGCCCAAGGGAGTGGCAGGCCCATGGCAGGAGCATCCTGTTATTGCTGTACAGCAACACCAGGTGTTTGTCTCTTAGGGGTTCACAGAAGGGTTATTGTAGCAGACACAAGATGCACAAGGTCCAGGTAGAGGTATCATCCTTCCACATGTTGGTTATCTCCAGGAGAGGAGCTGTCTCTTCCCGTCGTCTTGAACTTTAGTCCCAGGAGATTTCACAAAGCACGGGGAGTTGGACCAACTCCAGAGCACTGATGGGGGATAATGCGGAGTAGAAAAGAGCTTTGGGCTTTACAACCTGTCACTTTTCAGCTCAAGTTGACAGCGCATTCACCACAGAGGTGCCTGGGACCAAACAACCTGATATTCACCTGTAAGGTGAGATGCAATGCTCAAGGGGAAGGGCCAGAGACAAACAGCCATTTCATTCCACATCACCATTCCCAGTAAAGATTAAGCATTTCTAGTCAATGAGTCTGATGAGTCCCGTGATCAAGATTCAATCAGTTCAAGCAGGGGCTGCCTTTCCTCTTTCCCTTTCTGTTTCTCTTGGGGATGTCACACTGACCATTTTACCACAAGGCACAACATTTTGCAATAACTGCTCACACCAACCCTCCCAGTGCTCCCCACAGTGATCAGTGTGCAGAACTGGTTTGGGGCAGTGACCAGCACCTGGGTGCCCTGGGTCTCACTTAACAGCTGAACACACACGCAGAAATGCTGCGCTGGTGAATTTTGCAACACCTCTGCACCTGCTGTGAAGGACTCTGTGGTGCTCCTTGCCAAAATAAGGTAGCTTTTTTGTCAGTTAGTAGTGAATGTGGCCGCCAGAAGAAACTGCAGTGTGGGATTGGAGCACTTCAGGACTAAGGGCATCCCTAAATCAGTGCTCCAGTAGTCCTCAAACCCAAGAAACGAGCTCTTACATACAGCCCAGACTGAACCTTTGCTCCATGACCGTAAGTCAGGACAGTCAGGACTTCTGGTTTTGGTTTTATTTCTTTACATTTCCAATGTGGAAGGGGGTGGAGGTGGGGGAGGGGAAAAAAACCCCAGTATTTTGCTTTTAACACCTGAAAGCTGAGAATAAAAATGTCTAATATTCCAGCAGCTGCCTAAGTCTAGGTCAGCTCCCACACCAAGAGATTAATTTGCTAAGAACGGTGTTATTCTGCCTGTGTCTTTGAGAACTTCTTGCAGTTAAATCTCAGGGGTTTTTATCCCAGGCTGACAAATTATCTTTAAAACTCCATTTTCAATTATTGTAAGCAAGTTGTGACTGGAAGTGTTGTTGGCAGAGGTGGTGCAAAGTCCCTCCTCTAATGAGAAGCTCACCCTGCAGTAAGGATCAAATTCCACTGCTGCATGTGTTGTGTAGCACTCTTTTGCCCTGACCTTAGGATCTTGCTACTTCACATGCCTGGAAGGCAGAATTTAAACTATTAATAATGATATTCTTGCCCTTACATTCTGTCTTTCATCCAAGGATCTTGAAGTTCTTCAGAAATCCTGGGAGGTTCTGGCCAAGTTAAATATCACACCTCTCCTTGAATTGTTTTTATTCACTATTGTTTCAAGCATCACCATGTTAGCATGCTCTAAACATCAGTGAATGGTGAGAAAAATGGAAACTGTGTTGGATGACTTTGTACCATGCATGTGACTCATTATTTCCCATGATTTCGGTGTAATTCCTCACAGTGCTGCGAACAGCCACGTCTTCACAGGATCCATGTGTAAGTGGAACTGAAAAGGCGATTCTGCCTCGACTCATCATTGAAGCCAGGGTGAAAGACACATGGCAAACTGAGTCAAAGTCATGTTCTTCAGGCTCTTTTCTTATTTTTACAGTTCTTCCACAGGTCAGCTCAGAACGGACAAGACCCTGAAAAAAGGAAAAGAACATGCAAAGGAAATAAAGAAAAAATAAAGCACTATTGACAGCAAAAGGTGAAGGGCAGGTGTGAGAGATCAATCTTTGGTGGATGAAAAAGGATTAAACATGTCCCTTTTCTCCCACAGGGGAAATTTTAGCTGTTTTTAACTCATTGCTTAGAAATGCTTATCTCCATAAGTCAGAAAATAGCCCTGTCTCCTGGAAGGTGGTCAGAAACTGCAGTCTGACTAATTCAAGCTGTGTTAGAGTAAAAGAGAAGCAACTTCTAAGTGGAGCAATGCCCTGTGGAAACTACCCATCAGTAGAGTCAACATGACAGGCACTCTTAGCTCAAACCAGGAGATCACGTCAGCTGAACGTGATTGCCATGACTACTCATGAAGAAAGAGTCAGTTGTCCAAGTCAGAGCCTGTTAATATAGGGAGCTTTAAAAATGTCCATTTCTGTGTGTTTAGGCTAGAGCAGAGTAGTCCACACTTGCTTTTTTTTTTCCCCCTGATTTTGGAGCATTTTCTACCAGAGGCATGGATCCCTTCATTTATGTTGGTTATGGTAAGCCAAATACAAACTTGGTGTCACAGGCCCCACCAGAGCACAGTGTAGATGCTGAGACCACAAATGGATGCCACAAAGAGGAAAATGATAAGCATTTTTGCATTCCCTGGCACTCAAGTCTTCTCTAGTTTTCTTACAGACAGTGAGGAATTCATCTTTTCTGCAGAGTGCCCAGTATTATTCTCTCTGTTTTACATATGGGCAATGTGAGCTGCAGAGAGGTCTCAGTGTCGTGGCCAAGGTCTTGGAGGAGTCACAGCCACAGATTCAGGAACAGAGCTCAGATGTTTCCTCTCCAAATCCTGCTGACTGAGCACTAAAAAAAGTTTCTTGTCCCATCACCTCAGGTAGATTCCTTTATGCTAAATCACTGGTAGTAAAAAGGATATCATAATTAGAATGATTAACTCCTACACAAGCAAGACATGATGCAGTCTACAAAGATCTCCAAGAACTCCTTATCACTATTTTGCATCTAGGTAAATTGAAGCACTGGAAAGTCAAATCATCCAACCCCAAGTCTCTCCTTTTCAGTTAGAGGTATGTCCAGGATCAAAGAGACTCTTGCAAGGTCACCATGAACTCCTGAAACCCAGCTCTCTGCATGCCAAGGTGCAGGACTGCCAAAGAGAGATGTACACTGGGACACCAAAGGTGGGCGAGTTAATCCTATCACATGCCTACAAGCTGTGCCAGGAAGGCTGATTGCAACAAGTGATCCCTGCAGCATTCAGCAGGTGATCAGGGTCACATTTTGCATGTCAAATTTCCCAGGTGGAGACCTGGGCGATGCCTGCTAGGAATTTGGGTGTGTTTGCACCTATGTACCCTTCTCCTGCCATTCAGCATGCCAGGAGGAGCAACACAAGCATATTAACTAGAAGAGATGTTGTTCAGAATTTAGTGAAAAACACTGTTTTTCAGGAGGTTCTCTCTGGTTGGGAGAAGTCTGTATTACTTGTGCCCTTTGTAGATGTGGTCAATGGGACTACTTTTCAGTAGAGGGAGAACGCCAGTGTTTCAGTGGGAATTCCATTCCCGCAGAAACCACACTGAGGTTTTTTGTTTGTTTTTCTTGGAAAAAGCCTACAGGTTGCTATACAGAGGAGTCCTAATTTACCCAGCCATCTGCAGCAGAAGGCTGGTGATGAATCAACACCAGCTGGAGCTTAGTAGAAGCATTTAGATTGCAATTATGCCAGGCTATGTTCTGAACCTTCATTAATGGGAACCTCCAAGTTGTTTCTAATATCTACTGCTTTCCTGCTGAATCAGGCTGATCAAATCCTCACCAGAAGAGCATGCAAGAGGTCCTGAGGTTGTATTCAACTCCCAGACCACAAGCACTCCTAGATGACTGTTGGTGGCACTAAGCAAACTGGTTTTAATAAGTGCAATCTCCAGTTTTCATTTCTCCCCCAAAATCTCCCCTACTTTTGGATTACAAGTTCCTTGAAAGCTGCTTCCTTCTATTTTCCAGGTCCCAGAGGATCTGACAGCATATCAGACCTTGGGGAAGACAAAGGGTTTGGTGTGGGAACATGCTGAGATTAGCTCCCAAATCCCTCAACCAAGATGCTAGATGAAGTCCAGGCCACCTGTAGGATTCCCTGCACTGTTCATGGATCACAGGAGAGGTATTTAATGTTGAATGTGCACATTTTGTCAAAATTGTGACTTGGAGCCACCCCACAGCCCCTCTCATTAGCTCAAACTGATGCCAATTCCTAGTAATGGTTCCACTAACGAGAAGAATTAAACGCAAAAAAATGTATGTTAGTTTCTTGGCCATTGGCAAACACAGGAACAAAAATATGTTGCTGGGCTGAGATCAGTTATTTATGGTTCTGGAAGACTTTATGCTCCCTAAATATGAGCAAGTTCTACTAAAAGCTGATTTATGGGTTTTCTGGAGCCCCAGACAACTTTGCTCACACCAGAGGTCATATAGAAGATACCCAAGTCCTGCTCATTTCTATGATGTTGAAACCCTTGTAGTGCTCTATGATAGCTTTGCAGGTGATGTGAAACATGCTTTGTGGTTCATTTTCCCCTTGCCTACAGTGTGGACTGCTGAGGACTGGAAGATATTGAAGCTTCTGCATGGCCTTTGGCTTCATCCACAGGAGAAGCGAAGTTGAACAGACTTGATTTGGGGTCTTCATTCTATAAAATTAACAACCAGGTTCTTGGGCAGGTAGAGAGGAGCCTGTGTATTGTGAGCCACTGCTACAACCTGAGAGTGCAAGTGAGGAATGCAGTCCACAAAATGTCTTAGAATGACACCCGCTCCTAAATAGCTGAAGAGGTGGGTTTTGTGGCTGATTGTCAAGGCTTTTCTCACATGGATGTGAGACACATTAGAAATGTCTTGCTGTCCTGTTCCATAAATCAGATCTTTCCTAGGCCTGGCAGAGCTGTTGAACATCTATGTTCTTCTACCTGGGAAGAGCATGGCGAGCCAAGTTCTGCGCTTATACAGGGGCTGTAAATTCAGTGTAACTTCACTGACCTCAGCTGTTTTGCTTCAAGTTGATTGAGATTAGAACACGATGTAGAGTCAGATACGTTGCTTCAGCCACACCTATCCTATCACATGTTCCTCTAACATTTGTTGGCTGCTAAACATGAGGGATGCTTTGGATCTGATCAAAGGGGAGTCAACAAACCTGCAGTGATAACCACTCTGTTTCCCTCTGACCTTCACTGAATGGTCTACTCAGCCTTCACTTTGTAACTTAATGCTGACAGTGGAGACCATCCTACAGGCAGAAGCCGATCAGAAAGAACAGTGCTGCGGCTCCCAGTTATTCTCTTTCGCTCGTTTTCAGGTAACGGCCCTCAAGTATTGGCTCTTTCTTGTCCTTTGTATGAATTTGTAAGGGAAATAGCACCGGGTTTTTGTCTCCAGACACTAGCATGGTTTTTAATTTGTACTCAGCCCATAGGAACATCAGGGCAATAGATGCGGCTACTGATTATCCCCATCCCATAAGCCTGAAAGTATCCTCTAAACCCTCTCCTGGAGGGATGACACGGGAGCCAAGACTCAGCGTGGCAGTAGGTGGCGCTGAAGACCTTGGAGCCTGTCAAGGAACCTTGGTCAACCCACACCCACCTTGTAGGGCTTCCCTAAAAGCCTTCTCTCACTCTGTTCCCCTCCTACAGTGAAACCACCGCAGAGGAACACAGGGAGACCTTGTCACTGAAACCTGGGCCACTCAGGGTCAGTGCAGAGCCGGAGCTGGCTTACGCTACCTTCAGAGATACCCTTAGCAGAAGTGGGATCAACTACACATGATGGTTAGAGGGTCTAACTGGAGGTGTGAAAATGGCAGCAAGCCATGGACCACAGAAAAGCCCTGTCACTGGCAGCAGCCACCTATAATGCCTTCTCAACAGACTTTGCTACCAGTCTGTTTGGAGGGTTCAGCATGGTCACAAAGCAGCTGATGGCCTTCTTTCCCTGATCTCAGTAATCTCTCGAGATGCAATTACACTTACAGAGTAAGTGTACACTTCAGAGGTATGTCTCCAATTATAGAAGTGCTGCAAGTGAACTCCCAGCCACTGTCTGCCAGTGTTACATGTTACACTGGGAACTTGTGACAGCCTATGCCATGGGATTTCAGGTCAGAAGCCATCATACCTCCACTTGTCTGATAGAACATGCCATATCTGAAGTGGAACCTTGACACATCTGATTGGAACAACTACATTGACCTCCCAGGCTTCCCTTTATGTTCTTTTGATGGTTTCAGGAAAAAAGCAGAGAAAGGTACTCCTTTGGCCTGCTATGTAACAGGTGATGTACATGTGGTATGGCTGGAGGAGCACCATATCCTATGGTGACTTGGCTGTGGTTTTTTAGCTGGAAAAACGCAAATCTGTGTCTATTCCACTGGTGGGTAGGTAAGCCTGTCAGAAAAAAAGCATGTTTACAGGCGCCCACAGCAATGAACAGTGGAAGGATGACTTCAGGTGGAGCATGTGTCATACTGAACCACTTTCTGGTCTGACTAAGATGAGTTGTGCCTTCTATTCATCCTAAAAACACAGAGAGTAGAGCAGATCTCCAGGAGCTGCCTCACCCCAGCTCCCCCCTATCCAGTCAAGACAGTCAACAGCACATGGACATTTTGTCACCTATGTCTGAACTGGGCATCACACCCCCTGCTTTCACTGGGAGCTGGGCATCATCCACCTCTCTCTTGAAGTTAAACTGCAGTGTGGGCACTGAAGCATATTGCAGGTGCTGTGGTAGGACATCTCAGTAAAGTCTTGTGTCTTCTAAGCAAATGGCTGTCATAAAGACTACAAAAGTAGATTGTTGCTGATAAGGATAAAACATGTCCTGTGAGTATAGGGACAGCCCGACTTGGGCCAGAACAAGAATCTCCATTGTGCCTTTAATGCTTCTCTGAGTTACCAGTCCAAACTAACGAGTCTCACCAGAGAATCACCCCATTTCAATCCCTTCTGGATAAAATCCCAGTTCCATAAAGTGCTCAGAATAGCTGAGAAATCCCCTCCCTTTTACATCCTTGAAGACACTGGAAAAAACCTTCCCCTGGGGCCTGATCCCAGACCTCTAATAGCCCATCACATCGCAGGTCATCATGACCATTTCAGTCAGGAAATTAAGCTTCTCACTAAACACCCTTATCTAATCGCCATGGTCAACATTTCGAACTCACTTGCCCTAAAGACATTTCCCCTAATATCCGTAAAGCTGGGACAGATCGAAGGGTAGTTATCATGTGCTCTGTGTGCTCACTTTATGGAAAGCTTTTCTCCTAGGTGCCACACCTCCACATTTTACCTGCAGCCCAATTCAGTCTATCAGTGGATGAAGCACAGTAGTGGTCATGGGGTCAGCCAGGAACTTTTCCTCTTTAGGCATACAAGGACATTTAATTCTTCTCGTGGTAATCACATCAAGATGATCAGGACATCGATGCATGAACTGGATTCGTATTGATTCAGCCACATACAACAGATGTGATTTTTAATTAAATGGTTCTGCTGATGTTTACTCTGGCGGAGATAATCAGAGCTGTGTGCTAAATTAATTCACCCACATTCCCATATAAGAACATACTGGTGTGAAGCACACCTATATATTGGCATACTTGTAACCAGACAGATGGAGAAAACACGTGTATGTATGTATGCAAAGATTAAAATGGCATCATGTGCCACGTATTCACTTCTGCAAACATCAGGTTTGTGCTTTATTAATGCCAAGGCATCCAGATTATCATTTCCAGTATCATCCCTGCGTATTCCTAGGTAGGTGAATGTGGGTGGATAGATATACATACGTGTTAAATGCATATGCATACACACACATATATATGTAAAAATATGTGAGTGCATGAATATAAATAGATAGACAAATGTGTGGTCCAGAAGAGTGTTTAGGTGGAAGTTCAGATAGCCAAAAAGAAATATCCTTGTGCACTAGACATCGAATTGCAAGAAATCCTAGCGTATTGATACAAATCTTCCAGGCAGGATCTCTTCCCTCCCCTGCCTTAGCAGACAGAAGTGTGCTCAGGTTTGCTGCAAATGAAGAAGACACCTGGCAGGTGGCGTGAATGTGTGCGCCCGTGTGACAGAGAAACAAATATTTGGATGTTGAGTGGTGATGAATAAATACGTGCCAGTGTTTATGCCACACCCCAGGGTGGGGCTGGCACTCAGGCTGATCAAGGGAGCCTTTTTTGTGTTTGTCTTGTCAGTCCCTGGGGTTTTTCCCTTCCTTTCCCAGCCCTCCTGTGGGGTTTGGTTTGGGAGGTAGATCCTGTCGGACAAAGCTACTCCATGTAGCAAGAAAAGCTGCAGAGGTGGGCTGGGGACCGGCTGATCAGGGAGGTTTAATGAGCAGTGTGAGGAAAGGGGAAGCATCTCTCTAAATAGAGAGTGAGTCAAACTCACCTCTGGGGAAGGGAGAAGAAAACCTGAAGCAGAGAAGAGGCGTTGACGAGGCACCGTATGTGCTCTCAGTCACATCCTCTGCTGTTTACTCAAGCTGGAGGGATGTGAGCAGGAGTAAAACCTGATTTAGGTCACATATATCTTTCTCTTTGCTCAGTGCTGGAGTCAAAACATCCCTTGGGCAAGAGAAGGAGGAGACAAGGAGCCAGTGCGTTGTCTGGGAGATCAGATAGGACTTGATGCACAGTCCTGGACTAGCAGCCAGCGGTTTCTCCCAGCTTCAGTGCTCCAAGCAGAGGGCGGGTTTTGCATCTCTCTAAACACTTTTTTTTTTTCCTGCAGACTTCATGACAGGCTAGTTTGGCTTATCTGAGACTTTATTTTCATAATCGAGCAGCTTTGCATAAGCAATGAACACTGTTCCCAGCACGTTCTGTAAAGCCAGTACTAGCTGGCAAGGAGTTTGCTAGATTTATGCACCTAAACAGTGGGCATGGTTTGGTTCCTCATCTCCTCCCCTCCCACCCACACTGCCTTCCCAGTGCACAGCCCCTGGGCTCTGCACAAAACCTCCTGGATTGTTAATTCAGCATGGCAAAGGCCTATCTACAGCTCTGCAGCCATGCAAGGCCCGGTGCAATAACGATTGCATCTTGGTCAGCCTCTAGGTATTGCCCTCGTGACTTAATTGGCCTGTAATTTACTGACTCGAGAACTTGAGTTTGCAAAGGCACCTGTGTCCTTGGAGGTGCCAGCAATCAAGGTGTCTGGCACCTCTGACATCCACCTGC
>JAVJGI010000060.1:64074568-64107713 GCA_035590275.1 Ibycter americanus | reverse complement strand
ACTTGAGTTTGCAAAGGCACCTGTGTCCTTGGAGGTGCCAGCAATCAAGGTGTCTGGCACCTCTGACATCCACCTGCTGAGCAAAGCCAGAAGGAACCGTGCCAGGAGCCCTGTTGCAGGCAACCCAGAGCACCTGAGCCCCATCTCATGCAACGTAGATGTGGGGCACTGGTAGGGCCAAATCCAGGTCCAGCAATGCCTGTCGTCAGGCATCCAGGGCCAAGACAGCAGTTCTGCCAGACCAGCAATTCCAGTGAATTAACTGGAACAAACCTCACTGGGGCATCATGTGTAGAGATGTTCATAAGATCGATGTTGCTGGTTGCCTCTGCTGGGGCACAGCAGAGAAGAAGAAGGGGGCTTCAAGCCCTGTGACCAAGCAATGGGAGAACTATCCAACATCTGCCTGGTGGTAAATTAAACATGAGCTTTGCCGGAGCCGTGCAGCACGCAGTGATTACTGGAAATGGCTATCTGTGATGCGTGGTGACATCCTCCCCCGCGCTTCCCCTGTGCTCACAGCCCTGGCTCTCCTTTTGAGCAGCTGTGCTGCTTCTCGCCTCCAAGGCAGTGCCACAAAAAGATGTAAATCTCAGTCACTTCTTCCACTCACCACATGTGAGAGGACTGCATTTACTGGCGGAAACTAACTACCCACAGCTTTAAATACCGCTGTACTCAGAACCTCTGTCTGCTTCCAGTTTCTCCTTCAAGGGAGGAGCCAAACCCGCATGCTTTCTGCAGGCTTTATTGGAAATGGATGGACAAAATGCACCTGAAATCAAACAGCCTTATTGCTTCGGCTAGCTGCTGTTAACTTTCTCCAACCCGGTGGAGAGTTAGGCAATGCAACGATTAAAGCTTGCTCGCCAGCTGCAAACGAAGCTGCAACTTTTGCCATTGGCAGCACCTGTCGAGCAAGGCACAGGTTGTAAATCAAAGCATCAGGACTAATAAATGTAATGCCAATAAATAAATAAATAAAAACAAGGTAAATATCCAGCTTGGACACCAGTTACAGGTTCTTCCGTGTTTTATGGCTCCACTGGTCCATCGTCGATCCCATTAGACAACATCAGTTCTGCTGCAATCCCCCAGCCCCAGCAGATCCTAAACTGGAAGGTAGTGATTGGATTGAAGTGAGACCACAACGTGGATGTGCCCTGTGGGAATGCTGTTTGCTCAGGTCTGCTTGATGCCTGGTCTCAAGATTGCAGAAAATCCATATCTGGGACCATGGGGGAAGAAGGGGAACGTTGGCTCTGGAAGGCAAGGAGGATGTGTTTCCATCTTGGCTTTGTTTTAGGAGATGCCCTGGCTATGTTTGAAAGTAGAATGGACTTATCTAAACCTTGGGGTTTGTTGTCTTCCCCACACAGGTTCTTCGTCACTTGAACTACTGGAGATCCAGGTAGCTATGTGACTCTTGCTTGAGGCTACAACAGAAATGTATCCCTCCAGGGATCAGTGAAGTATGCCTGGGGATTGCAGAGTATGAGAAATGAGGCAATTAACCACTTCTTTTCCCAATCCTTTCCTGGACAAATAAACTAAATACAGGGTTTGGGCTCCAACAGAGCTATACTGAATCCACTGCATCTGGTGTGCCTGGATCCCTCTTACCTCCTGGCTCCCAAGATGTACAAATGAGCATATGAGTATACAGATGAGTTTAGCCAGGAGAGGAGGAGGCTCGGGCAGACTTTCTCATTCTCTACAACTACCTGAAAGGGGGTTGTAGGGAGGTGGGGGTCGGTCTCTTCTCCCAAGTAACAAGCGACAGGACAAGAGGAAACAGCCTCAAGTGGCACCAGGGAAGGTTTAGACTGGATATTAAGAAAAATTTCTTCATGGAAAGGGTGGTCAAGCATTGGAACAGGCTGCCCAGGGAAGTGATGGAATCACCATCCCCGCAAGTGTTTAAAAATGTGTAGGTGCGGTGCCTGGGGACATCGTTTAGTGGTGGGCTTGGCAGTGCTGGGTTAATGGTTGGACTTGATCTCAAAGGTCTTTTCCGTCCTAAGTGATTCTATGATTCTACATGCCCCTCCCAGACACAGTACTAATAACAAAGACAACAATAACAACAGTAATAATAAAAATAATAATACAACTTTTCCATCCATCAAGAGGCAGAACTGCCTTGGGATGATTTACACGCATACAGGCTCAGAGACCAGCACAACAGGCAACTTTCCGTGGTCCAACAGCCCCAGCTGTGCCTTTTAGCTAGGGGCTGCTGTTTGAGGATGGAGGTGGCCACAGAGGCAGGGACAGCGCAGAGATTTGTCAGCTTTGCTGCCCAGGATGATGCCTTCCAATGGAGCGGTATCTCACGGAGCTGTGCAAAATGCCAGCTGGGGAGCCGTGCCGCTTGCCTGCCCTCGCAGCTAACTGGAGTTGGCACGCAGTTGAGGGTGAAACCATTTTCTGCCTCAGCCCCCAAACCCTGTGAAACAGGTGGTTTTCCACAGCTCTCCCCTTCCACATGCAAACAGCGGGCATGTGGTTGTTGGGGTGGAATTTCACTCTGAGCATTGGGACTTTCCTGGGGCTGTCGTGTCACGGCCATGGTGTGCATCACGCTCTCGTGGCCCCTTCTCTGCTCCTTGCCCAGCTGCTCCCAGTCTTGTGCAATTCATCCATCATGGTGGGCCATCAGCCTCCTGACAACAGGCTGCTGGCCTCAGGTGTGTTCACAGACCCCGTAGGTGTAATCCACATAATGCCGTGGTCCACGGACTGCATCTGTAGTCAAGGTCCTGCTCAGTGTGCCTCAAATAAGGAGTTAATTTAAGCACCCTGACTTATTTTAGGAGAGTCCCTTTGGACAGGAGAACCCCCCAGCTGATGCACATACCCAAGCTGGGTGGTAAACGTAGTGTGGCTGCATCCAGGAGCCAACCTTGAGCCATGTTGTCCCCTGCATCCACCAGCCAGGGTCCCAGTCAACCCAGGCCAACGCTGCACCAGGCAATACACCAGAACACTGCTGTCAGTCACAGCCCCAGCTCCAGCCCTTGCCCTGACCCAGCTGGTTTGCCAATATAAACATGGCCTGGCATGCTGCTGCAGAAAGCTTCAATTTTTGACAAACCAATGTTTTCAGCTAGAAAAAAAAGCTCACACAGAAGAATCCTGCCTGGCTTTGCATGCATCCCCAGCCTTAAACACAGCTAATTTCTCCCAGCAGCCACAGCCCCTGCCTGCTCAGATGAGCTCCTACAGACAGCATGGCTATAAATAATTCCAGCCAGCATAAGAAACAACCTCCCTGACAGCTTTATTTTCTGCAGGCATGACCAATCAACAATGATTTAATTTGCTCTTTGTCCATATTAGCTTTGGTCCCTTGGTTAATTACTTGAGGGAGCTGGACTTGATGATCCTTATGGGTCCCTTCCAACTTGAGATACTCTGTGATTCTATGAAAGAAGATGCTACAGGATTTCCACCCTGGGGAAAAAAATCCCACATATATATATATATATTTTTTTTTTTTTTTTAAATATATATATATGTTTTGCAATTGAATGCTTCAGTGCTGTGCTTTGTCTCATCTGCCATAAGCAGAGGGGATGATAACCCGGAGCGGTTTGGTTGCAGCTAATGGGATCCATCGAAAACATACCCGCTTCAACAGACGAGGCATGGCCTGATTCTGCAATAGCTATTAGTCCCGTTTCCTTTGGTGGATTTATTCCCAAGCCCTTGCAGTAAATGTTTACTCACCAAGAGGTATCTTGACCCCTGGTCTTTGTGTACCAAAGCGTGTGATTTGATTGTGAGTTAGCATGGATCTCCCATGCAGCCTGCCTTGAATATCCTGAATACGAAACTGGGCACAGACCACTTCCAGCAATGGGTCCCACAGCTGTTTATCTGAAATTACCTCTTCAGAATAATAGAGGGATGTGGCAGCTGCTTAATATTTCATCTGACCTTTGCACAGGGGCAAATCAGCCCCTTTTGAAGCAGGTGACCAATCTGCTTGTGCTCGTTGGCACTTTAAATACCGACTTCCTGGACAGTATATATTTATTATTTATTGCTTGTATTTCTTTTTGCACTGATGATTTAGTTTTACGTACTGCTGAGAGGAGCAGGGAGTTGAACTCAATGATCCTCATGGGTCCCTTCAAACTTGAGATATTCTATGATTCTATAATTCCATGACTTTGATCCATAACCTGCAAGAGATGCACAGATGTGAGAACTGTTATCCCACAGACAGTGGATGGGCTGGACATAATGATTGTGTGGGGTCCTACCTGCTCTTGGCAAACGTCACGCTCTGCAAAAACCCTGGCTGTGCCCCAGACAAGCCATGAAGCCAAATCCTCTCTCCCAAACCAGCACAAAAAAACCACCAGTGCAACCAGAAAGGGAAATCTTGTGCAATGCATTGCGCTGCCATTGGGAAATGCCAGAGGGTTTCAGCTTCCCAGGTTGCATATGCGGAGAGAAAAAAAAAAAAAAAGCCTCCAAAAGAAGCTGCAAAACTCACATTACAGGCTCAGACACACAGCCAAGCTATTGCAATGGCAGCCCATCAGCCAAAGCCCGGCTGTCCAACACGTGCATGGTCTCACCCCGTGGCAGGCGTACGATTGTCTGGCTTAGCTGAACCCTCACAGCACTGTTGAGTCAGCCTCTCTGCAGACAAATCAGCTTCACAGCCATGGCAAAAAGCCTTCCAGGGCTGGCTGACATCCTCACAGACCTTTATGAGCATCAGTCCCATCCCTCCTGGCCCTGGCAGCAGCTGCGCAAGCACGCAGACAGCAGCAGCTTTGCTAGGAGCAGCTTCAGGAGGAAGCCGCAGACACGCTCAGATCGGCTTAGCAGATAGGAAGGTAATTAATATCTGCATTAAAACCAAACACAGACAGGTGGGCTTTTTGTTTAAGCCTTCCCCTTCTAACCCTTCTCCTTGTCTGGGGCATTGCTGGCCGCTCAGCTCACATACCTTCTAAGAGCGTTTCAAGGGATGATAGTGAGATGCCAGAGACACCACGCTGAGTCCCACCTGCACTCCTGAGCCCGTAGCTCCTCTCTGCTGGGTCTCCCAGGAGGTGCCTGGAGGTGACCTGTTGGATGGATGAGGTGGGTGTCCAGCCCTGTGCTAGATAAGGGCAATGAAAACTCCATTTCATCTTTTGTGACTGATGAAGGGCTATCCCTCATCCTCTCATCAGTTGTGCTTCTTCCCCAGCATTACCGCAAGTTAAGCCAGTGCAGTGTCTTCCAGCGTCAGAATGTTTTGTCAAAAAAGGCCAACACTTCATCTAAACCATCTTCAACAAAACAAGGAAAATGATATGTCAGTTCATGGAGTCAAAAGGAGCTTTGGAAATTTTGAAAAATACTGGTTTCCATCCCATTTGGACAGGAAGGTATTTTTATTTTTATTTATGTTTAGAAGAGAAGATTTCTGGTGAACCAAAAGCCTTGGTTGTCAGCCAGCTTTAACCATGAGTCTTGCAAACCCTTTATTACAACTCTTCTGACTTCATTAACTTTCTTCCCAGCCCCTTCTTTCTCTAGAGTTTGCTCACTCTTGCAAGTGATTTTATGCAAGGGATGCAGATGGACTTCTCACCTCTGCAACAGAGCTGGTGATGGGCAACATTGTGCCAGAAAAAGAGGTTTGAAATTAGTCTCTGCGCGATGGCCATGCTCAGAGATACTCACTATAAACCTGCATGCTGGTTTAGCAGGTCTGGAAAGGCATGCCAGTCGTTGTTACAAATTAATTATGGTGACTATCAGTGTTATATTATTTTATTATGCCTTGCTTATACATCACCCAGTTCCTGCTGGGTAATTTATAGGCAAATAAGAAAATAGTTTCCCTGCCCCAAGTAGCTTCTGGAAGGTGGGCTCATCCACACCAATGGGGCTTGTAATGGTGCAAAAACGTTGCTGAGAATGTGCCCAAGTGGATGATATCCTCTTAGGAAAAATGTGGAGAAAATATAAAGAAGATAGATCAAAGTGGTGGCTGGAAAGGCATTGGAATTTTGTGGCAATGACTCTGACACTGTAGATGGGTACATCTCAGGTAGAAAGGGAAACCTCTTCCTCCAAGAACATGCCCTGGGGATGACTCCAAGGTCTTTTCTCTCATCTTTCTCCAGTAGGTTAAAGCCACCAGCACAGACCCCATAAAACCTGACATCTAACCCTTGTACCTATACAGCAGAAACTGTGTACAGGGAGCTGCTGGCGGTGGTTGAGCAATTATCGAGCAGGTTAATGAGCAGGATGTCTGTACTTCGTCAAAGGATAAAAGGCGGCCTTGAGATTCTGCGCCAAGAGGACAGGCTTGGGAGATGCCTGCACATTGCATAGAAACTACAGAGGAAGAAGCAGATGCGTGGCGCTGGAAATGCCCAGCGAATGCTGAAGGATGGGGCAATTAGAAAGAGTAAGGTGGATGCATGGCAGGAGAACACGTCTGCCGCTTGTCACAGATGAATCAAGGCTGGGCAGAAAGAAGAGTGAGTGAGTCAGGGCACCTGGTTGGTAGGGTGGCGTCACCGATCCAAGCCGGTGACATTAATACTGTCTGGAAGGTAAAGAGCAGCCCTGGAATGGTCAGAGTAAGTCACGGTTCTTGCAGCATCATCAGTGGGAGAGCCAGGAAGGAAATCAGCCATTAACACTTGTACCATCACCCTGAAATCTAGGTCGGTGGTGTGATTTGCCTGTAGAGACACCCCTGAGGATGGTGTGCTTGCGGCACAGAGTGGATGGGGCAACCAGGTACACGTATGGGAGCTACAGCTTCCTTCCTCGCCGGGCTTACTGCTGCCGCGGTGCCCTGGAGTAATGAGTGGTAGAGATGCACCAAGGACCAGGGAAATGCATGGTGACATTTGCTTCTTCATGCTGCCGTATGGTGGGCCTCCTGCTCCCAAGGGAGGACATCAGTATTTTTAGGTAGCCCCCACCTTCCCTAAACCAACACATCCCCCGCTAGCCAGAAAGCTGCCTCATCTCCTCATCAGGAAAAGGCAGCTCTGCCCACACGTTGGCATCCAGCTTTGGTGGAGGCATCCAATGCAAGCTAATGCAGGCTCTCCAGTCTGGTTTGGATGACATTTATCAAAATGCTGGGTTTTCTTTCTGCTGATGCTGAGTCAGTTGTTTTGGTGCATAAAGGCAGCGAAAGGCAAGATCCAGCTCTGGAAATACCTCCTCATAATGACCAAAATCACAGCTTAATTGTGGGGTTTCAGCTGCAGCTAGAAATATCTGGATTTGGGGCTGTGCTCATTCTCAAGCTGCCTTCCACCATGGTAATTATTTGTTAGGTCTTAATTACTGTTTCTCTTCGTAGCTTCAATTCCGCCGTGCCTTTTGGTCACAACCTCTGCTGCCATCCACTTTTCTAACTTCTGCACCAGGCCACTGGTTGGTACAAATTTTTGCCAACATCGATTTCCACACAAAGAGCACTCGGCTACCTCTTGTGGTAGTAAAGACCGAATAGTGTTTGCTGGGTGTCTGACTAGGAGTGGATGCAATATAAGAGTCTGTACCTTGTACTAGAGGGAGAAGCAATTCACAAAGCCTGTGTGAGCCTGAACGTTGTCTCATCACCATCCCTTCCAATCATGCTAGCTCTGAGTCTCCTTAGATCAGCAAGAAACTATCCTCTCACTTTGCCAACCGGTTGGGTGGCATCAGTTGGGTTTTGTCTGGCTTGTCCTGAAGCTCACCAGACTCAGCAACCTTGTCATGGTCTTATCAGGTTGCAAATTAGATTTCCCTTAGGCTCCTGGGAGATAACATTCAAGAAGACCTCTCAAAGCATTTAGCCCCTCATCAGTTGGGCTGGAGCTGCTGGGTCCTCAAGGGATGGTGATGGCTTATGAGGAAACAGAAGACCAGGAGATCTGAGGCCTGGCAACACTCAGTACACCACTGACCAATTTCTCTGTATTCTGTTGCTCTGTGGACTGTCTCACAATGACACATGTTGGCTGGTGCATCAGACCACAAGGAAAGCAGGGAGCAAACCTTACAGTGAAGGTTTCCCAGGACACAGAGTCCAGCCTGGCCCCAGCAGCAGCAAGGACTAGTTCCTCCCATGGCCTCCCCAGACCAGGCACAGGTGCTGGGGGAGGACCCTGGAGCAGGACAGGGGAGCGGCAGGATGCAGCAGGGCACTCTTGGGGAGAGGACATGAGACATGAAGCCAACTTTGTGGATGTAGGTACTGTACATGAATTTCAGGGGTATGTCAACCATTTCGGTATTGACTCACCACTATTCCTCCGTCCACATGATGTAATTTCTTCTAGCATTGCTGGCAACTAGATTCAGTTTCAATTCACTTTTTCTGAGCAGTCCCTTCCCCGAAGCACTCCCGGCAGAAGCCAGCTGACCAAGGTCTCCCCTGAGTTCTGCCTCGGCTGTGGCGAGCAGCAGCTCTGCAAACAAGAGGCCAGATCATCCACGGCGAGCAGGTCATACCCCAAAGAGGAAAGAGATCAGAAAGGAAAAGCAGATGGCTGGGAAAATGGCACAACCTGATCTTTCAAGCGACTTGTCGTCTGGAAAAAACCCAACACACCAGCAGCCCCCTCGGTGTGCTTACCCAGGAAGCTGCAAGGGGCTGTCACAAGGTATATGTCACTGCGCAGCTATTTCTAATCAGCAGCTCAAAACCAGAAGTGTGTCCAGACGGTTCTGATGGCTGCTCCTCACTGCTGCTGAAGGAGGGTGCTAGGAGGATGCTCTGCAGCGTTCAGGAGGGTGTCAGAGGGGCTGCAGATGGAGGTGTCTCCAGCAGGACCAACTCACAGGGCTTAGGAGCATCTGAGCAGGTTCAGCTGCAGGCTGGACAGCTGTTGCTGGTGACATGGCTACTGTTGTCCCCTTTCTATCCTTCTGGATGAGTCCTGTTTTACTTGATCTTTTAAATTCAGAGAGGTTTTCAAAAAACACTCTGAGTCTGTGTAGTTTTTAGAAAGAGCAGGACTTCAGCGTGGTAGGTCTTCCTATCTACTGCTGATGCTGCCTGATGAAAAGCGACGACATGCATGGCCAGGGGTGGAAGAGGCTCCCAATGCCACAATGGACAGGTGGGAAGAAGGGGAGCCAGCAGCTAGCGATGACTCCTGTGAAGGCAGGTGGGCTGAAGGATGGGACCAGTGTGGGACCCTTGCCCACCTGACTGGGGAAGCCACCAGAGATGTGCAGTACCAGGGCCAGAGGACCTCTCCATGGGCAAAGGCCAGGTGGAAGGAGAAGAGCTTAGGTTCTACAGCAGGAGCCACAACAGAAAGGTTTTACTGGGGGCATGAAATTGCTGGGAGAGAGTATTCACCCCCCTAGCCCCACACTGAGCCTGACTGCTCATGGGAAGGGGCTGTTCCACTGCAGGGAGGGGGCAGCCTGGGGAGAGGAGCCTGGCACTGTCCCAGCACACCCATCGGTCTCAGAGAGGAGAGAGGGCACACATGGACACACAAGCAAGGGAAATGCAAGGATCAGATATCCACGTCCATGCAGCCTTCCCTTAGCCACAAACGAAGCCCGGGCTCTGAGCCCGCCCTGGGGATGGGGAAGGGACCCCGACACTTAGCAGGGTTTAGGCACGGAGCAGCAAGACTGTGATTTACACAGGTCTGTGCACAGCTGCAAAATAAATTTTTCATATTTCAGTAGAAATACATGCCTTCCCAGGACGTGTTTGCTGGAGCAAAACCGCACAAATGTGTTTAGGTACCTGGAGCTGTTGTAAATAATTCCCATTAGAGCCCCAAGCAGCAAGTTGTTTCCCCTTGCAAAGCAACCCCCCAAAATATCCATTTCTTTTTATTTTTTCTTGCAGGTGGAGGAAAAAAAAAAAAAAGAAAAACCCCTCCAATCCCATGACGTGATGGCAGTCACTCCCCAGCCGGAGGCAGGTGAGCAGGGTGCCAGCTGTGCTTTATCCAACATGTTGTATTGTAAAGGTTTGCCCGTGGTTTATTTAATCCCTTGCACATATCAGACACATTCCTGAGCCATCAATCAGAGCTGAGTCAGCCAGCGTGACTAGTCTGTCCTTTTTTATTTTTTTTAGCAATCACAAGTTCTCTAGCCTTGTGTGCCAGCAGTGAGCTGAGGTTTTTGTTTTTGTTTTTTTTTTTAATGAAAATGGGATTTGACTGGGAGACGGGAAATGTTCCCGCTGTCAAGTATAACCTTTAAAGCCGCCTTGCCTCAAGGAATCTCTCCTCTCTGTGATGCTACAAAATGTGTCACATGGAAGACAAATAAAGGATGCTGCCTGGGATGGCATTGGCCCATGAACACCCACCCTCCTGTGCACGGCTCTCCTGCATGGATGTCGTGACACAAACCCATCGTGCCCCCTGCACACAGAAAAAAGGAGAAAAGGCTTTTCAGAGGGGGTGTTTTCTTGCAGAGCAGCCTTGGAAGCGCTGCCCGCAGCCACGCTCCAGGAGGCAAACCCTTCCCCCTGTGCTCCCCCCACAAGCACAAGGTTATCACAGCTTCAGAACAGCCCCTGCCCACCCAGGGAAGGCAGGGGAGCAGCGCTGCTGTTGTGGCTACATATAATCTCAGCTCACCGTGGCTCGTGGCGTTATCAAAGCTCCTGCATCCTTATGGGACTCTCTGCAAGGCGGGTGCAAGGCTACGCTCCCTGCCCTAAAATAAAGCAAGAGCGTTTTGTCCCTGCTTGGGTCAAGGAGACAGCCAGGTTGATGGAGATCAAAAAAAATAAAAATAAAAATCTTGTGGTTTCTGGATTACCCAGAGAGCAGATCCTCCCTGCCCCCAGGATGCTTGCAGGGATGAGCATCGCCATGAAGTCTCGCATGTCTGCATGTACACCTAGAAAAAAGTTATTGCAAATGCCTTAAGCTTTAAATCAGAGAGCCCTCTCCCTGGCGAGGGGCCCTCTTGCACAGAGCAGTCAGGAGAAGGGAGAAAGCAGACGGTCCCTATGCATCCTGGCTGCATCACAGCAAGCCCCAGCCCAAAGCAAGGCTCAACCTGCACTGAGAACCCAGGGAAGATCAGAGCAAGGGTTGCACATCAGCCAGCAGTAGTTAACCACAGAGCTGAGCTATAACACACAGCAGTCCACACCTTTTTTTCCCCCCTGTTTGCTCGTAACAAGCTTTCAGAATCACAACTGCTCAAGAGGGACGAGCCTCCAACCACATGGGGATCATCCACCCAAGATGTGCTCTGGAGCATCATCTCCAAATGGCACTTTTCCCTGCCTCTGCTCCCACTTTTGCTCTGGAGCTGGCAGGGGAAGGAAAAAAAAAATTAAAAAAAAAAAGGGAAAAAACCCAACTAACTTTGCAGAGAATTTTCAACTTTGCTTGCAGGTGGCATCTGCTCTTTTCATGCCTTCAGGGCAAAGACAGCTGTGATCTCAGAGGATAGCTCTTGCCCAACCCTTGAACTTCATGAGCACCAAACCATTTTAAGCAGGTATTTGGTTTGAAGAATCATACTAGGTTTGAATAAATGCCTAGTCCTGCCTAACTTGCAGCCTACGTGAAGATCTAGGCAGGACATACTCCAGCACATCACCTTTATACTGAGCAGGGATGGAGTGGGTAGAGCTTGCGGGAGAGGGAAGGTATTTGCTTGTCCGTAAGTAGGTGTCAACACCCGGTTGCAGGAATGACACCCACAACTCCACTGAGGAGCTCTTCACTCACCCTAACAGAAACCTTAACATTGCTGTAGCATGGTCACCAAAAAAGGGATCAATCCACAGGATCCAAATGGTTTCCCTCTGAGATGATCCTCAGAAAATCCACTGTGGGGCCAGGAGGGATTTGAGGCACAGGAACACCTGTGAGGCAGGACTACATGCCACTCCCTTGGGGCCACCAAGCTGCACGTGAGGTGGGCCTGAGAGCATAATTCCCAACACAAGGAAGAACCAGGTCACATCTGTATTTCAACAAGATTTTTTTATTGGTCCAGCAACTGCAAAATATACAAATTTCTGAAAGGCATACCCTGTTTTTAAGCTGGCACAGCTTTCATCAGGCAATTATTCCAGACTTATATACAGAACAGTTAACATACCACAATTAAAAAAAAAAAATCCCAAGTAACTACCCTTCTTCTGCAAGCTTTGCAGTATACATTAAATAAATAAAGAGCGCTTTGCTATCAAAAAAAAAAAAAGAAATAAAAAAATAAATTCAAGTATCACAAAGGAAAACAAAACCAGGAAGAAAAAAAAGCAGGGGGGAAGAACCCATCGGTGTAGTTTGGCAAGTCCCCTCTCCCCACCTGCCTTGGTTGCAGCATCGCTGCCCAGTCCTTGGCTCTGTAAACCAAAACTGTGGGGCAGCGAGTTTCTGGGGCAGCCTGATTGCACAGGGTTGACACTGTCCCACCTACCGCCAACCCCTCCAGCACAAGAGGGCCTCTTTGCTGACCAATTTTTTCCCCTTGCTGGAAAAAATGCCAAGTTCAAATTTCATCTTTTTGTAGATCTTCAAGACTTCTATTATTCCCAAAGGAAGAACGTTTAGGGTCATTAAGGTTTTTTGCTGTTTGATTTTTTTTTTTAATATATTTTTTATATATATATATATACACACACACAAATACACGCCAAAACATCTGCAGAATTACATGTGTACAGGATTGATTAAGGGGCAGCCAGATGTCACGTTCGCATTTGCCAGCTTATCTTACCCTAGCAGGAGGAGAAAGATAAAACTCCCCAGGAAGGAGGCTGAAAAGACAAGTGACTCGCCTTCCCAAAACATCCGTTTTTCTCAAAATCAGAGAAACCAAAAAAGCAGATGTCGACTGCGCAACAGAGGGAGAAGTCTGCTTTTAACGCAGTTATTAAAACAAAAAAAAAAAAAAAAAAAAAAGAAAAATGGGGTGGGTGGGAAATGTTCTTTGTTTCATCTGTACAGGACTATAATACACATATGCACAAGCTCACACAGGCAGGGCACTGCCAAGACCGCCTGTCCCGGTCGGATATGGACCGAGTGTGGTCCCAGCCCCCTCCTGCCATCGGTGCCGCTCCAAGCGCACGCTTTGGCTGCACGAGGCTGAAGCACTAGGCACTGTGGTTCACCTTTTCCCCAAAGGAAAAACAGACCAACCCCCCCAAAAAACACATACATGCACACACACACAAAAATTTTTTTTAAAAAAAACGTGATTTCTCCCCAAACCTGTCCGCTCCCATCCGTAGGGATGTTGCTTCCTACCCAGTGGGCTGGGGAAACCCATCGGAAGGATGAAACCAGGGGGCTGCCCATCTCCAAACACCCAGCCCAGTGCTGCAAGAGGGCTTGGCTGTCTTCACCTCCTGCCTCGAGCTTAGCGATGCAGCCAAAAAGCACAAGATGAGGATGGAGAAGATGCACATAGGAGCAGGAGGAAAAAAAAAAAACCCCACCACCCAACCCAAAACCCTAAAAACAAACAAACAAAAAAACACCCAAAAAAATTCAAAATCCACAGACTTATGTACAAAGCAATAGTGGTTAATTGTCGTTTTTAACTGCTGTCTCGCAGCCTGGGACAGGCTGCCAAGAAAGAATCTCGCATATCAAACCACTGGGAGTTGGCTGATGGAGTCTATGTCAGGACCTTGCCCTATTTTCCCCCCCGCAACACACACACACCTTGAACACCATAACTACTAATTTTTCGTAGTCCCAGCTTTCCAGCATGCAAAATAAAATTTTAAAAAAAAAGCTGCCTGTATTCAGGCTTCCCCTGTTAAGGGGCACAACTTGAAAAAAATAAAACAGTTATGCTTCTGCCACAAATAAAGTGCAAAACCCAAGCGGTTTCTAGGTATACACATAGACACACACGTGTGTGTGCATGTATATATTAAATAAAAAAAGAACACAGACAAAACTGTCCCTTCTTGTGCCTTTTTGCAGCCACACAGGGACTCCTGCATCCCAGCCAGACCTCTGGCCACCTCCACAAGACCTGTGTGTCTGCAAAACGCATCTAGCTCAGCCTGCCCACCTGCAACGCTGCAGGGACTCAACCTCCCCTTGCAAAAATCTCTGCTTTCCTCCAAGGAATAGGAAAGGGGAGATGAAGCACAGTACCTCAACTGATCCTCAGTCTCCCCAAAAATCAACACACACCTGAACACAGACCATCCCTTGATGCTCCGTGAGATGAAAGCATCACCCGAGCCACCACCAGCGTGGCTAACCCTGTACTACAGGCAGCTCACGAGCAGTTCTAGAAGCAGATTTACACTCTCTGCAAACCCCTTTAAGGTGTATTGATTAAAAAAAAAAAAAAAAAGAAAAGAAGGAAAAGAATGTTTTGGGGTTCTTTTTTTGGTTAAACCCAGCAGTTCTTGCTGTGAAGGACTTGACACAACTGCCTTCCTAGTGCTCACGAGCTTGGGTGAGTCGGGCTTGGGTGTGTGACAGGCTGTAGTGTGGGTAAAGAACTGCAGCACAGCACATTAGGGGCTTTGTTGAAAAGTAATTAATAATAATAAAAATTAAAAAAAAATGCAAAACCCCTTCGGTCCCCCCTCCCCTTCCCCCTATTTTTCTGCTAACCCCGCACCATCCACATATATACACAACCCACCCGGAGACGGATGGGTACCAATCATCTATAGAAAAGAAGATCAAACCTGCTTACAGAGAGGAAAATTAAACTCCTGTGCGCTAGAAGCACTTTACAGCTTGCTATGATCTAATAGGGCGCTGGAGAGGAGAGCAAATGCCGCAGCCTAAGGATCTGGTGGTGACCCCAAGGAGCTCGGCTCCGCTCCTCTGCTCTCCTGCATCTCTCCCCCCTTCAGCAGAGCAGTTTGCAGATGAACAGGTGTGGGTAGAAACAGCTGAGGGTCAACCTCGCCACAGACCGGGGAGACTGGTTTATAAGCAAGCTTCAGAAATGGCGATGGGATGGGAAGCTGGCGTCGCCAGTGGCGTCACTGGTGGCCTCACGACAGCACCATCGGAGTCACGACGGCTTCTGTGAGTTGTTCATGTTCTGCAACAAGAAGGGAAGGACTGGGGTTAGGGATCATGCCTGGGTTGAACCCCATCCTGGCAGCACCTTCCATGGGCACATCAACAAGAGGACAGGGGGAGTAACAGAAAGCCATGACATGGGTCACTATGAAAGCATCCACCACAGAGGAGAGGACACTGTCCACCCAAGGAGAGAGGTGGGAGGGATGCACTGACTCGCTGCCCACACGCATCCCCTCAAACATCCCCTGGCTTTAACTACAGGGTGGGAATTTGACAGAGTTATCCCTAAAAACAAGGCACCCCTCCCACCCAACCCGCTCTGTCCTTCTGAAGCTGCAATTTGGTCCATGCAAGGCAAGGTGACAAGGGACCATGGTGTTCATTCCAGGAGCCCAATTAAACATCTTTCTCTTGCTCCCCTTCAGGGTGGGCAGTGTCCCCCCTGCCTGCCAAGGAAGAGGTCACTGTCCGTCCACCCTCGGCACTGCCAAGAAGAAGCAGCTCCTGCTGGCCATGCCAAGGAGCTAGCACGGGGGCAGCCACCACCAGCAGTACGACAGGAGCACCCTCTCCTCTGATGATGCACTGTGAGGCTTTATAGGCCCTAGAACTGCTTCGGACACATCCCTGGCGCAGGGTAGCGACAACAGGCACCCACCAGCATGAGGCCAGAACCACAAAACCAGAGACAACCAGCTAAACACAAGCAGGACCAGCCCCAGGAGCAATGGCTGGAGGAGAGCATCTGCTGGAGGAGAAACCCAATGGGAGATGATCACAACAAGGACATTTCCCACTTCACAAAACTACACAAAACGGGGTGGGGAAAAAAGGACTAGGAAACAGCCAGGAAGGTTTCTCAAGGTTTCTTATTCTTTCTTTTTTGCTTTTACTACCTAAACTGCCTCTTACAAGCACCAGAAATCCTGGCCAGGCTACGAGGCAGAGCAGGCTGAGCTGTCTGCTGTTATCTAAGGAGACAGGAGGAGGGTTAGGAAAAGCCACATGCACCACAGCCATTTACCTTGGAAATATTAGTAAAGAGAAAACTTTGAGAAAGTGACAAACAGGTCGTCTTTAAGCATGAAAAGTGAAGGGGAGAAGAAGGGAGGGGATCAGGTTGTTGTTAAAAAGTGCACTTTGGATCACAAACCAAGCAAAAGGAAAAAATCATCACGCCAAGTAGTCCCACGACCCCAAACCAGCTCAACCCCACAGCCAGGAGGACTCTGAGGTACACAGCCACGTCCCCAGCCTCTCCAGGTGTCCCCTGGTCCTCCTGGATGGGGGTCAAGACCCCAACAAAGTGTCCACTCCAACCAAGTCCCATGGTGCAAATTGGGGAGGAGGTACCTTCCACCTCCCTGAATCCATACAGGTTGTGCTGGGACACAGTGAGGGACCAAATGCACGCACGTATAAGACACCAGCCTCCAAGAGGTAACAGCAGCGTGAATGCCACCAAGCCTTTGGTTTGGGGTGTCTTCATGGATCCCTCAAAAGCAGCCTTTAAACCCCACGCTACTAGGTGGAAGCAGGATCCCAGCAGCTGGGGATTTAAACTTGCTGCTGCCAGCCAACACCTGGGATGGGTAACCATCACTGCCTGCTCCAGCAGAGCTCCTGGTCTAGCAAAATGCGATGCAGCCACCTCCCAAACTCAACATCGAAGCATGTTTCCAGTGCCCCAGCCAGCACTGGGGCATGCAGTGCTTTTTATTACAATACGAATGAGAGAAAAGTGGATAAAGGGATGGACAAAGAAACAAAAATGCTTTCAAAGCAACCCAAGAAGACTAGGCACTTCATCAGCGGCTTCTGTGCCCGTGAGCAGCAAGGGAGGGAGCACAGGCATGCAGGTCATGCTGAGCCACTCAGCCTCTGCGTTCGCCCAGGAGCAGAGGTGTGATGATCTTCCCCAGCCCATCCACAAGCAAAGCCAAGCGTGCCCTTCCTAACTTCCCTTTTCTCAACAAGGTTTACCCTAAAAGGGGAAGAAACAGGAGGTTCACCAGCTGTTACGTGCAAGCAGGGCTGAGTTCTGGCCTGGCCATGTTCTAGCCGATCCTTCCATGTTCAGTCCACAAAACGAACCTGGACCAGGATGCTCACAGGCTGATCTCAACTGGTCTAGAGGGCAAAAAGACCCTTGGGCACTAGCCCCAGCCTCAGCTCAGCCCCAAAATCTCCCTGGTCTCCAAGACGACATTGGAGCACAGCTTGATGACTGCTGCTTTCAACTCAATGACGCAGCATGATTCAAGTCCAAAGGTTTCAAATTTACCCAGAAGCTGTCCTGTCCCTACTACGCATGGATCCAACGGCATTAAGCCAAAATGACAAAGCCTTGATTATTCATAATTAGCGCATTAAATGCTCAAGGCATCTTGCTTTCCTAACAGAGGTAGAGGACAACAACATCCTTGCATCTACACTGCCCAAGATATCTGTCTGACTGTTCCCAAAATCCAGGTTTGCAGAACTGAAGATGCCAGGACCCGGGATCAGTCCAGCTCCAGAAAACACACTCCTGCTCCCATGCAGGCAATAAAACCCTGTTGAGGGCTGAAATTAGAACCTTCTCAGATCTCTCTCTGGTGCCATCACTCGTAGACACAACTCTGAGCCCTCGGGAAGGACAGACCACCTGGGTCTATCACCTACAGTACAATGTGCTATCGCAGAGGAGAGAACTCTAGGAAAACCCAAGAGCATCTCCCATCCCGTGACTATCCAAGGAGAATGCAGGGAATTTAGACATCATCAAGTGAGGGCAAGTGATGATTTGCTTCATTTCTCAATGCCATTGGAACATTTATCCAAGCTAGGCTACTTCAGGGTTGGACAAGGCAGCAATGTCTCCTCTTTACCTTTTCTAAGCTGTATGCAAATCGCCCCCCACCCCCGAGAAATATTAACTCCAAGAAGTCCACGCCCCCGCCGGGTTTCACAGCAACAACAAAACAACCAGTGGGATGGCAAAAGACATGGAAAGGGGGTGAAAATAAGACGCAAGAAGGTACTTACAGGCATGCCTTCCCTAGTAAAGGCTGCAGAGAGACAGAGAACGGAGAGAGCTGTCAGTAACACCGCGCAAGACCGGGCAGAGGACACTGACGGCAGCGAGGGGCACCTAACAGCCAGAGCTTCCAAACCCGAAGCTGGTGAAGGGTTTGTTGCAAGACTCAACTAGCCCAAGCGAAGCCTCGAAAGCTGAATGACTGACCAGGCTGCCCCGCTCGGTGCTTGCTGGAGTGGGAAGGCTCATGCAAAGCAGCCACCAAGCAGAGCGGTTGGAGGAGCAGCACCCTTCCTAACCTGCCCGGGATCTGGCCAAGAGGACACCAGACAACACAGACAACGCAAAGAGGAGCTAGGCAAGACAGCAAGATCCAACAGGCAGCTGATGGGAAGGGCAGCATGGCGAAGGGGCTCCTATATATATGCTGCTTCTCCAGTACCACCCCAGCTCCTTAAGGAGCATAGGGAGAGGGGTTTTGTTCCTGGAGAAGTATGCAGCAAGCAAGGCCTCTCTTTCTACATCCCTTCATGGGTGGGTGAAAGAGCTGAGGACACAGGAGCATCATGGCACCTACCCACAAGGTTTCGCCCAGGGCTGCAGAAGGCAACTGGGTTCACCATGCCAAGAGGCTTCTACTCATTTTTGGTCCATTTTGCCTATTGCTCTGGGAAGGAGACCCCTCCAGCCAAAGATGAGCCTTGGCAGCTCCTTCTTGAAGGAAGCACAAGAACATTTTCTTTACTGCAATGCCCAGACCTACACCAGAGCCAAGTGCATCCAGGGGGAAGCCATGAGCCCTTCAGTCCAGCCCGCTCTAGAGATGCGGCTCCTCAGGAGGTTGACACCATAATGTCAGATGGTGAAGGCACTAAATTAATGCAGCCTAGAGCTTTGGAGGGGTTTATGGCACTCTCAAACCCAAGAGAGGATCAACAGTGACCCTTCAGCGGGTGCTCCCAAAACCAACCCAAGGCAGGGAGGGACAGCAGCCGTGGGAGAAAGATGCATCTCAGGGACATCAGCACAGGTTGCAACAAGTGCAAGCTGTTCCCCAGCTTCAGGAGCTACAGGAGGACAACAAACAATAAAACAACAAGAACAACAACAACAACAACAAAAGAGTTCAACTAACTTGTCCCGGCAGCTGCGTGGGCACTTCCTGAGGAACACAGCCTGGCAGGGCGGAAGAAACAGCCACATGCTCCTCAAAGCTGTTGATGCGAGGTTTTTTGGTGGGCTCTGGGCTTGCTAGAGGGGTAACGCTATTACGTCTCATGAGCGGGTTAGGTCCCTTCTTTGCTTCCTAAATTAAAGTGAGACAAAGAAAAAAAAGTAAATAAAAAATAAAATAAAATAAAAAAAGGGAAGAAGGCGACAGTTATAAAGAAAAAAAAAGAAGCAGGTTGTTTTGGTTTTTTTTTTTCTTAAAGCGGCCTCTGCTTTTCCCCACAATCACTGTCAACATGCGAAGGATGCAACGAAAGGCTCTGGACACCAGAAGAAAAACCACGACAAACCCTGATGCAAAATGTTCAAGAACGCAGAGCGATTTCCAAGAAGGAGAGGGAAAACAAACAAACAAACAAAAAAAATAAATAAAAGGCCCTGCACTCAGAAATGAGACAGACTTTCTCCTCACCTGAACCTCTGCTCACAAAAAAGTAAATATAGATTGCTGAAAAACCTAGTGGTAATCAAAAGCCATATGACAGAGGGAGGGCACCTGTGGTCTCCTCCTCGAAACCTGTCCCTCCGACCCAGGGGAGAGGTGTGAACGCAAGAAGAGGGAAGATGAGCCAGCCCGGGCTCATATGGAAGATTTGGGAAGTGGGAGCAGAGCAGCCAGCGAGGGTCAGCACCACACCAAGCTCCAACTCAGGCGAGGTGGGATGGAGGGGCAGCGCCTGCACAGCCAAGCAGAGGGACCCAAGCGCTTCGCACGTGTCTCGCTCCATCCTACCCGCAGCCCATGGCCCTCCTGCCATCCCCAGCGACAGTGGCG
Organism: Ibycter americanus; assembly: GCA_035590275.1. Taxonomy (NCBI): domain Eukaryota; kingdom Metazoa; phylum Chordata; class Aves; order Falconiformes; family Falconidae; genus Ibycter; species Ibycter americanus. The sequence goes on along the minus strand of JAVJGI010000060.1, from coordinate 64,087,696 downwards.
GAGGAGGGCATCAGGGGCCCCCACGGCGAGGGGAAGGACTGGACTTCCCCCGCTACAGCCACAGGGAGGGAGAGGCGACTCAGATGCTGCTGCCTGCCAAGGTTGGGAAGCGAAGGAAAGGAGACGTGGGCCAAAAGGGGACAGCTCTGATCATCCAACAACCAGTTGGGCTCCATCACCGCTAAGCTCAAGTTGGAAAGGCCCCAGCAGCTGGGACATGGGCACTGCCAGGGTCCCTGGGGTCCCCCTTGGGTGGCCGCCCAGCCCTGACACCAAGCTGGCGTCCCGCTGCTCTGGCCTCTGAGTGCCCAGTGGAGCATGTGGCAGATGGACCTGATCCTACAGCAGTTCTCCTCCACACAAGGGGTCTCCTCCCCGCAGCATTCCCAGACCAGTGCCACCAACCCCAACCCTACAGAACGGCACTCTGGTAACCCCACAGGGCCGTGGGCATGCCAGGAAAAAAAAAAAACAAAAAACAACACAAAGGCAGGAGATGCTGGGCAAGGCACTGAGCCTGGGCTCTGCCCGCCATCTGGGAGACCCAGAAGAAGCCACCTTCTCCATCCGTAGCTCCATTTCCCACCCAGGCAAGTGGATGACTGCACAGGTAAAAGTCAAAGACCATGGAAGAGCTTTCCCTGGGCCAGCTTTAACCAGGGCAAACACACTGGGAAGCAGGCATGTGCAACAGTCCTTTTCCCTCAGAAAACCCTCAACCAGTCACATCTTTGCAGAGCAAGAACCCATCTGATGCTCCAGTCCTCCAGCAGCACTTCCGAACATCCAGCTGAACAACCTCCCCATGCCCACCCTGAGCGTCCTCACTGCCAACTGACCTTGGGGGAAAGGAGGGGGACACCAAGGGATGGCTCTGAGGAAAAGCAACACTCACCTCCGGCCGTTCCCTGTGGGTGTTGACGGCTTCGATGTTCAGCGAGATGGACTCCACCCGGCAGCCTGCAGAAGGGAGCACAAGGAGACAGAGATGCCATCAGCAAACCCAATGGGCACCGGATGCTACGAAGTGCTCCACCCCAGACCCCTGCTCTTCTTCCCAGAGGCAGCTTGGATTTAGAAGGAGACACAAGCCAAACCCTTTGGCATGTTTATTAGAAAGGCACCACCTACCATAGGCCACCGGGGTCAGCTTCAACACTGTGTGAAGGGGACACTTCAGGTAGGGCATTTCATCTGCAGAGGAAGCAAAGAAGGAGGGTTACCCCATCCCCTCTCCAAAAGCGGGCTTAGGCATCTTCATCAACAGCTAAGGCCACCCCACACCACAGAGATGCATGCTCCGGGCCCTGCGTGGACCTGAACACATCTCTCATCTCCTCAGAGCTCCGTCTATCATCCCTCCTCCAGCAGGATCAATCCTCTTTGCAGGGACAGGGAGCTCACCCGCACACTTGTCCAAGAAGTATGCCAGGAGACAGCGCATGACAGCCTGGTGACAGATCACAAGGACGTTCTCTTGTCTCTCCAGCTCCATGATGACCGGCTCTAAGCGCTGCACCAGGTCTTGGTAGGACTGAGACAGAAGGGGAGACATGGCATAGCATCAAGAAAACGAGCACCTCACAAGAAACAATGGTCTTTGTATTGGTACGTTTGTTGATTTCATGCCTCTGACTAAACCAATATAATTACTGCTAAAAATAAGCAAAGTTTCAACAAATCCTCATCTTCAGGTTATTCTAGATCATAGCTGCTTCTTCTTCTGGTCCGAGGAGAAAGAAGCCATTCACATCTCAGTTACAGTCCTGGAGAGTTTATGAAGGTAAACAACAACTGCACAGGGGCTTTGAGCATAGTCTTCCTCTATCATCTTGATATCTGACTTTCTACTTTCTAAGCTCTGAAAAGTCTGAGGCAACCTGAAAAACTCCAGGGTTTTGAAGAACTTCATAAAGAACCAAGACTGGCAGCCAGAAGGATCCCCAGACACCCAGTCTCAAGTGTCAGACACCCCCAGTCTTCTCTTCAGACACCTCAGTAGGAGTCTCCCAAGATTTTTCGCAAATGTCTATGGGTGTAACTTAATTTGGGGATAAAAAGCCCAATTCACAACCTGAAGTATCATCCCTTGTGTCACACCCTGAAGGCAAATTGCCAGGAACAGAGATATCAACGCCAGCCCTCAGGGGATGATACTGAGAACAGGCGTAGAAATTACTTCTTTGCAAATGAAAGAAAAGGCAATTGGGGCAGCACAGCGCTTGGAGTGGATGTAATGGGGGAGATTGGACTAGAAAGCTCCAGGGGCCCCCTCCTTCTAGTTTGCTGTGAAGTCAATGGGACTGTTTGTTAAGGAACACCTTTCTTAATGAGATCTTCACATACCACGATTTCACAAGAGCTCAGTGCAAAAGGTAAATATGAGCCCTGACCTTTCCTGATTCTAGTTTCTTGGAGCACTTGCTGCTTCCCTGCTCCAAGTGTAGGGGACAGCATGAAAACAAGAAGTGTAAGGGAAGAGTCACATCTCTGATTCGGTCTCCTTGCAGACCTACCTCCCCAGAAGGATAGCGGTAGTAATATTTATCCTGATCACGTAAAGCAAATTCCTCTGGATACTGCTCCCTGATTTCTTCATACGTCATTTCTTCACACACACCCTGCCAGAACAGGATGTCCATGAGGTTACTGGACATGCTCAAGTCAAAAAGCATCAGCACATCCAGCATGCACAACCACCTCCAAACCAGTGGTCTATAACCCTCCGAGTGGTCAGCCACAGAGCAGTTCCAAGCAAATATCATTTTAATCTGCTCACTCAAGCCAACACCTTGAAGCATCTGCACAACGCAGTGCTAAGATCAGAAACCAAGCCAAGTTGTCACTACTGCAGTAGAAGTACCACCCTTTCCCACAGAAGGAAAATCTCCCCAGAAAAGGTGAGATTTAGGCAAAAGTTAAAAGGCCAATGCTATCACTCTCTCTGCCAAGCAGCACGATCCAGCTGTTCCTACTGCAATCAAAGATACTTACAGCATCAATTTCATTGAGTGCCTTCCACTGCTCATAGGGCAGTTGGAGAGCTTCTGCCGTTTGGATTGTCCTCTTTAGTTGACTGGTCCAGACTTTGAGGTCCTTCAGGTTCTGCTCCTCAACGAACTTCTTCAGTGCCAGTGCAAACTGTGGGACATAAAAAAGGAGTTGATTCCTGATCCACAGCTTGCCAGCGGGCCTTCTTCCCTGCTTCCCAGTAAATGTTGCCTTCTCCAGGACCTCTTTTGCCTTCCATAGGCAGACATATCAGCCTTCTGCTCTGAGGTGAAGAGCAGCCATACATACATTGATCCCCAGAAGCTATGAGGGGTATGAGAACAGAAGGAAAGCAGAGGAGAAAGCAACCACCTAACGGTATCAAGGAACAACATCAGCATCCAAGAAACAGCACCACAACCTGGGCTCTCCTGCAATGCTATGGAAGACCCCTGGCCAGCCTTAACTGCAGCTCTGCTCGTTTGTCATAGAGCTAAATCTTTGTGTCCTGTAGTCCTTGGTAACAGTCACACCTCAAACGACTTCATTTGGACTTCAAAGTGGTCTGGCAAGCCAAAATAGCTATTCACCCTCTCTGAAGCAGTGCGCTTGACCTGGTCTTTGAAGAATCAAGTAACGAGAGCACCCTGGGAGCTGGCTATCCCCTTCCATAGGGTGGCAGCAGTCCTACATCCCACCCTGCCTGTGTGCAAGGTCTGAACCAACTCCATGAAGATACTCACACCCTTCTAGAGATTTCTGCAGCCCAACCTCTGTTAACCCCTAACAAGCCAACATGCAACGCTGATGGCTGGGAAAGTCTTGTTTTGATGCTATGCCTGAGCCCAAACTTAACCAGCTCTATACATGGATCTTCCCAAGCACCCCAGCTGTCATCCAATACACACTGAACCAAATGCATAGTATCTACTACAGCCAAATCACTCCTAGAAGCCACAGAGGAATACTCCTCCCTCACCTTCTTGCCCCTGTTGGAGAGGCCCGTGTCACCTCCGATCCTCGCCTTGAGGTTGGACTCGCTTTCGCCATGCCGACAAAGGTAAATGGTGCGGGGCTGGACATGGATGTTCATCAGGTAGTAAACAATCCGGCTCTGGATGTGATCCTGAACCCTGTTGACCAGGAACTGCTGGCCAACGTCGATGACTTTGATGAGAGAAAGCTCCCTAGGGAAAGCACAGTGAAGATGAGGCAGGTGCCACAGTGAGGAAAGCAGGAAAAAACAAACATCATCCTCGCAAAACAGCCTTGCGAGGTATCTCAGTCAACATAATCACCCAGCTAAAAGGATCTCCTTCAGGCTATTTTCAACAGGAAGCCAACAGGTAACAGCAATTCACGGAAAGCTAAGTAACACCAATGTAATCGCCATTCCTCCTTGCAGCAGGAAAGAGGATTAAACAGGACTAGCAGGGAACGTGTTCCTCCCCAGGACAGGGCTCAGCAGGACCAGGATAATCCATGCAGAGCACATGAATGTATTTGTGTGCATGGTCATGCAGGACAGCAAAGGTCTTTCCAGGGCACACAATTAGATGAAACCACAGGGCTTGCTCAACCTTGTGGTTTGAGCCTGTCCAAATAGTCCCTTCCTTTCACTGGGACAGTGACAAAAGCACCTCAGAAACACACAAACCCAAGTGCTTTTCCAAACCCTTTGTTTAGACCTGCAGAACAAGGTTGAAACCAGCATATCCAAGCCCAGAAGAGCCTGGGAAGCTTCTGGTGCCCGATTCCCTGGCACAGGGCTGGGGATAAACAGCATTTTCAAGGAAGCAGCCTGAATTCACAGTGAGGCTTGGACAAATGTTATTCTAGCGTAGTCACATGTTTGAAGACAAAGTGAAATACAGCTCCATACTTCATTACTTTTCTCCTGGGAGAAGAAAGGCATCCAAGCCAGTTCAGAAGTCAGGGAAGTCTCTTACCGGTCATAGTCATCGGGGTCAAGCGGCTGGTAGCTGGCTTGGTAACAATTGATCCTCTTCATGAAGTCCTCCATGGCATCGGTTGAATTACAGTCCCGGTAATCAGGGCTGGACAATTTTACTTCCTGTGACAGGGAAAAAACATGCCACAAAGAAAGGTTAGGAAGCTTTCCAAGCCCGACCGTGCTTATCTCAAATTTCCAAGTCCTCCAAGATCCACTATCAGCTGAGCCACTTTACAGGCATCACATATAGGACAGAAAAGAAGCAAACTGGACCCAAAACTAAGCACAAGGTGAGAAGCCTGGTGTAAAGCGTTGTATGACTGGTATAGATGCACATCATCCAGGGGAGATCCCATTCTCCAAAGAGTTGGGGTAGCACCTCACCACCCAACACAGTGGGAAAACTGAGCTTTCTTACAGCTAAAGAAAAGCATCAGGTTTAAACAATTCAGGCTGAGAATGGAAAGTGCATGCGCTTAGACAAGATGCTTATCCCAGGACTCTTGAGTAAATAAAGCTCCCGGGAGTTAGAGGTGAACCTGGCTGTCCACCATCGGACACAGCAGGATAAGAACATCCAACCCGTGTCTGTGCATTATCTGCTACAAGCTACCGGGCTGAAAGATGCTAGAAGTGGGCAATAAAAATATCCAGAACTCTCACAGGCTAAGTTCTACCTGAACTACTCTAACAGGCTATTTTTCCTGACAATTTGGGTTTGAGCAGCAGCATTACACTTCAGGAACTTCACAAGCAATACTGAAACCAACAGGATAACACAACTGAGAGACATGCATGGTGTTGCCCCAGGCTCGCAGCGCATTTTCTGCACTGATCCCAGCACTAAGAGCACCATTCAGCTGCAGCACCTCGTGGAGCAAAAAACTACGCTCAGCTAGTAGTTGATTTTCTCCCCCTTCCAGCATTAGTTTCCAAAGAAAGAGATTAAATCCTCAAAAAAAAATCCAGCTTCAGGGTGTTGCAAAGACAACAAAGAAAAAAAAGATTGAGCAAACTGAACATTTTATTAGCATCATGGAAAAGGCTGGGTGCAACCTCCCAAAAAGCTGGTCACTGGCCCTGGGACACCAGCTCCCAGCAGGAGCAGAAGCCATGCTCTAGTCCCCACCCCAGAACCTTTTGTGGAATCCATCCCAGGGGCAGAACAAAACCCTTCTCACAGACTTGGGGTATCCTGCAACATTCCCAGGCACCATGAAACGGCTCGTGAGATGTACAACTGGAGACAAGGCTGGAGCAGAGCCCAGCAGAAAAAGGACACTTTCATTCAGGTTAATCATGCCTAGGTAGACAATTATCAACTACCTGCTCTAGCCAAGCCTAATGGGCAAAGGAGTTCTGCTGCTGGTGGGAAAGCAAAGATCTAGCAGCTCCCAAAGGAGCCAGGAAGGAACGTTTTATGCTGCTTTCATGGCCAAGACTTCAGCTAGTGGCAAGAAACCTCTAAGCTGGGCTGCTATTCTTCTCAAAGCAGACCCCAATATATTTTTGGGAAGCTGCACGTGGCTGAAGACACCAAGCCTGACTGCTCTCCGATGGGATTTAAACCCCTAACCACATCTATCACTTCCAAAAAGTGAGACTTGAGGGGGCCACCAAAGCATCTTGAATACATTTCTCTCCTTGGTATCAAGTTAGATGTCAACAGAAATGCAGAGAGTGTGGAAAGGAACTGGGGAAAGGCTACAGTAACTTCATTTTCATTACTTCCAGGTGGCCCTGGGAGACAAAAGCTCCTTTCTCATCCTAGGACAAATCGATCATAAAAAGATAAAAATCTCCTAATCCTCAACCAACTCTGGCAAGATGTTCAGATAAGAAACAAGCCAGGCACAAGTGGGAAATCCTACACAAGGGAAAACGAAAGCAAGACACTTCCACACTTACCATAACATTGCTGGCGACTACTGTGGGATCATTGCAGACAGATTCAATGAAAAACACCTGGAAAGCAAAGCAAAGCTCAACTGAAAGCCACTAACAAGATTTGTAACATTCAACCAGCTCCTTGCTCAGCCTGATCTCCTCCCTGCTTGACCAGAGAGCTCTCCCTCAGCCCCATTCCCACCCTTTCCTTCCCCAGGGCTGGGTACTGGGAGCGAGGCAAGAGTTTCACATTTTTTGATCAAACCCAGCAGTAAAACCTCCCTTACACAGGAGCATCGTGAGGACAGCACGTTAGGGCTATGCAATACAGGCAGCAGCCCAGCGGTACCAACCTTGAACCCATTTTCTTTGGCAAAGTTTAGGATCAACCCTCTCCTCTCCCGCGTGGTATTGGTGGCATCAAAAACCTTTAAAAGCAAAAATTTCAATTAGCACCAAGAACGCCTGGTTTCCCACCAAGGCCTTCCTCAAAGAAGGAACTGCAGAGTGAACTGCACAGGGCACAGCGCCTTCGGGACCAGGACTGCTGCCAAACCCCGTGGAGCACATCTCTGAGCTTACCGCGATCTGGCCAGCCTCCTCCGTCAGGTACAGCTTGACATCCCTCAAGGCAGCCAGGGCACACTGCCTGCAAAAGAGGTGAGACATGCATGGTCCTGATGTCCTCAGAGATGCTTGCAGCCAGTGCACAGCCCTCCACAACAGGCGGCAGGCTTTGCAGCTCTTACTCATCACTTCTCCTCCCTCACAGGGACATTTAGCAAAGACACCCTCTGTCTGCCAAAAATACAAGAGCCACGCGTGCCGAGCAGTGTGGCAATGGTGGATGAAGAAGCAAAGGCCAAACTTCATACCCTACATCACTGAGCCTGAAGGTGAATTTCGGGTACCACTGATGGAGGACATGTCGGTGACCCTGAAGCTACGAAGCCCAGTCAGCTTCAGCTTTCAGCTCTTGGCACCCAAGTCAGGCCCAGCTTTTCTGTTCATCACCCCCCAAACATGCTCCCAGACACAGGCATTTGGGACTCAAGTACGAGCACAGACACGGCGCCCACACTCACCTCCTGACTTTCATGGCCTCCTCGTTGTCAGGGCGGAAGAAGTCATAGGAGCTGTAATGCTTCACCGCCTCCCGGCGATACTCCCCTACGTTGAAAACTGTGTGGGAAAGGCAAAGACCGTCAACACCAGGAGCAGGCGTCAGCACAGCTCGACTCAGCTGTGTAGTTTCCTGCAGATAACCGTTTCTAGCAAAGGGCCGAGAAACGACATCCTTAGAGCAGAAGGCTCAGGGACATCCCTTGGTCTTTAAAGTGAAGGAGAACCTGGGCTGCAGCAGAAGCTATGGGGGGACATGGATATTTGGCCCATGGGATCCTGCAAAGGTCCCCCACTACCTCCCATGGCACTGAGCTCCTACAGGAACTCCTGAGGACCAGACCTCATGCTTTTCCCAGGCTGCCAGTGCAAGCCTCACCTTTTGTTGGGACACCAATCCAGTTGAGGTAGCGAGTCAGCTTCTTGGAGGTGTAGGTTTTCCCACGGGCTGGGAGGCCAACCATCACTATCACAGTGGGGGAATTGGCAAGCTGCGGCCCACAGGCTGCAAGGAGGAGAAAGAACAACATGAGCAGCCATTAATCCTCCAGCTCATCTTGTATCAAGGCACTCGCTCTTGACCCAGCCTTCCCCCAAGTCCTTCAGCAGCTAGAGGAAACCCAAAGCCTCTGCTCCCTGTGCACCACCATCTCTGCAGTATCTCCTGTGCATCCCTCTAAGCCTGGACAACCAAAACCTTGAGCAGGTGAATCCACTGGCTTTTTTTTTGCATGGGATCTGCTGAATGACCGTATGTCAGGGCAGGGAACACGGTGGATGACTCCATGGCTGCCCACCGGTGAGCTGGCTGCCCCAGCTAAGCCACACTGACCGAAATTCACCCTGGTGCCAGCCAAACAGCCACAGCAAGGAGAACATTCCTGATGGCTGCAAAGTAGGCAAGGAATCAGCACCTGCCCCAACCTCCCTGCAGAACCTCTGTGCCTCAGTTTCCTCAAAAAAAACCAAACCAATGAAAAACCACAAACAAACCAAAAAAACCCCAAGGCAAACACAACCTCCCATTCCTGTGGTTTGGACAATTCTGTTTTAAGCTGAAGTTTTGTTGTTGTTGTAAAGACGGTCAATGTCAAACAGCTGGAAATAAATCCAGAGGCATCACTTAGTGATGACTTGGCAAGTGAAGAGAAACTCCTCTCCAGCTCACTCGAATGGCACGACAAAAATGCAGACAAATCAGCTGTCGGCTGCCCAGGTGAATCACTTCTCCCCCCATAAATCCTTTAGAAAGTAAATTCCTGGTTCAGTTTGGAGGAAATTGCTGAGGTTACAGGACTGGGAATGCAGTTTGGGAATTTTTTTTTAGTCCTCCACAGCCCAGTCCCGGTGCCACAGGATGCATCTGGACCACCTGGACCGCACGCTTCACGGATCATGTAATGTGGCAGCATCCTCGCTCCTCTCCGGGGTTTGCCCTGCAGAATCGCTTCTCACATAGTGCTGCACACACCACAGGCCAAGGCAGAAAGCCAAGCACTTTAAATGCTGGAAAGGAAGATCTTAACAATGCCTAATGGAATTTGGATTAGCCAGCCGCCTTTCATGCCTTCCGCCAAGAGCCCTCCCAGCTAAGGCAGGACAGGCAGAGACCCTCCGGGGGATTTCTCACCCACCCTTCAATCCGCCCTGGTGAGCCTGGAGACCTCATGGGAAAGGAATGCAGTGAGCGAGTGGCGGGTGGCAGAGCCATAAAAACTCGGCTTAATTACGGTCTGGGTGGAGAGCTCTGCCCTGCCTGTCCCAGCTGCCTGCAGGTGGGACCAGGGGACAGAGGCAGAGCGATACGGAGACACGAGGGGTTCCCTGGGGATGGAGACAAGGTGGTAGGTCGGGGTAGATTTTTTTCAGTGGAGAACTGGGAAGGGCAAACAAACAGGTATCCAGAAAGCATGTAAAGCACATGGAACTTCCCTCTCCTTCTAAGAAAAAAATAAATTCCACAGCTAAAGAAACCAAAATTAAGACCACAAGGAAGAGTTACAGCACCGGTACCCAGAAGAAGAGCCACCCATCATCTGCTTGCCTGCTGAGTCTGCTTTGGTGAGACAGTCAAGAGATGAGTAAACTACCGAAAACAGATTTCCTCCCCCCCCCCCCCCAAATATTCCACATTCCTTAGGCTGGGGCTGCCCTCACACTCGCTCCTTTTGTGCGACCTGCCTCCCCTGTGCTGCCTTTCAAAAGCCCGGGCCAGCTCCCATTGATTTCAGCAGCAAGCGCCAATTTCGTGCTGGTGTACCAAGGGACCTGTGCAATGTACCCAGAGAAATATTTTTTTCCTCTCTAACGGTCTCATATCCTCAACCAACCTATGGCTGCAAATCTTTTTTTGCACAAAATCCCAACCACTTTTATCTAATAAGATAAAAAAAGGGAGGGGGGAAGGAATAATACCTAAATAAAGAAATTCCTGCCTTCCCTACCTGCCAGGGGACAAAGGATCTCAAGAGCAGAGCCAAGAGGATTTGGGGCCATTAAAGCAACAGCACTCAGAGGACGGGGACAATGCCAGGTACTGTTCGTGTCCCTTTGGCTTTGGACAGCCGAGTCCGCCCCAGAGCTGGCACTGCATGGGCACACACACGCCATCTCCAAAGGGTGCTGCTGGAGTTAAACACCTGTATTTGAGGAATCTCCCCCCAGTTTGGTTTGCTGCCAAAGCAAAGATCCAGGTTCCCCTTAGACCGTGAAAAAGCATCTGTTTACAGACCTGGGAAGCACCTCCCGAAACACCAGGGCATGGAGCGTGCAACTTTTTATCAGGAACCTGAGCCCAAACCCAGCTAAATCACAAAAGCCTCCAGGAAACTTTGCATCAGGGATGAAACAGAAACCAGTGTTTTGCTCCCAGGGCTTCACAAAGACCTAATTCATCATTTCTTTTCACCACTGCTGGAAAGCCATCAGGGATTTCAATGTATATTCATTACTCGTTAATGACATCTATCCAGGTAAGTCAAGGTCAGGGATGACTTTCGAAAGGCTCAATCAGGATATTTAGAAGCAGCTCATCACTTGTGCCTTCTATCTGCCACAAAGTCAGCGCCGATGTGCTCTCATGCTTCACCAGAGTGGGTGTAAGGAAGACAAAAAAGGGGAAGCAAATTTGCTTCTATAAAAGGTTAGATAAAATAGCCACCTCCCCACTTCAGGCATTTTTACAGTCTCCTCATAAGAAGCGTTCCCCCGCACCTCCTGCAAGCCCACGCCACATGTTCTACGTTGAGTCTTACATTCCCCTTTTCCACCTTCTTCCTGCTGCAGTTCCCCGACACCTTCAGGGATGCACCAAGAACATGTTCCCGCACCGCACATCGCGCACACACACACGCATGTGGAACTGGTATCACCCTGCTGACGTGCGAGCTGTGGCTTTTTTGCCTGCACATCGCCGACGTATTTTCACATGCCCTCGTCTGCTGAGCCGGAGCGATGGGAAGAGAAAGGCAGTGGCAGCCCCTTTCCTCCTTGAGCATCCCCCAGCTGAGCCCCCTCCCCTCGCCTGACTCTGCCCATCCAGCCGCCTGCGACGACTTGACTTTCCCAGCCCCTACGTGAGAGACGTGCAGCTTGACAGCAATTTAATGGATCGCCGTCAAAAGGCCAGATGAAGGCATCACTTCACATCCATTCGAGCCTCGCACTGACAAGGAAGCGGACAATCGGACTAATTATTTCACACGCAGGCAGCAGCCAAGGCAGGAGCTTCCCGAGGATGCTCCCAGGGATGCTCCCGCTCCCTCCCTCCCCCGGGGACGACACTGGCCTCGCGTTTCTTGTATACCTCCGTTCCCACCTGGCTGTGTGGCTGTGCTCTTTGTTGCTGCCAAGGAATTAATAGCACCTTGAGTTTAAAATAGCCACCTTGAGTTTAAAAAAAAAAAAACCAACACACAACCAAACTAAAAAAACCCAGTAACACTCTACCACAGAGCACAACCAACGGTAGCTGGTGCGGCTTATTCCCACCCTGAGAAAAAATAATCAGAAGCCACATCATGGCATTAACAAGCCCCTCAATGTCTTAATATATTAAAGTATGTTAGTGTTCCCCTCTACCAAGAGGGAATTCTCTTCTCTGAGAAACCAGGTTAATAAAGTGGCAAAAAACCCAGGGAGGCTCCGCATTCACAAGGGATTTCTTTCAGAGGTGTCAGCCCTCGAGAAAAATCAAACCGAACAGATCCATCTGCAAAGCATTAAGCCAGGAGACATTTCACCCGGCTAAAAGCAAAGCCCCGTGGCAACCCAGATGTGCAGCCTGTTGCTGAAAGCCATCTCCTCGGCCACTCCGGCTGCACAGGCTGCATGTGCCACCCTGCCCTGCAGTGCTCGGCCACCCCTCACCCCACGCCTGACCCATCGCCAGGGGGCTAAGACCTGGCACATTAATCAGATTTTTTTTTTTTTTTTTTTTTTAAATTATCGGTTTTTAAAAGGGGAGAGCTTTCCAGCCAAGGGAAATCGATGTTCGAAGCCCCTTTACAAACGCCTGCTCAAGAAAAAGCACTGGGAAGACTGATTCACCCAACTGGCCAGGCCACTTCCATCCTTTGCCAGGCTGGGAAGTGCCACCTCCCCCGCCCCGGCCCTCCGCAGCCCCGCATCGGTGGATCCCTGCGACGCTTGTTTAGTTACACGGAGTTGCACAACCGGCAGGCTGTCACTTTAGCTGTCGGGTGAGTTAAAAGAGCTGTCTCTCGAGCTTTGCTATTGTATTATATGATTCATGATTTGTTTTATAGTGACATCGGGATGACCCAAGCGTTTCCCGGCTTTTTTTTTTTTTTTTTTTTTAAGCGCGGCGGGTGGTTTTCAATACTCAAGGTGCTTTCTGAGCTTCGCCAAAAAAGAAATCACTACAGAAGTTTCAGCATTAATTCTTGCCCCCGCCCCCTCCACCTGCCTCCTATCTCATCTCACACACAGCACACGGTCAAGTGGTAAAGTGCAAACGGCTGGGGGCTTTTTTTCTAAATCCATCAGCCTAATCCTGCCCCCCTCCCCCCCCCCCCAAAAAAAAAAAATTATTGTATCATTGATAAATCTCAAGGCAAGCTGCTAGACACCCCGGGAATCCCGGCTGAGCTGGTACCCGGGTTAGCAACCTGCTCCCTTTCCCTTTTAATCCCAGGGCTGGAGGCCACGGGGTT
>JAVJGI010000060.1:64052477-64072492 GCA_035590275.1 Ibycter americanus | reverse complement strand
ATTTTCCTGATTTCATTATCGTTTCTTTTCATGGTTTTATTATTTCCCATTTGAATTCCTCATTGTTTGGCTTATGATTTGTTATTTTAATTATTTATTGTCGGGTTTTTAACATTTATTATTTTAATTATTTGTTTTTATTATTCCTTTTTGTTATTTTTCTTATTTTTTGTTATTTATTTTTCTTTTTAATTTTTTATTATTATTCTTAATATTATTCTTAGTATTATTATTCTTGTAATTTTTAATAATTATTATTATTTTTGTTGTTATTATTTATTATTTTTATGGTGCTTATTGTTTTAATTAATTAATTAATTAATATTAATCCGGTGGGGGCAGGTTCCTGCGCAGAGGGGTCAGGGACATCGTCCAAAGGCCACCCAGAAAACCGCTGGGGAGATGCGGCAGCCCTGGATGCGCAGGTGCCCGCACCCCCCACAGCCTCAGCGGTGGGGGGGTCCCCGGTTGGCAGGATGCTGAGTGGCCAGTGTGCCACAGCGGGGACGCACGGAGCCGCGTCATGGCTGGGAAGAGCCTTAGAGGTGGGAGCGTCTGCCTTGATGAGGGTTAAGAAAGCAAATGTTGCTTGATAATGTAAAGCTCGATAAGTAGCGTTTTAGATGCTGAAAGCGTGCAATAACCTTTTTTTATTATATAGGGTGTTTTCCTCCTCTAGAAGCAAAAGCTTGTATTTTTATAACAGATCTAGAAAAAACATGTTTTTGGCTACCTCCTTACACGGAGCCAAGATGGATGGAGTGAAAAATAAATGCACAATCCTTCCCTCTCCTACGCAGGAAAAAAGTACTCACGGGGTGGGGGAGGGGGGAATATTAAAAAATTAGCTGCTATGAGGGACCTGGAAAAAAGCCAGAGATTTGGGATGTGGGAAGGAAGATGGGGGAGAGCAGCGAGCGTGTTGGCCAGCAAAGGTGGGGTTGGGAGTCGCACCCAGAAGCGCTCACTGGACCACTGCACAAAATCCATCCTCGGGACAGGGCAGGAGGGTCTTTTTTTTTCCCAAATCCCAGACCTTTTCCCGTAAAGCCATGAAAATTCAGCTCCCGGCTAAAATGCAAGTCAGAAGAAGGAAGAATATTCACGTGATGTTACAGGATGAGAAGTTCGGGCATCCCCCTTCCCGCAGCGACTCCGCTTTCCTCTCCGTGGCTCCTCTCCCCTTTGAAACCCCCCACCCCCTCCAAATACCAAAAAGAGCCCGAAAGTGAAACCCCGCCTGAATTAAAATCACAGTCACTTCAAATTAGATCCACCTAGTAATTCTTGGCTTAAAAACTCTTAAATAACTGGAGCGGAAAGCTTCAACTCCTAAATAAATGGCCTGGTTTTCAAAGGCACGAGCACCCAGCTGCTCCAAGCCAGGTCAGCTGGAAGAAGCATCATTACTATTTATAAGGCACTTTCCCGGCGGGGCTGAGGGTGGCAGGCAGGGCAGCACTAGGTGCACCGAGAGGATTTATTTTTTTCCCCCCTTTCTCCAGTCTTGCCGTGCAAAAGCGCGGCCCCCTATAAATAGAGCCTGGACCAGTAAATAAACTGTTGCTCACAGCTGCTGTGAAGGCAGCCCATGAGGTGCTCAGCTCAGCGATTTTTTTTTTTTGGAGGGATCGAGACACCCAGGGGGCCAAACGCTGTTAGTAAGAGGCACGTCGGCTCGCTGAGAGCCACCGCGGGCTGTGGGACAGCCAGCGATGCTGTCCCGCATCCTCGGCTTTGCCGGGTGGTGAAAGTTGCGGAGGGAGGAATAAATCAGCCGGTGTTTGCCGGAGACAGTGCCTCACCTACCGCATCGCAGGAACCTGCAGAGACTTAATGAATGCAAAGGGACGGGGGTATAAATGTCATGCCAAGGGCTCAAAATCTGAAGGTCCTGGCGGTAGGTGGGGAAAAAAATGACCTTGAGCACCCACAGGATGGAGGCAGCGGGTCCAGAGAGCTGGGAGGGCAGCGCAAAGGAGGGGAGTCTGGCAGAAAAGGGTGAAAAATCCTGTTTCTGGAGAATGGGACACCCATCTCTTACGAGGTTTACAGGCTGCAACCTTCGCCAAAACACCAACACCCAGCCCCCTCAATTCCCTCATTTGTTCCCCTGCTGCTCAAACACCAAACTGACCCAGCAACCCACCCTGAGCGGTGGAATTAGGCTCTGGATGCATCCCAAAATCACTATCCTGGACTAAATTCCCCATCCCCTTTGGAAGAACCTACCAGTACCAAGGGGCCACCAGTCAGCCTCTCCCGGCACCCTTTCCCCAGCATCAAAATGCAGGCAACAGCAGCGATCGCTCCAGCGAGCCCCAACTCTGACTAAGCCATGATTCATCCTCCTTGCTTTTCTTTTTCTTTATTTGCCCCCCCCCACCCCCCAAAGGAAACTTGGAGGGAAAAGACAAGTCACATTCACGCCTACGTTCAGCGCAACGTGGAGCATCTCCTCAGGATGTGGCACAGAGGGGACAGCAGGCGTGATGCCCGGTGGGATCCGGGCGGTGTGGTTCAACCCTGCACCCACCAACTCTTTGCACGGTTAAAATTTGGAGATGGTGGCTGGGAGCTGTGCATGCATCACTGCATAGATGCAGCCGTACGTGTACTTGGGTCAAGCTGCCCCGCCGCAGTTTCCAGCACGGCCTCAGTTTACCAGCCTGGGACATGGGCACAAATAGTTCTCCCTACCCTGGGAGAGAGGTTGCAAAAGTCAGGCAGCAGCTGCCCGAATTCTTGTTAGTGCATTAACAACGCCCTCTTGCAACAGAGACAGTAATTCCTCTGGGCTGACTGAGGGGTATTTATACACTTAGTTAAAAAAAAAAAAACAACCCCAAAACACTACACTTTGCACTTCCAAAAAAATATCAGTGGACTCCTGGAGAAGCCAAGAAAATTGTCTGCAATGTATTAAGGGAATCGGGAGCTTTCAAAAAGGTCAGGGAGGAAATCAAGTGGTTGCCCTCTCCTCACTGCTGGATGCTGAGATGTTTTCCCTGTGGATGGCACTTTCCCTGGAGTCACTCGAAGTCTGCAAAAGCTGCTGAGGGTCAGGCTCATGGTGGGAAGGGTTTTGCAAAGGCTGATAAAAAATGTTTGGGTTTGGAGAGGCAGCTGGAGTTCACGGTCCTTTGTTTCTGCACACAATCGTCTCCCTCCCCCTCGCCCCTCACAGGTATTTCAGTTACGAGAATAAATACATCAGCAAAGTGCGAACTGTACCTATATCATCGGGATATCACCGCTCCCTCGCCTTATCTCACCCTCTCCCTCATCCCGCCCAAGCCCTGCTGCCGAGGGGACCACAACAAGTTCCTGCATCAGCCCCTGCGAACCATCAGGGTGTGTCTGCCACGGAAAAGAGCTTTTTCTTTCCTCTCCTTTACACGAGATGGTTTTTCCTTCCTTATTTCTTGATTTTCACCCCCCACCCTTGCAATCTCACACTCCTTTTCCTCCTCAACAGCACCAAACCTGCAGCATGAACCCCACTGCTGGTCAAAGAGGAACAGAAATTGGCGAAAAACATTTCTTCCCTGTACTATTTCAAGGCAGGGTTTCCCGCAGTGACGATGGGATGCTGCTCAGCACGGCACTTGCAGTCCCCTACCCTGAAATCAAGAGGAGAGCTCCCGATTGGCACCTGTCAGCTCTGTAGCTGGGGGAGCTGGACGCTGCCTGGGATGCAGGATCGGGGCACAGCAGGGAACACCGTGTGCTCAAGGTTGCCCTTGAGCTGTGCCTCGCTTCACCCACCGGTGCAAACACCCCTTCCCCCCAGCCGGGGACAAGCCGTCCAGTTTTTGAGACTATTGCACTCTCTTAACTGGACTTGATGTGCTCACAGAACGTCTTCCTTCCCCGTCTGCAAGCAACACAGCGAGTTGCTAACAACAGCTGGACGCTGAAATACCAGCAGAGCGAGTGCTCGGGGCTGCCACCCGCATGCCTTTGGGTGCAGCTTTCCTTAAAACCAGCTGCGAGCCAGAGAAGGGGAAAATTCAAAGGGGTTCGGCTGCCAATGTTGAGGAACAAGTGCTTAGCTTGAGAGGGGGAAATCCCCGCCGAGGCACAGGGCATTGCTCAGCCCCAGTTAAACATCGCACAGGGAGCTGATCTTGCATTTCTTGGCAGCCAAGAGGCAGGAAAAGCCACAAAGGGGTTGCAGAAATGCACGGGGCCACTGCTCCCAACGCTCGAGCAACAAGCAGCAAAAATCAGTTCTTGTGCACATGACCTGGCTTGCAATGATGGGTGCTACCCAGGCGGTAAAAAAAACCCATCATCATTTCACTGGCCACTGGCAAAAAAGGAGCTCCCTATAGTTTTCTTTAAGTGTTTCTTCAGTCGTATTCAAGAGATTCAAGCTTGGGGACCTGCTTGCTTCTGCTCAGCCCTCTGCTCTGAGCTCCCCTGGGTACTAGCACCGTCGTGCTCAGTGCAACGCAGAAACTCTTTCAGGGATACTAAATTCTGCCTGAAGTCAACCCTCTGTCATGCTACACTGTCAGCCTTGCTTAAAAGCAATTTATTTTCTTCAGTTCCTTTTCATTTAGGAGCCCTTCAGGCAGGAGGATGAGGGTTCAAACCTAGTTTCTTCTGAGCTGTCAGATTAGTGCCCTAGCTAGGGGGGGTTGGTTATAATGGGGTGAGTTAGAGCTGGTTGGGAAAGGAGATGGGAGACTTGCAAACACATTGCCTGGCTGTGACACATATGGGGAAGAAGAAAGGGTGACAGCCTGGATTTCATCTCGGTTCCCCAAATCAGAAGCAAATTCACTCCAGGATCCCTCCATTGTCCCCAGAGAGAGGTGGGTGCTCCCAGCTCTGCTTGGGTCTTGGAGGGTCCCTGGGAAGACCCAGTAAAGCTCAAGGCTAGAGATGGGGAGGTGCCAGATGGGCATCCAGTAGCCAGGACTGATGATCCCAAAGGAGTGTCCCAGACCGATGTTCTTATTTAAAATCTCAGGAAAGGAGTTTCATCTGTAATTTTTGAGAATTACATCCTGTAATTCTCAAAAAAATAGATTTAGAAATAACGTTCTAAACCTGCCCATTGGAGCGGGGCTATTTCTCAAGGCTGGCAGGTCTGCTCAGAAACGGGTCCAGGAGGATTGAGCAATGTCCTGTGAAAGTTCCTGACCTTACAAGACTAGTGCAAAACAAAACTCACCCCATAAACGGGCTAAATCATAAAGATAATTGACTCCATAGGTTGTGGAGACAAATACGGGTTTTTAAAAATGGTTAGAGGGGAATGAGATGGCAAGAGGTTGGGGA
This sequence comes from Ibycter americanus, assembly GCA_035590275.1. Taxonomy (NCBI): domain Eukaryota; kingdom Metazoa; phylum Chordata; class Aves; order Falconiformes; family Falconidae; genus Ibycter; species Ibycter americanus. Next base: position 64,067,200 of record JAVJGI010000060.1, on the reverse strand, counting down.
TATTCCAGTTTCAGGAATCGGATACTGATTCTCCTTGAAATGAAATCTGGCTGCAGAATTTCAGGCTTGGTCCTGACAGAAAGGATCGAAAGGTACGGATCAGCCAGAGTGCCAAAATTCAGGTTTTGGCACTGTCAGTGACTCTGAGAAGTCAATATTCACATGAGCCTGACACTGGGTTGTGCCTCCTACCCGCAGGTACTTTTAGTTATATCAGAGGAACACCTCCCCGTTTGCCCTGTGATTTTAGGGTGCGAAATTCCCGGCTGAAAGTTCTGGCATTGATTTAGGGTGTAAATCTGCAAGGTGTTAAACTTGACTTTAGCTTGCCTCATCTGGATGCCACAACCACCTGTGACAAGGCACCGATCCAGCACAAAAACCCTGTCGGTTTGAAAGAAAAGTGCCTTTATGGGGTTCCTCTGTCCCAGCTGCCAGATCAGATATTACCTGCCCTGCTGCTGCCAGCATAAACCTGGCATATGTTACCATAGTGCCTTCTCCGGGTAAATCAGCAGAAATGCAGCTGTGTGCTCACACCTGATCCGGACATAATTTAGGACTGTCGGGATTTAACCCCAGCTGCCAGCTCAGCCCCGCGCAGCCGCTCGCTCGCTCGCTCCCCCCCGGTGGGGTGGGGGAGAGAATCAGGAGGGTAAGTGAGAAAACTCGTGGGTTGAGATGAAGACAGTTTAATAAGCAAAGCACAAGCTGTGCACGCAAGCAAAGGAAAGCAAGGAATTCATTCACCACTTCCCATCATCAGGCAGGTGCTCAGCCATCCCCAGGAAAGCAGGGATCCATCACGCATGGTGGTGACTTGGGAAGACAAATGCCATCTCTTCGAACAACCCCCCCTTCCTTCTTCTCTCCCCAGCTTTACATGCTGAGCATGATGCCGTAGGGTATGGGATATCCCTTGGATCAGCTGGGGTCAGCTGTCCCGGCTGTGTCCCCTCCCAACTCCTTGTGGCCCCCCCAGCCTACTCGCTGGTGGTGGGATGTGACTGGCAGAGAAGTCCTGGACTCTGTGTCAGCACTGCTCAGCAATAGGGAAAACATCCCTGTTTCCAGCAAAAATCCAAAATGCAGTTCCATACCAGCTACTAAGAAGAAAATTAACTCTGCCCTAGCCAAAACCAGCACAGTGCTCCAAAGTGCTGTGGCAATTTGGAGATCCCGTGGGAAGCAGTTAACATCCCAGCTCTCCTCTAAGCACAGATTGTTATAGGAACCATTTCCATGGCGGTGCCCAAAGGTTGAAGTCGTTTGTGTTCATGAAGAGCTTAATTCCCAGCCCAGCCATGTGTTTGGGACCTGGGGCCGCATTGGTGGATGTGAAACCCCGTAGGGATGAGCCCATTCATCCCATTTCAGGTGGAAGATGGTCACCCTCCGGAAATCACAACCTGTCATTATCCCATGGACTTTGCTATTGAACTATTTCCTAACGCCTTATTAACACCCACCTTTCATTAAGAACCTGGATCGTTATCTCAACATTGCAGGTTATTAAATCAAACAATGGCAAAGGCTGTGGCCTTTCATTCTGGGGCTGACTCACCTCCTGATGTAACAAGCCCAGGCCAGTGGCAACCTCAGCATCACCATGGTGACCAAGAGGCTTCTGAAGAGATGGAGGCAATGATGTCATGAAGCCAGAGACCCGGGAGATGCTGGGCAATCTCTTCGAAGGAATGCAAAAAGCTACAACACAAAGCTCTTGGGATGAAACCGTGGTGGTTTCTATTCCTGCTGATCAAGGAGGAGGTGCCTGTAGGCAGCGGCGCGCACCCGGTTAATCACAGCCTGGGAAAAAGGGTAGTTTTTAATCCCTGCTGTCCACCCCCGCTAATATCACTTTGGCTCCTGATACAGGGACTTTTGATCACAGGGCGATAAAACACTGTCCTACCAAGCAGCATCCCAGGAGGATCTGCACTGCCTGGTAGGCTCAGATGGAAACATTCCCGGAGGGATGCTGCGCAGGGAAGGAGGCGTTGCAGCCCCACATGACTCCTGCTGTGTCTGCCTCCAACCACAGCAAAGCTGTGGGTAGTATTTGGGAAGGATTTATGTCATTTTGGGTGTCTGCAAGGAACTGATCACCTTTGATCGCTTCTACTATCTGCAGAGAGAAATGGGCGCTCCCAGAGCAATTCACTTGCCCTGCTGTGGATACTCAGTGTAAATCAGGGTGAGCTGTGTCCTGGAGGTGTTTGTAACCTGTGAGCACAGAGGAACACCTCAGTGCAGTCTGTGTCCAAAGCCACCCAACGCACATCTCGGTGCGCTCCAGCACGAGGTGACCCAAAACACAATTCCTTGTTCAATCCGGAGAACCCATGGTAGGGAGGAAGAGTAAAGATTTGATGAGGAGATGCATTTCGAAACCACGTACGTGCTGCGGATCTTGCCACCCACACCCTTGTGAGCACGTCTGCCATATCGACAACCTGCTTGTCCCTGCTTCCTCGCAGGGCTGGGATGATACAGGTGATGGTTGCCCAACGGTGTCCTACGCACCTCAACTCTGGCCAAGAAGAACCACTTTTGGGACTAACAGTACTCCTCGGGTTGAGCTGTTCCCTGGCTCAGCCTCCCCAGGGGTTCACCTCTCCATTCAGCTGACGGAAACCAGGCACCAAGAGGTAAGGTCTAAGGGCCCCGCTTCTCCAGACTGTTGCCATGTGCTTTTAAACCGAAGACCTGCAGGGACTGCTTTTAGGAGGTCTGTGAAAGACAACTAAGGAAGAAAGTGCACGGTCAATACCTTGAAATTCGGAATAGTAAGGTCCTGTCTGAGTTTCCTTATCTTTTGCTGGAGCATTCTGCAGTCAAAGCCTCCCTCAGGTAACCTTTCAGGTCTCTGATTTTCTAGCAGCTCTCCTAACCAATTTTTGGAGCCAAATCACTGGAATCAGATCACACAGATTGCTGGAAAGCAGAAGTTAAATTTCCTTATCCTTAGATATTTTTCTTGTAGGGCAAAGATTTTCATTTATCTAATTCCTAGCAGTTGTTTTCAATTTGTGCATTTCATTTAATGTATTCCACACCATGAAAGCCTGGCTGGGGAAAAAAAAAAAAAAAAAGGCTAAAATTGTCCAAAAAAATCTACAGAATTTGTTTCTTCTTTCCCCAGTATTTTCCAATCAGACATGAAAAATATTAATGGGAAATTTCTCTGGAATTTTGGGACAAGCTGAAACAATACGGGGAGCTTGTTGCCAACATATTTTCTCAAATGCATTTGATTTTTCCAACCCGCAATGACAAGCTGTTAACAGCTCCTTGGAAAAAAGAAAAAAAAAAAAAAAAGAAAGAAAAGAAAATTCAGCTGAATGTTTAGATTTCTGCACTGGAGTCTAACATACAGTAGCCAACCAGCATTTGGGTACCTGGCAGGTAGGGATCATGAGGGAAGATGCTGTGCTTCGTAGCACGAGGGAGTGCCCCAAAACAACTGCTGTTACTCCAGCTGAGAGCTAGAGCCGTGAGGGCATGGCACAGGTGGAAGCACATGTTGGCCGTTGACCATGAGCTGTCCCCACCGAATACGACGGAGAAGGAGGAAAACCACTTTTATTGTGTCTGCTTCAATATTTCTGGCAACACCATCCATCAGGGAATCAGAGCACAAACTCTTTGCCCCAAATAGGGTTAAAATTTTTCCTCTCACTCCTTGAAAACCAAACAGATGACTCCAGGAGACATCGGCTCACCCCATGTGTTCATCCCCACTGCGCCCACATGCTCCTCTGCACCGCGCTGGCGGGTCCGTGCCTCTCCCCGCTCGCACCTCCCCGGGCTGAGGCTGCAGTGAGGCAAGGTCAGAGCCGGGGCTTCACATTTCCCCACCTGGCTGTTTACCCGGCGCTCAGGCTCAATTAAAACAACTGTTGGAGCGGCCTGAGTCAACAAGAGATCTGACAGCCACCCGACTCCCGGGCAGGCTCTCCTGCCAAATTCCCAATAAAGAAAGAGAGCCGGGCATGGGCTCAAGGCATGACCTTCCCTCGCTTCACGTTGTGCATTCATCACCCAGCTTGGATAGTCCCAGGCACCTACGTGATGGGCACCTTGTTCCCACTACTGGGTGAAGGTGTTTGTGATGCCTCATGGGTCAGATGGATGTTTGGGTCTCCTGACCTGTGCCTTGAGCCAACGGGAGCTACAGTGTGCACCCATCAGGGTGCCGAGACCCACGGAGGTTTGCACAGGCAGAACCCAGAGCATTTCCCAAACCTGCCAGCTATGCAAAAGCAGGGGTTTTCTGCAGTTGTGGCTAATGGGGATCCCACCAGTGTGGGTTTGGGGTGAAGGCAAGGCTGGTCAGAGGGTCACAGTAGCTGCAGCCCCTCATATCTACAGGACATACTTTGCGCATGGATGCGTTGCATGTCCCCTCCCTGTCCTCCCTTAAACACAGGTGCTCATTCCAGAGCTGACCAGCTAAATAACCTTGAAAACCCATCTCACGCAGGGTCCGATCCAGCCCTCCACACCTGGACAAGCACACGTGCAGGAGCACACGCAACCACCTCGATCCCTGGCAGCCCATGCCACTGCTGCCTTCGGATGCTGCTCAAAAATCTGGTCCTTTCGCATTCAGACAGAGTCAGTCATCGACAAAACGTGGTGACTAAGACTCAGTGCTGGCACATGCTAGCCTCATCCCACGTTACCTGTCTCATCTTGTTTGCAGCTGGGCCGTTAGCCGCCAGGGCCACCCAACCCCATCGCTGTAAGCACAGCATGGAAGGACATCCCAAGCCAAGCCAGAAAAGGCAGCCTCAGGTTTTCCAAAATTTGGACTGTTAAAGCCATACCTGCAAAAGACCCTCTTTCCTACCCTAATGTCCTCCACTGAGAAGTTGCCCAAACTGCTGCAATTGCAACAGCCATAAACCATTTAATAGTTCATTAAGATGCTCTCCTATTTATGGCACATGTTTGACTTGGGTTAGTTTCTGAACAGCTCAGCTGCACCGAGAATTTATGAAGCTAAAAAAAGGGGAGGGGAAACACAGCAGCAACCAGGGGTGATTTCACATTTAAAAGAACCGAAGGCTTTGCTGGTTGTGTTCCCCCACGTACATGTACTTCACAGTTGGTAGGAGGTGAAAAACCATTCCCTGCCTTTGGCAAATCAACCTTGGAGAAACAAACAAACACAGAAGTCACTGTTGGCAGGTGCCTCTTCTGTCTCGACTTGTCCTGCTCAGGATGGTTCAACAACATGGAGATTTCAGTGGTGAAGCCACTTCTGAGTCCCTCTTCCCACCCCAAAGCCTCATGCTCAGCTGTGAATGGGATCCAGTCCTCCAGCTGAGAAACAGACCCAGGCTGGAAAAAAAAACACAACAACCCACAACTTTTTTTTCCTTTATTATTTTAAATTTTTTGCAAAGGGAGTGTTGTTTCACAAGTACAGATCCATCCCTGGAGCACTAGTGTTGGCACAAAGCAGGGCAGCATCCCATGGTCCTGGGGGTGGAGGTGCTTCATCAGGCTGCTCCATCAGGCTGCTCAAGCCCAAATCACAGCCTCAGCTGCCTCCTGCTGTTTCTGTTAGAAATGCCTTGTTAATAAGGAGGATTTCTAAGAAAATCAAAAAAACAAGTCAAAAATCCAAATTTCTGCACCAGGCGTGCTGGGGTCTCCTATTGGCATCAAGATGGGATGCTTGCCTGGGTCATACCTGGGATGAAGGGACAAGTTTCCTCCAAATAAATTTATATTAGTGACTAAGGAGCCTTTATTCTCCACTTGTGCAGGATAACCTGGCAGTGCCTGTTTGCATTTTTAGGGGCAGAATAATTCAGTCTCCCAGGCACAGAAACCAGCACCGCAGCTCTGCCAGTCAGTCCTTGCCTCCAAGCCCATGAGCAAGACACATGCAGCGCAACCCATCCTCATGCTTATCCCTCGGCAGAAGCAGTGGGATCATCCTGGCTCCGGAGAAACTGAAACTGGGAAGTCACATCCCTCCTTGGGGCATGTGGCCAGATCTGCGTGCAGAAGGTGAGATCCCTGATTTTTCTCCCAGTACCGCTGGGAGAAAAACACGTCCAGTCCCGGCGCATTATCCCTGTTGTTTACCAGGCTCAGCTGTTCTCCAGGTTTCGTGGAAATTGCCAGAAAGCTCAGCGGCCCCTTGGCAGTGGCAATAGCTTGCTCATGCTCCTTTCGCATGTCTCCGGAGGAGGCTGCAGCTGCTGGGAGGGATGGTGGCGGTGCTGGGTGACGGCGCTGGGTGACGGCGAGGTCAGGACAGCAGAGCCCGGCAGCGTTTCCTCCCGGTGTGCATGTGAACGGGGCATGCACAGCCCGTGCGGCTTCCCGCGGCTGGCACGTGCTCCGGCAGCCCCGCGTCCCCGCCATCCCTCCTGGGCGGCCAAGCATGGGCTCCTGCCAGCGGCCGGGTGCCAGCAGGCCATGCACAGCCAAAAAAATCATAAATAAATGGGTAAACAAGTTTACCTCGCTGCCCTGCAAAAGGCTCTCCCTGCGTCAGGTTGGGCAAACAAGCTGCAGAGCTGACAGCCAAGGCGTCAGAGAGGGGAATAAATCAGGATGGCTGAAGGGTTGCAGCCATTTCACACCAGCCCTGCCGTGTCCCTGCCCAAACGTCGGCTGCCGAGGGCTGCCGGCCCCACCGGGAGAGCCCAAAGCGGGGCTGGGGCTGCGCAAGAACGTGGCAGCACCTCCTTTTCCCAACCTATTTATCATCACCCCTTCCCCAGCCCCGAAGCAGCATCCTTTCTCCTCAAGCATTTCACAGGGAGACATTTCTCTGTCTCAGCCTCCCCACCCTGTCCTCAAATAACCTATTCCAGGACTGAGCAAAGCTTTTCCCTATTTCCAACCCAAATCTCTCTAGGTGGGGCTTTATTACCCTGCTCCTACCCACACGGGTTGATTTTGAAGCTCTGGACCAGCGACACACCAAAACGCACCAGCATGGGGGACATGCTGCAAGATGCTCCAGCACAGCCAGGTTTGATGCAGAGAGTGCTGGATCTGTGGATAAAAGCAGCCAAAGCCACAATCATCACTGCCTTCAGCCTATCGTCGCACCCTCCCGTGCCTCAGTTTCCCCTGCTTCAAGCGATAAGGCTGGAAATCATCCAACAAGGGCTGAAGGACTGGGGAGAGGGGGAATAAAAAAGTCTCAGCAGCCAACTATGAACCAACAGCATGATGCCCCTGGAGAAAAAGAAATAATGAAAAGCCAAAAGGAAAGCCCAATTCCAGGGTGTTTTAGCAGGAGGGTGGTATGAAAAACGCAGGAGGTTAGGTTTTCTGGTTCCTCAGCACCAGGGAAGGGCACACCTTACTCCAGGCCCTGTGCTTTGGGAAGATGTTTAATCTGGGATGAGATGGGGTGGCCAACACCAAGGAGATGTTTCCAGAATGGGATATATGGCAAAGCACAAAATGAGAGCAATTTTGTGCTCCAGGAAGGAGAAAAGTAGGGTGGAAAAAGCTTTCAGTCTGAAAAAGGATGCTATGAAGAAAATAATAGCCGTCCTTTTTAACAAAGAATATTTAATGTAGATACAGGAAAAGTTGCCCAGGTATTAGGGGAAGCCTAACACCTCTTGAGAGGACAAGGAATCCTGCAGGGAAAAACACAAGGGAAACCTAAAACCGCCTGTGTGGGTTTGATCTTGACTCCCAGCTTGGGCTTGTCCCCCATCTTCTTTTTTTTTTCAGCCTTAAAACGTGGTTATGCAGGGGAAGAACAAGCGGGGTGCCCTGCAGAGGCGTTCATGCCTGCGTGTGCGTGTGTGCACGCACGCACCAGGCAAACAGGGATCATGCCTCGCCGGCTGCTGGTTTTGAAATCCTCCCACGTCCCTCCATGAAAAACCCGTGGTCATCTGATTTAAAGCCTTTGGAGTCGTTTTATGCCGAGATGAATTTCTCCATCTTGAGGGTGTGTTAGGGAAGGGTTCAGCATGCCAGCCGCCCTGCCAGCACGGGCTTCTGATGGCAAAGGGAACGTCAGAGGTGATGGGGTGCCAGGTGGAGAAGTGGCCTGGGGAGTGCTGGTGGTGTGATCTGAGTGCTGGGGTGAAGCCCAAGCCCATGCTGAGCTTCCTAGGGAGAGGTTGGACCATTTTCCATGGGTCAAACCCAAGCAAGCCTAGCCAGCTGGGCTTTTCCAATGTAACATGGCCGCTGAGCCTGGTCTTCAGCTGGTGGCATGGATAGAAAGCACTGGGGTCATGGCGATGCCTGTTCACCATGTAAATACAGTAGAGTCCTTTTCCATTCATGCAGGAGGGAGGCAGGACACCAGAAGGGGGGGTTTCCAGCATCCCAATTTGCTTGGTGGGTTGCTGGCCCTGGGAAGGCAGGTTACAGGCATGCCTGCCTGCTGCCAGGTTAGGAGATGAGGATATGCTATCAGCGACCGCATCTTTACGTCGTTTCAATTCCCAGACTCAGGAAGTCTGACAGGCAGTAACAACCCATATCGCCCCACTGGAGAGTTTCTCGGGAGTGATCAGGGTGCACAGCAGGTCCCAAAAGCCCCCACTGGACCTTAGCTCTCCCCCACGGGGAGCTGCACACCCTTTACAAGTCTCTTACAACACTTTCAAGTCAAGTGGCAGTTCCACCTCCAGCTGGTGGCATCGAGGGATGTCCCACCTACCCACCACAGCCTGGCATGTCCTCCCTGGCACCAATGCCACGAGACGTGTCAGGCTTTGCTGCTTGGTTGTGCACAACCCCATGAGCACCGACAGGAACACAACCACCAGGCACGGTGACTCCTCCTTACACCCGTGAGAAGCCCTCCATGGGTGGTCATAAATGCTAAAGTGTAATGTCAAAGAGACAGTGGAAAGGTTATGCTCACCAAGTATATTCTTGGAGCCACAGAGAGCAGGGACGTGCTGGGACAGGTGTGATCTGGGGACGGACACCTGCTCCTTTGGGTCATTTACTCAGGTTTCACTCAAGAGAGCAGTGAGGCGAAAGGGAATGAAACGAAACCAAGAGCCAGAAGGAAAAAACCCTGGCAAGAAACGCTGCCCAAGGGGCAAAGCAGGACACGAAGGGTTTTCCAGCCTTCCAGGAAAGGCCCTCATTGAAAATAAGGCACTGGTTTGACTGAGGCATGAGCCGGTGAGTCAGGAGAGCCGGGGCCAGCTCTGCTGCGCGTTCCCTCGCTGCCCTTTGAGCCGATGGCTGCAAGCAGACACGCACACCGTCACCGTCACTGGGACAGCCCCCATGGGGAGCTGCAGCAGGCAGGACTCCCCCACCCCAGCCCCAGCAGCTCCCAGCTCCCCACTTGGCTTCGCATGTGTCACTCATCAGTGCTTATAAATCCTCCTCGGCACTGGATTAAAAGTTTTCCAGGGCTGCCAAGGAATCACGACATCAAGGGGCGGTGGGGAACATGACCAGCAAACACAGCAGCATGTGGATTTGCAGGGCATTGCCAGCAAGCCAGAAAGTATCCCAAAGTGACAAAACTATCCCTTTTAACACCGAAAAGCTGCAGAAAGGCAAATCTCTTCCCTTAGCTGTAATCGCTCTGCAAAAGCAGATTGTTTGCCATCAGAGGGTGTTATTATCTGACTATCTGCAGGACTTGTGATATCAAGGAAGCTTGATAGAAAAGGGAACACGCAGCAGAAATAACAACACTGGGATGTGACACTGTCTTGCCCTTTCCCTTCCTGCTGATGTGCAAAAGACACCCCTGCTCCTGCTAGCAAGGCTGTCCTTGATCACAGTAAGCAGAAATGAGACCAGAAGACGTCGTAACTTCTGCAAACAGAAAGCAAAAAGGCCTAATAAAGAGCAATATAGTTATAATGGCTGGGCTGCCTACCTGCTCCTCCCACCACGCGACTAGAAATTGCAGTGCTGGGTGGCAGAAATCACCTCTGCCACGTCACCCCCACCAGGGCATTTCTCCTGTCAAAACAACCCCCGTTATCAGTCTCCCCGCTGTGTAACAACTTCTGTCACAGTTGGACAGGAGCTGCTCGCAGGAGATTGCTCTGATGCATACTGGCAGCGAGGAGCCAGGGGAGGGTGGACATCAGCAGGGTTTTGTGCAGGTCCACCAGGTGCTCTGCTCCACCCAGTGTTGTGGGACGCTGCAAACCTCCATGCAGACAAGCACCCCGTGGTGGCTGGGATATGGTGGGTGAGGGACATCCAACATGACACATCTGCAGTGGGGTCAGTAGATGTGACACACAGTGAGGTCTCTGCAGAGCAGCTCTGTGCCTTACAAACATCCCGAGGGCTGGATTTGGGGGTTGCTGTTATAGAGTCTCCAAGATCTCCAAACAACTTGGTTGATGGTGAGTGAATCAGTCCTTATGGAGGTAGGCATGATGTGGGGAAGAAAGACCCTGGGAAAATTAGGGATGTTTCTTCAAACCTGCTGCTCCCCTCTACATGGTGGGTGCTCAGCTCCTCCAGCCCCTTGCTAGCCCTGAGGCTGTATTCATCTCAGCTGCATGCTGCCACCATGGAGCCAAGTGTTTGGCTTTCCTTGTGGTCAACAGCTATGGGAGAGGTTGCCACTGGAGCTGCTGAGCCCATCCATCATCAAAGCACCCTCCTCTGGGCCTGCGTGTACATTGCCTCCTGGGGGCACCTGGGCACCTGGCTTGCGCCGTATACCTCAGTACAGAGGGCTAGGGAAGGTGAGAGTCATCTCACGCCATGTGACATATGCAAGAATGCCCACCAGATTGTTCTCAGCCTGGAAAGAGATGTTTTATCCAACTCATGTGTGTGGCAACCATGAGGCACCAGTTGCTTTCCCACTCCCAGCCCAGCAGAGGAAGGACAGAGCTCAGGTTTCAGCCGCAGACCCCTCAGGAGCTCCCTGACCCTCCAGCGTCCCTCCTTCTTTTGCCTCTGCAAGCTGTGGCTGCTCCTCCAGATGCTGCACAGGATCCCAGCACTGGCCCACCATGCCCCTGGCTCTTCTAATCTCCAGCTTGCTCTGAATTCTTTTTGTTTATCCTGCAAAGACAGCATGCTCAGCACAGTTGGCTACAGCCGTCCAAGCTGTCTCTGCTTGGGGTCATGCCGGTGTTGCACAACTGCAGCCGATGCCCATGTCAGCAGAGCCCCTCTGCAGGAGCACAGCGTTCACCATCGCCTCTCCAAACCACAGCCCGTACGCATCCAGGCCCACCTCAGCCACCAGCATGATCCTCCTTGGCAATCCCAGAGAAGACCATCAACAGACAGAATGGACATAAACCACTCCAGAATCTGCCCTGTCATCAAGCAGGGCCCCGAGTCCTCTTTCTCATCCAATTCAAGCCCTGCATCACCACGCAGGATCCTGTGCACGCACCAGCCCAGCAGTAACTTGCCCTGATGACCAGTGATCCAAACAGCACGCAGTGGGTCCCCCGTCCAACAGCTCGAAGACAACCTATACCTTTATATATGCCCATGAATAATGCATTAATGGTGTCACGCATCTTTTTTTTTGCAGCTGGGAAGACCTTGCACCACGCATCTGCCATGCCCTTGCCAACTTGCTAATTAATGGTTGTACCAATAGCTGGGAAGCTGGTTGCTCCCAGCATCACGCGTTTGATCTCTGCTTGCTGGCTTTCAGGCTTATCTCCAGCTCCTTCCCAGCCCGCCACACCACCAGGATTTCATTTGTCCTTTGACAAATGACAAACGTCCTGCTCGCTGGCAGTATCCTGGCTGCTTATCACCTGCATGCTCCCAGGCTTCCTCGTGTCAGCTGCAGTAATTAAATAATTTTTCAGGTGGGGTGAAGGGCATTTTAGGTGAAAGCTCCCACCACCTCCTACACGCCAGTACACCACAACTCTACAACGCCAGTAGAGTTGCAGCCACGGACAGGGCTTTGCCAGGCTAACGGCAGCGCTTGGGGATCCAGGCTTTCTCCAGGGCTCCCAGCTGATGCAGCTATGCTGTAAGAAATTAATTCCTGCCCTAAGCTCGTTCCATCTAGCTGTCCTTGAGCATTCCTACTAGAAATACCTTTCTTTAACATCTGAAACTGCCAAATGCCTTTAAGGTTGGCTAAGTGGCAACTGTTGTACAGACATGAAGTGCAGATCCTGGGGCAATGCCACGGGTTAGAGTGCCCAGAGAGAAAGGAGGCAGGACAGAGTCAAGGCAACGAGGATTTAGCACAGACTTGTCTGGGAGACCCGGGCAAGTGATGCCAAAGCTGCAAGCGGTGAGAAACCAGCAGAGCTAGGGGTGGAGTTTACATTTTACTCTGCAGGATACTCCGTTTACACACGCAGGGGTGTGCAAAGACAGCTTAGGGCCTCCCAAATGCACACCTCAAAGTCTCCCTGTGCCTCAGGCTACCTGGGGTTTGCAGAGCTGCAGCCTTTAGGCACAGCCTCCTCTTTGCACCCTGGATCTGGGTGGCAGTGAGCAAGCCCTGGGGTAAGAGGCTGTTCTCAAAAGGCTTCCACAGGAAAGGCTCAGCCTCCTTGTGGAGCTGGCTGGAGTTTCCCTTTTCCTCTGGGAGGACCAGGCATGTATCCTTATTCCAGCCAGGCCAAGGCCACCACGTTCAGCAAGGATTTTTATACACCAAGTTGAACTACAGGATAAATATCTTCATGCCTGACTCTCCTGCAAACTAAGGATGTGCATGGCTTGCTCTGGGCTGCTTTGGAAGGGCAGCCAGAAGACTGTGCTCTCCACAACCCTCCTGCTTGATGGCTTGTAGTTGTGCCCATGGGAAGCCCAGGCAGCCCAGTTGCAGCCACCAAGCAGTGGTCTAGGCAGGGCTGGTGACATGGGGTCCCACCAACCAACGCGATACTCTCATCTGGGGTTACAGACTGCAGCCAGGTCTTACAGACAGCCTCTACAAGTATTGTCATGGCCAAACTCGTGCAGGTTTGTTCTAGTCTGAGTCTTATGGTCTCCATCTGCGAGAAGAAGGGTTCCTTGGGGGGTCTCCACCATGAGCTGAGCATGTACATGCACAAGCAACAGGCAAAACCCATCCACACTGGCCTCTCTGTCACATCGGACTTTCCCAAGGTGGAGTTGCAAGCTGATGCAAGGAGCTGCTGGCAGCTGCTCTGGCATTTCAAGGTTGACCTCTAGAGGAAGTTTGTAGACAAGCTGTGGCTGCGAGGGTGGCACAACGGTTGCAGAACTGAATTGCCCATGGCAAGGTCCCAAGGACTCGCAGGTTGGCTGTGCCCCAAGTATCTAGTGGCGACCGCAAGCACGGTGCCCCAGCAAATGGATCCTCCCCAATTCAGGTGTGCTGGGCAGGACCGCATGGAAATGCATCCTCGCTACTGCAAACCCACCGTGTGTCCCCATGTGCTGGAGACCTGCCTGTCATTTCTATCACTGGGATCCCTGCTGAGGCTGCAGCAGAGCCACAGGAGCTGCCTTCCAGCATGGGAAGCTCCCCCTGGCTCTCCATGCTCACCCTCAAGGGCTCAGCACTTTTAGAGCCTGACATGTTCTCCTTTCCTCCAAACCGCCCACCCCCCGGCATCACTCCTTTCTGCTCTAAACAAATCCGCTTATCATCTAAAATTAAATCAAGACCTGAAGTCTGCTGCGCTGTCAAGATGCGAGGGTGTGAACCACATCATGCTTCACTGAACCTTAAAAGGCAACATAAATCTCCGCGCCTGAGATCACGAGCTCTGTGAACATCACTGCGGGCAAACTGCCGCACACCCAAAACATCCTCCCCAGAGCAGGGAGAGGTGAGAAAAACAAATCCGCCCCTCTCTCCCAAATTTTCATTCCCTCCCTGCTGCCCTTTCATGCCATGCCAGCCTCAGTGTGTAACACCTCCACAGCGGTACCCTCTGGCCCTGCCCCAGCGCTGCCCGCCCCCGGCATGGCATCAGCCGCCCACCGGTCCAGATCTGCTTTGGCAAAGCACCTGGGTTAGATGCTGAGCAGCATCTTCTCCTCGTGTCCTTTCACATCCTGGCTTAACCCTGCCTCCCCTAGCTTTTGTGGCTCCTGGAGAAGACTTTTTCCCTTCTGTTTCTCCTCCCAAAAGAGCCGTGAGGAGAAGAAGCCACCATGAGCATCCTGGTCTGTGCCCCACCATGCCCGCACTATGACACCCCCCTTGGGAGGAGGAGGAGGTGACATTAAGGGCCTCTGCTTTGCAGCAACCCGGAGAGGATGGAAAACTCATCCATTCCCGCCGTGGGGTAGCTCAGGAGCAGCCATCAGGGCTTTAGGTCTCATAGCTGGGTCCTTCTCGCCCCACGCTGCCAAGCCAGGGATGGCCAGGAGGGATTTCTGCCAGCTGCTGGGATGGAATTTTTGGGAAAAGAGATGGTTTGGGGTGCAGATCAGAGAGCACCATGGCATGAAAGAGGGTTGCCCAAGTGTGCTACCCCTCTCAAAAGCTGTTTCCCGGCCCGGTCTCTCCTCCCAGGCTCCCAATGGCATAGCTCCTCCAGCTGAGCATCTCCCAAGGACCGCCACAGACGCAGGCAGGTTGCCAGTTCTCAGCCTGCATCTCCCCAGACAACCCCCAGCAGCACCCCCCCGGCCAGAAACACCCCGCTTCCTTCCCACCCCCAGCCCTTGCACCACCCAGAGCCCCTTATCCCCCCCGAACAGGGAGAGACGAAAAAAACCCACAGCCAAGGGAAAGCGGAGGGGAGACAGCTGCCCTTTGCAGCTGCATTTCTCCGCTACCTGCTCCCCCCACCCCCCAGCGCCAT
>JAVJGI010000060.1:64023286-64052259 GCA_035590275.1 Ibycter americanus | reverse complement strand
CAGCCCCCCCCCCCAGCCCCCCAGGCAGCCCCTACCTTTGCGGAACGGCATGGGGCGGGCGGAGGCAGGGCTGCGCTGGGGAGCCGGCGTGCCGCGGTGGCCGCTGCTTCCCTCTTATTTTATATCTCTTATATTTCTTCTTTCTTTCTGTTTTCTTCCTTCCTCCTCCTCCTCCTTTTAGAAGGAAACGGACATATTTGGGCACAGCGCGGCAGAAACCAGCGTCATTCGGAGGCAGGCACTGCAGAAAGGCGGGAGTTCTTGCAATTTCGGAGCTTTTAACCCTTCGCTTCCCGGAGACAGCAGGGCTAGGAGGGAGGTGACAGGGACAGGACAAAGATGGGCATAGGAAGGGATGGAAGGCAGTGGGAACTGGTTTTTTGGTTTGGTTTGTGGTGGGTTTTTTGCCTAGTATAGAACTGCGTGGAATGGCTGTGGGTGGGATAATGGGGTTTGGCCTCCCGCATCACTGCCAACCTTCCGAGCTCAGCAGAGCACTGATCCCATCTTCTTTGCGGTGGCACTGGGCCAAGCTGGGAAAACACAACTGCTTCCAACACCAGAGAGCTAGAAACTCAGATCCCCCTGCTCATCATCTCCTGTCTGCCCTTGCACAGGCTGGACCATCCAAGGCCAAGGCAACTGGAGGTTCAGATCCTGCTGTGCTAACCCCCATGCTGCAGATGTGCACACCCCTGTCTCCTGGGATCACAGGAGGGACAGCCAGCGCAGGGCTGGGATGAGCTGTGAGCTGATCCTAGAGTTTTGCAGTGTAATCAGGTCTGTGTGTCTTAATCTCTACCATTCAACCTGCAGCTCAGGTTGCAGCAGGAGGTGTAGGTGGAGTATTATCTCCTGGGAGAGCTGTTTATTTTTACTGTGGTTCCTTTACTGCTCTCCTTGGAGGAAGAAAAAGGCACTGGCTTGGAGCTAGTTCAAGAGAAACTCCTTAAGCTATGCTTAAGGACTCCATCCTTCCATCTTGGTGGTTAACAGCAATACCATGAGCTCTCTGCTGTGTCTTCGCTCCCTGCAGAACTGTTCCTCCCTCCTGGAGTCACCAAGACCTTCCTCAAACCAACTCTGTGCTGGTGGCTGTGGTGGCATACAGCTTCCCTGCCCATCTACTGCAGGCTCCAGCCCCATCCAGACCACCATGATGCTCAAGGTGAGCGCTCTTCATCTGCTCCAGTGCAGAGTCTGCCAGAGCTGGCTTAACACCCCCTTGGAGAAACACGTTTAAGCCAGTGGGTGAGAAGGAGGACTCCAAAAAATGCCCCCCAGGCTCTGTTATGAGAACTGTAACTCCAGCAAGGAGGGCAGGGACATCAGTGTCTTACGTGTCATCGCTGCCTCTGCCCTGCTCTGGGCATGATGGATGCATGTGGAGATGTCCCTGAGCCTCAGCACCATGTGAAGAACAAAAGCATAGAAGATTTGGTGGCATGAGCTGCTGGGCTTCCTTCCATCAACTGAAACCTTCCCTGGAGAACATGGCAGGACAGGCAAATTGGGCAGGCAACCATTTTCCTGGGGAAAAATCATCCAAAAATGGAATTTCCCGGGATACTTAGCAACCTTAAAGGACCACAGGCTGGCAAAATTCAAGGCAGCTGGGCAAGAGGTCTACATGCTGCTACCGGCCATAGCTCAGCAGGTAAAGGAGAGTCCTTCTTCACTCCACGTGGCCCAACACCCCATGAAGGACACCCCAGCCATGCCCGAGGCCAGGGTGGCAGGATGGCAACCTGCCTTTCAGTGCATTTTGCAGCCCCAGCAACCATTGCTTTCTAGAGGCAGTTCAGCAAGCCCCCAGTGCTATTCCACAGCCTGTGGAGCCCCCGTCATGTCCTTCAGGCTCCTTGACCCCTTGTTGGAGGCTGCTGAGCCCTGCTCCGGGCACAGGCTCTTGCACCACGTGGCCCTGGCTGCTCCTTACAGCCATCCCAGCACAGCTCATGGCTGAGCAATGGGGAGCAACTAAAGGGAGAGAGAGGAGAGCCTGGCGCTGCCCTGGCTTGGACGGGGAGCCCGAGAGAGTGGAGCTGCACGCAAGTGCCAGCATCTACTCATCACGGTCCCTGTGCAGGATCTGGCCCTGGGCAGGCACCTCCTGCAAGGGTTGGTGGTTTGACCTAATGCTGCATCTCCAGGCATGCAGGATCCACAGGGCATCGTGGAGGACATGCTGTCATCTTGCTGTTAAAACGTTTTTCCCTCCAGTTGCTGGTCTAGTTCCCTGTCTACTGCCCAGGAGCTCTGCTGATCCACCCCCGGCAGGAATGAGAACCCAACGCTGTATTCTGGGAAACAAGTAATGTTCTTGAAGTGATGAGCTTCCAAATCTCTACAGAACACAAAATCAGATTTTTACAGTTTTATTGCCCAGGATAAATGACAGAATAGTCAGGGTCAGAACGGACCTCTGGAGATCACCCAGTCCAGCCCCCTGCTAAAGCAGGTTCTCCCAGAGCAGCCTGCACGGAGTCACATCCAGGTGGGTTTTGAATGATCCCAGAGCAGGAGACCCCACAGCCTCTCTGGGCAGCCTGTTCCCCTGCTCTGACACCCTCACAGTAAAGATGTTTTTCCTTGTATTCAGGTGGAGCTCCCTGTGCTGCAGCTTGTGCCCGTTGCCCCTTGTCCTGTCGCTGGGCACCACTGAAAAGAGCCTGGCCCCGTCCTCCTGACACTCGCCTGTGGCAATTGAGGCACGGACTTTGCAAGGATAGTGAAGCAAAGAACTTTATTGCTAGTTAGTTAGTTACAGCTTTTATAAGTTTATACTCTGCACACGCGCTGCTAAAAGCTCTATTATTGGTCAAACTCTACTGTCCACGTGCCCAGCTGCTGTTCACTGTAGGCTACTCTCTGCTGTTTCCTTATCTTCTAGAGGTGAGATCACATTCCTCCTTTGTCTCTGTTTCCTCTGGGTTTCTTCTCATACTCCCTCAAAGTTATTTACTTCTTTGTTGCAGGATCACAGCTGGACATCGTCAAGGCAAGGTCACAGCTGCACATTATCAATGTCAAACCCACTGTCTCCGTCCTCCGTACTCGCCCTGAAGATGTTTGTAGACACTGATAAGGTCCCCTTTCAGCCTTCTCTTTTCCTAGGAAAAGAGGCCCAGCTCTCTCAGCCTTTCCTCATCAGGAAGATGGTCCAGTCCCCTCATCATCTTCATAGCCTCTGCTGGCCCCTCTCCAGCAGTTTCCCGTCTCTCTGGCACTGGGGAGCCCAGCACTGGACACAGCACTCCAAACGGGGGCTCACCAGGGCAGAGCAAAGGGGGAGGATCCCCTCCCTCGCCCTGCTGGCTACATTCTTCCTCATGCCCCCCAGGGTCCCATTGGCCTTCTTGGCCACCAGGGCACACTGCTGGCAACTTACTGCCCACCAGCACTCCCAGGTCCTTCTCTGCAGAGCTGCCCCCAGCAGGTCAACGCCCAGCCTGTGCTGGTGCATGGGGTTGTTCCTCCAGAGGTGGAGGACCTTACACTTGCCTTTGTTCTTGCGGATCAGCAGTTCATCTCCAGAAGATCATTTCTAGCACGATTCCAGGGCTTGGCAAAAGAAACATAATGCGATACACGCAGGGTTAGACCCGGTAATGAACTTGGGTGTCATGTCCATCAAAATCCATGTTTGGATGTTCACGCCCAGATTTGCTGTCCATAACATCCTGCTCAGTGCCTGCATAGCTTGGAAGGCGCCCAATTCCTTGGTTGTTTTTTTTTTTCTGCAACACTTGTCTTTCCTGGACACTGTCAGTTCAGCTCCAAAACTTCCCAGTAAGAGCATCTCGTAGGTGCAGTTAGGTCCTGTATTAGAGGTTGGTGGTTAAGGTCCCCATTAAGGTGCTTCCATCAGCTGCTCAGGGAGGCAGAGAGGCTTTGCCACCCCCTTGCATGAAACAGGACAAAGGCTTAAATAACCCCTGGGCAAGCACCCAGCCTTGGGGCAGGCAAGTGGAGGGAGGGCTGCTCCCTGACACTCCAGGCATGTTTGGGGATTTAAGAGGTGCCTGTTCAGCAGTGAAACACCTACTTCTCCCCTGCATCCCATGGACAAAACAAAGGCCATTTACCCAGGACCCAGCTACTCTTCCAAGCTCCAGCCAAGGCCATCATAGAAGTTGGAGCATCTTGTTGTCTCGTTCCCTATATTAGATACTATTGTTTTTCGCCCACAGAAAGCACCTCGGGCATCTAGGTGGTGCCAGGCAGTTTAAATAAACAGGGAAGCCTTCAAACATAGTCTGGGGATTTCTGGTGCACTAAGATTTTCATCCCTTACTCACTGTTCACCAGCATTTCTGTCTGGGATCTAAAAAGAACAACATAAAAGTACTACTACTAATAATAATTAAAAAAAAAAAAAAAGAAAAGAAAAACGCTGAGAAGCAAGCTGGTCCCAAACCTAGGTTTAGACTAAACTAAACACAATGTGGTCCCGGACAGTGAAATGAGGACATGTTTTCTCTTGGCAGAGCACAAATCCTGGGCTGCACAGTCAGAAAGGGTGGCGGGTGGCTCAGCATCACCTGAGGTTTTTGGAACAGGTTGGGCAAACATGCTGGAAACAGTCTTAGCCAGCACTGATCCTGCCCCGGGGCTGAGGGATGGTCCAGATAGCTTCTTGACATCTTCCCAAGTGCTGGTTTCCATGGGAGAGGCACTCAGAGCTGCGATGTTTGCCAGCACCTTTCCCAGCCATGTCCTGTAGGAAGCTGTCTCTGAAGGAAACAAAAGCATAATTTAATGAGCATTAATATTTTAGGGGGGTTGTTTAGTTAGAATTGACACAGCAAAGAGTCCCTTTATATTTCTCCCAGGTTTAAAACCCATATTTGGCTGAGATTCTGTGACTGCAGCCCTCAGCTTCATCCTTAATCCCAGAAAAACCCGCTTTGGTCAAGATGGAGATGGAGATTTGCCTTCCTCACCTTGCACGGAATCAATAGGTGTGCACACCTTTGCATCTAGGGGCATGGGAGACAAGCTAAGCTGCTCAGCATTTCTGCACATACCTAAGGGAAGCAGAGACATCTTTAGCTATACAGGGAGGAATGGATCTTCTTATGGGTGATTGCCCAGCCAGGAAATTGGTATTGAACTGACCTCCCTTTCCAGTTAGTGGTACGGCAAGATAATGGGTGGCAGCGGTCTGTGAGACAGGGGTGTTAGTGCTGTTCTTGGGCTGGAGCCACGCAGTTGTTTCAGCCCAAGAATCAGTCACAGGGATCTCCTTCACTGTGAGGGTTGTACTCTACAAGCAAATAGTAATGCAATCAGCTCATTTAAAATATTTATAACATTTTGAACGGCTTGTGTGGCACAAACCCAAGAAAGATGAGGGTGCTCATAATTGCTGGCGCTGGGTATGTTGTGGGACATGCTTACACGATCGATCTGGCTTGCATAATCCTATTTTGTCCTTTTGTAAGATGTTTGAGTGCTCAGACAGGCTCTTAGCCTCACCCCCTGGGTTACACGTTGCTTGAAGGTGCTGCTTTCCCAGGCAGCATCAGGCCCCTTATCCCACCGCTCAGCTGATTTCTTGCTGAGCTGCTGCTGTTAGACACCTAAGCCAATCTCTCAAGGTTGCACTTCAGTGACCAGTTGCTGACCATCAGCGAGATGTTTATAATCCCAAGGCTTCTCTTTTCAGCCCATGCCCATGTTTTCAAGGCCTTTGCTAATCCTCCCACACTCTAGCAGCCAGAGACACCTGGTACCCAGCTCCTTTTCGTCTGGCCAGCTCTCCCCACGTGTTGATCACCAGCCTGATGCTTCAGCCTTGCAAGTTTAGCAGACAGAAAAGCTGCAGAGAGGCTTGTGGCCTTTTGCTAGCAATGGCAATGCTGTTTCTGCTGGAAGAGCGGGCAGCACAACCAGGTCATCGGGGCTTAAGATGCCTGAGGACTGGGAACAATGAGCACACTGAGTACCCTGCAGCCTGACCTAGACAGATTACTTTTTGCTAACCTCTGGTATTAGAGCTGGCATCTTCCTATCACAAAGATTAGGTTATCTATAAGGGTGTTATGGCAAGATTGGATTAGAGATATGGAGGTCAAAGACTTAGGATCAGGTACTCTTGGTCCCTTGCACAGCTCCAGATCCTGGTCTCCCTTTTTGCACAGTTATTAGCTTTTGGGTTTGGAGAGAAAGAAGGAAATGGACAGCATTTCCCAGGAGTGATCTGCATGCAGTAATTACTGCAGCAGCACCACCCGCTGTCAGATACATACCTTAGTGGCTTTTCTGCAGCTGCCAGCTCCAGCTGATTTCTAAATGTGATTTTGCTCTTCCCATGCAGGCAACTCTGTCTCCTCTCTCCATTGATTTCCATGGCTTTGAACTGCTACCACCTGGCACTGAAGAGAAAATGTCACATTTGGAGAAACATCTCCATCATTCTTCTGATGCATCCAGAGTGACAGATAACCAATTCTATTTCACACAGTCCAGGCTTGGTTAGGCAAATCCTTGCCGTGTAGCTAAACCCTTTTTCTTTAAAAAAAAAATAAAAAAAAAAATCAGAAAACAACCACCCCAATGTATGCATTGATTTTATTATGCCAACAGCATTATTTTTTAATATAAAAACTGCTAGTAGCCTCAAGGTTCCAGGCTTTTATATTTCGCAAACTTTGCCTGCAAAAACACAGCAGGAAAACCAAAGATCATCAGGCTTTCCTCATGAATAAAGCAACCTGCTAGATGGAAATAAAACCAAGCAAAACACTTCGAAATGATCAGGTAGAAAGCAAAGTAAAGAAAGGGGAAGGAAATACATGACTAGCACTGTGATGGCTGGAGATATTTTCAGGACTTACTTAATGTCCTTATTAGCCGTAAATTCCTGACTTCCTTGGAAGAGCTGAGCCCTCACAGGTGAACGTGATACTTCTGGGAGAGCATCTGCAGAAGCAACTGCATTGTGTTATATGGGATGGCGTGCAGAGCTTTAACTGGTGCAGTACAGGGAGATGGGCTGCACGGTCCTGGGTCTTCCTCTGGAATTTGTGTTTGAAGCAAACACCTAAACCCTGGTTTGAGTACACTTCATTGCCATACAGTTACTTCCCTGGAAAGGTCTTTAAATTTTGCTGGGTGAGTGCATCACCCCCTCCTACAAAAAGGGAAGACAAGTCATTGGGAATTGCTCCAGTCCATATCCTCTTCCAGTGACAACTCTGCATCGCTACAATTGCAGAAACCCAGCATTTGCCTGAAGTGCCTTAAATGACAAACCCCACTGGTTTTCTCTTCCCATCCTCACGAGAGGAGCAGGTGCTGGAGGAGCTTTGTGTGTTTTGCTAGTGTCATTTGACTTTTGGTTCACAGCTGCTATACAAGTTTTACAAGTTCAAAGCAGCAAAGTCCAAAAAAGCTACCCAGCTTTCTGCCTGCGGCAAAAGGTGGAGAAATCTGTGATGAGTTGAAGACCTTTGTCTTGGCAGGACCACGTGGATTCCTGAGCTGTTGACTTGCTGCAAGCTCTGAACTGGAGGCCAGAGATCACACCTTAGAGATTGGGAGAGGAAAAACAACTCAAGGGCTATGAAGTGGCAAGATGCTTAAAAACTGCTTTGGAAAAAAAAATGCATTCTTCCTCCAGGAGGAATTAGAAGCAGGAGAGAAGCAAGAAAAGGGTTAGTCATCTTCCTGGGAAAGATCCTGTTTTCCATATAGTTGAGGGTGTCCTGGGCTTTAAGCATGTGCCGCTTAAAGCATCCTTGCAAAATATCCAGCGCCTGCTTTAGCCATCCCCAATGGTAGCTGGTTTATCTTGTAAAGAAACCAAATGCCGTGCTGTAGAGAGTGTGCTGGGAGACGGGCAGGCAAGCACCAGCCGTCAGGCCTGCCAAAGCAGGGCACCATGGTGTCCTAAGCTGAAAGCAAAGCTTAGGGTGTGGTAACGCTGCTTGGACATAAGACATAAGGCTGTGCTCTTCTATTTCTATACTAACAAGAAGGAAATGCAGCATGAATCCCTGTGCTTCGGGATTTCTGTATCTCCTGATGCTAAAAAGAAAAGGAAAAGAAAGGAAAGCCACAATCACGAGCTCAGCGGCGATCAGAAATCAGAGAAGGCAGTTATGAGAGGAAAAATCTGCAGAAGTATACAGGTTATCCCTTCTCCAACTAACTGCGACTGCAGCTTTTCCACCTCAATGTCCAGTTTACCCCCATTCAGGGAGGACTTTGTTTACTGATACAGAAAGCTGTGGGTTTGCTCCTGTGTACTTAAAGCCAGGAGCAACACCCAGCACCACCCGACATGGACAGCAAGATTGCTAAAGGAGCACAGCTCAGTATAGGATCACATTTGTATTTATTGTCTACTACTGTGTAGTTCTGGGTAAGCTATCAAGCACGGGCATATGGACAGGGACTTTGTCCTCCATCTCTCTCCAACATAAAAGTGGAAGACTTTAGGTTTGCCCAGCTTTTTTTCCAGCAGTTAGAAGTCCTGCAGACTTTCCTGCATTTTCTCCCCCTTGCCACTGATTTGCTGAGTTGCATCTTAAGTGACACAAAAGATTTTTTGCAGTAAATAGGAGATGAAATCATCCTGGACATTCAAGGCAAGCAGCACATCTAACCTACTGGCCTGCAGAAAGAGAAAGGCAATCTCACCAATCTAACTGTTCATTTAAAGAAAGTTTCAGATTTCACAGAATCTTCAGTGAGGAGAAAAGTGCAGCTACTCATTTGTTGCTCCTGACACAAGACATGAGTATTTATGATTACATCTAGAGCTGCCCAGTGGTTAAGGCCCATAGGCTCTGGAGCTGGCTGACGTTATAAGTAACTCATATAATTGCCAGCTTTTGCATCCTTGAAAAATCCTATCATCCTCTACAAGGCATGAAATGTCACTGCACTCCTCCGGGGAAAAGGTTCATTTTCAAGCTCACTCTGCAAGTGCGTAAGAGGCACAGATGAGGGAGGGCCTTCCCACAAGATCCGTCTCCTCTCACACACAGACCAGTTATTCAGCCCACACCTCAAAATACCCACAAACATCTCTCATGCATTACTCTGAGCACCAGCACTCCTACTTCCTTAGCTCAAACAGTTGTCTCTCCAGAACACTGCAGCAAGCCAACAACCAGTAAAATGAAAAGCAGGTGTATTTTTCCACTAAACTAAAACCACTTGCCTGAAATGCAGTTTTGGGCCAAAAGAGGGCAGAGGCGAGGTTCACATATTAAACACACAGCCGAGTATCATGCCTTCTGCCAGGAGCTGCCTGACCACCTCCAGCTGGGCTTCACGAAAGTTCCTTCTACAGCCATAACCAGAAGTCAGTGGTGGTGTGTGAGCAGTGTTCTGCAGGAACTGCTTTGCTCTTCCACAGTCACACAGAACTGGGCTTGCAATATCGGTCTAGCAACATAAATCAACACGGCATATTCATGTTTTAAGATAAGCTCTCCCCAAAAAGGTCTGGATCTGGTGTACAGGATTCAAGAGTCAAGAGAAACCAGTGCTAGAGTCTTGGACAGCAGGAGCCTCTATTCACAGAGCAGATAAAAGGACCAGTCTGTATTTCTGCTATTCTGTATTCTCCACCATACCCTGGAGGAACACGCTGCCTCCAGGTCGAGGGGTTTAGTCTAGCACCAACCTCAAAGCCTTCGCATTTCTGAAAGTCCATGGGGGGTTTCAAAGGAGAGCACAGGCCCTGAGGACATGAGAAAAATAGTGACATTTCACATAAGTCAAACAGATTGAATGATAAAGGCTCTGGGATTGCTTCTCAACTAGAACAAATCCTCAGCATCACAGGGCAAAAGGGAAGTTCTTAATTAGAAGGTGAAGTTCTTAATTAGAAGTCTTGCCTATGGGACACACCAAAAAAATTCCCAAGCCCAGATGCCACCCTCAAACCCACCTACGAAAAACCTACCTCTTCCACAGCTCAGCACAGCAGAAAGCCAGATCTCCTGACTGACATCCAGAATTTCACAAAAGCTCAATTCTTTCCTCTGGCACAGGGGTGAAGTCCCAACTCGGGCGCTGACTGCCCCCAAGCAGTAGCTGGAGTTTGGCCAGTGGGTGGTTCTAGAAGCAGTGGCGTGACAACCCACCACAATGCCTGTCTCTCTTGAGGCATCTCCTTCCATATAGAAATGCAAATGTAAGGTTTAGAAATCCAGACAGCACCCGAAAAACCATAGTTTCCGAAGTAGCAAATAAACCCTCCAGCTGCAGACAGGCTGTATACTCTCACTGCTCAGCTGACAGCAAATTGACAGTGCACTGCTAACACACTCCATCCCCATTCCCTTTTAAGGACAACTGCCTCATCACCTAAAGGCATGAATTCTCCTAAGGAGTCAATCATCACCACATAGTACTGCAGTTACTGGTACAGAAAATGCTTGTAAGCAACACAGTAAGCTCTCCATGACCACAAGCAGCCCTTGCTTTACTGGGAAAAGGAACAGGGTTAGTCTTGTACCCAAGCCAGGAACACAGTATCAATGCTGATGCAACTGTAAGCAGCCCTCAGCTGTACGGATGCTCATGCTCTTTTCCAATTTTTAGAGATTTTTAATTTATTTCTAAGATTCTGAAACAGCTAATCCTGGAAACTGTTTTCATGAAGGACAAGAAAATCATCAGGAGTAGTTGGCATGGATTCACCAAGGGGAAGCCTGACCAACCTGATAACTTTCTACAATGAAATGACTGGCCTGGTAGCCAACGGGAGAGCAATGGATATTGTCTACCTGGACTTCTGTAAGGCTTTCAAACCTTGTCTCCTGTAAGATCCTCTTCATACAGAAGCTGCTGCAGGACGGGCTGGATAAGCAGACACCAAGGTAGACTGAAAACTGGCTGAATGGCTGGTCCCAGCGGGTGGTGATCAGTGGCACAAAGTCTAGCTGGAGTTGAGTAACTAGTGGTGTACTCCAGAGGTCAATATTGGGTGCAGTCATGTTTAACATCCTCATTATTGATCTGCATGATGGGGCAGTGTGCCCTCAGCAAGTTTGCAGATGACACCAATCTGGGAGGAGCAGCTGATACTCCAGAGGGTCATGCTGCCACCCAGAGGGACCTCGACAGGCTGGAGAAATAGGCTGGCAGGAACATGATGAAGCTCAATGAGAAGTGCCAAGTCCTGCACCTGGGGAAGAACAACCTCAGGCACAAACATGGGATTTAATTTAATTTAAGACAGGATGAATCAGAGTCTTGCTTGGGGCCTCTTACACTAAGTGCTGTAAGGACAGAAAGTACTCCCTCATCTGACTTCTGCTTGTGGAGCAAGAAATATTTAAGAGGTTTAAGAACCTATTTGAAACCTTCCATTTTTTTCCTTCTATCTTTATATAACTACGTGGGGTTACAATGCACGTACTCCTGCACACCGACACACTCAGACAAACCTACCACAGGAGCTTGATTTCAGATAAGCACCTCACAAGGCGAGCGCTTACGCAGACTGCAGCACACAAATCACATCTTCTCCAGCTGAATTTGCTTCAGAATCCAAAGTGCAAGGCTAAGAGCACTTACCATCTTCTGTTGCTAAAACAAAAAGCAGCTCCATGAGGAAAGTGGGGTTTGGTTGTGTAGTTGCAAGTACATGGTAATCGGGTGTAATCCCAATTCCCCAGGCAACCTCCTGCAGGACTTGGGCAAGACACTTTTTGTAGCTGCCTCCTTCCCTCTTCATATGGCTGTTCAGAGAGCAAGTTCTTTGGGGCAACAACTCTCATCTTCATGTATTATTGGCAAAGCAAGCTTGGATTTTGACAATAGTAATGTTGAAAATGTTCCCTGCGAGCTCCATCTCATCAGATTTCTTTAGTCTGACACCGAGTAGGCAAGCGATAGACTGACAGCTGAAATATAGGTTAAGCACAAAGAGTGCACATAAGAACATACAATCACAACCCATGTACATAAACCAAATGGCTCTGAAATAGCTGTTGCCACTCAGGAATGAAACCTTGGGGTTTCAAAATTTTGTTGGGGGGTTTCAACAATTACAAAAGCAATCAAGTCAATACTTTCCTACTGTTGAAACAGCAGTCAGTGTTACAAATTAGGAAGAGAACAAGACAGCAGTTACGTCAGTATGCAAATCCCTGTTCTTAAGACTTCAGGGCTGATAAAGCACTAGGGACACCTCATTCAGCTCCGGGCTGACACATCCTACGCGTCCCTCTCAGCTTGCTGTTAGCTGTAGGACACTGTCAAATCTCTCCTAAGTAGGCATTTAATCTAGATTCCCAAAAGTAAGGAACAGTTCATACTTAGCCCGAGAGGAGGTTCAGTTACTCAGCCCATTAGAGAGTCACAGTATTTACACAGGTACTTCAAACACGGAATTAAAGCTTAACTTTAGGAAATCAGGCCTAAAAAATACCAAACACTTCATCTGAAGCAGTATAACCAATACTATACTGCCAATAAGGCAAATGTATCTTAAGAGGCCACCATCTTCTTAGTTTTCTGTAAAATCATAAACTTCTGAAAAGAGAAACAAAAATATTACTGCATCAGGCCACAGTTACAAGTACGCACCTTACAGAAAAAGGTGTGCACACAATTTCAAGTTTGCAAAGACAAACCAGTAAAACTTTGCAGCTGCAATGAAGAATACCAAATTAAGTGCTGCTGAGCCTGTTGAGAGGGCACTGATGAATCATGGAAGGGCAGGGGAGGGGGAGTAGGGGAAGGATGTGTAAGCAGGAAGATCTGGAGGTGTTAAATAAAAAGTAATCTGAGAAACTACCAGAAATAGAAATAAGTCAGTAACAACATTCCCGAGGAGGCAGGAAGTAGAGGAGTAAATTCAGAACCAAATTTTCAAAGGCACACAAGATGCAGCCATACCTGAGAAAGCCTGAGCCAACACATCAACACAGGAAGAACGTGCATTTGCAAAAAAAAAAAAATGCTTCCTACTAACTACATGATCTGTGGCAACTAAGGTCTGACTAAGGACCTTGGTCAGTACGTCTGATCCTTTTCAGGTTTCTGCATCTGTGGATGTGCTTGCATTTACTGTGGCAGCACCTAAAGGATAACTGCTTACAAACCAGGCTCCAACATCACGTATTTGCACAGCACCCACCAAAGCACATACCCACAAAGAGATGCAACTAAAGCAATGTAGGTCTGCTAACACTTTAGAGGAGGTATGCCTATGCTGTCTTAGTGACCCCATAGTACAGAAAAATACTTTACTTATAGCATGAATCTCCTACACAACACACTAAATGAACAAGTCCTCCATCCTACCTTTCCAGGGGTAAACTTTACCCATAAGTCTTCAACAGTAATAAGGATTTTTAGAACAAAATGCTTCAAAATTTGTCAGTAAAGCAATTCTCAGCAAATATAAAACCTTCAACTCAAACCGGAAGCTCAGAAGCTGGTATAGAGAAAACAGCAGAACAGCTGGTTAAATGACCTAAGAAAAAATTAATCTGTGTGTCTCAGGAAATGCTTACAACTAGTCACTCAGAACAGAAGTATTTGCTGAAATACGAGCCATAAATAAATTATGTTGCTTAAAGCCAAGTCATATTTCAAGCTAAGTTCAGACCATACTAAATCTGTTATCACTGTAACTTTTCACAGCATGCCACTCAGATTATTTGACTCTTATAAGCAAATCTATGCTAATTCGTATTAGGCTAATTTCTTTGTTTTACTACATAGTAGCAAAGGCCTTGAAGTGTTGCTCAAGATCAAACAGAAAACTAACAGCAGAGCCAATAACAGAATCTAGATCCTGTTATTGCCCCAAGTCCTGTGGTTTTAGTATTAGTCAGGCTGGTTCTTCACCTCCGCTGCAGTGAGGTTTTTCTAATGGTGGATTACAGCAGCTGCCAACAGCAGCACATGTGGTATAGAAGTGACTGACTCTGTGGGAAGGCCTTGTGCAACAGGAGAGGATAGTAAGAAAGTCAACACACAGCAGGTAAAATACAAGTTTTTTTTAAAAATTGTTTTCTGTTTTACAGGCAAATGTTTGTACAGAGGTTGGTGGAACACAAGCAGACAAAATAAGCAAAACACAAGACCAAGGGTCCGTCATATAGATCTGCAGCCAAAACTTAATAAAAGGGCAATAACTGGAGATATTCACAGCGTTGATCAACTACAGGTCTATACCCCCTCCCCCCAATACATGTGTATAACCAGAAAAAGACATCCAGCATCAGCTTTCAAACAGCTAAAGCCCCCTCAGAGGTCACTTCCATTTTAATACCTGCACAATTCCAGGTGCAATGGAGCACAGAGACAACTGCCATCATTGCATAGCCACCTCTTGCCAACTCTTTGTCATACAGTTCCCAAACCAAAAGCAAACAAAGTCAGGAGCAGAATGCTATGTATTATTTTACATCAGAGATTAAAACAATAGTAATAAAAAAGTTGTAGTGTTTAGTAGTTTAGTTTGTCAACTCTTCACACTTTCTTATGAGAATTTTCTTCTATTGCCTCCTACTCTGAAAACTTCCAATAGCTGCCCTCCTCAAAATACAAGCCTAACCTTGATGTTATTTGACTTGAAATACAGAAATACATATATACAGAGAAAACGCCAGGTTTGAATCAATTAACCAAAAGTTAGTTACGTATGTGTGACGTTAGAAGAAGTGAGAATCTGATAGCTGGCCAGATAGAAGAACGAGTTTCCTTCTGTTCTACCTGAAGCATTTCAATAATGACCTGTAATCAGTTAACCCTGGATATTTCTAGCAAAGACTGCCTGACAGCACAGTGCTCCTGCTAACAGTCCCCTCATACTGATTCAAATGGATAAGCATTTTAAACTCTTTCCTCCTTCCATTTCCCTGGGTTAAACATGTATTTTCTTTGGATTTGGGAAGAAAGACAGACTCATTCCTTGTTACTTCAGCCTCCATTCTGGCATAGAAAGCATTATCCTGGAGTCAGGAGAGAATAAACTAGCTGCCAACTGTCCAACGACCCCAAATCACACTGGCGTGCAGAGACGGAGGACTTACAAGAGCATGGCTGTAACTCTGAGAGATACCATCAGGGAAGAGAAGCATGATAGCACATAGTCCTTTTCCAAAGCTTCCCACTTATTGTGGATGCAGTACAGGGAATCCATGATGAAGCACCAGAACAAGGAAAGCAGGAATACAGACAAAGCATCATCTCAGCAGTGGGTCTTCAAAAGAACAAAGTCATCTGAAAGCTCAAAAAAACCAAGATCCCCAGAGCAATAAGCAGAATTGTGCAATTCAAAAACACACAGACGTGAATCTTACTTTCAAAGGGCTTTATATTACAAAAAACGTAAGTCACAACGAATGCGAAAAATCCATTCAATGAGGCTTGTTTCCAGTTTGCTAGGAAAGCTACTTTTCTCCTTTATTCCCCAGCCTACTGCTGAAAACCTGATTGCCAAAACAGTGACACCTCGAGTTAGATTTTTAAAATCAAACTTGCTCTGCCAGATCCAGTACTCTGAACTTGTCCAGGTTGTAGAAACAAGCCTTCACAACTCTGCCTCCAAAGTATCTCCCATTTAGATCCACAACAGCTGGAATTGAAACCAAGAACAAGTCAGTAAGCAGCAATTCAGTAAAATAAGCATTCCTTTAGCTAAACAGTCTGATCAGTGAGACTGTTTCATCTCTCTACAGAAGTCAGCTCTGAGGTTCACAGGACACAATTCCGTATCCTACCTTTGATGGCAGATTCAACCCGTTCAAACTCTAAAAATATTCTTACAGCTTCATCATCAGGGGCACCAGGAATCTGAAACAAAAAAACCCCACCCAACCCAAACCCAGAAGTAATTATAACAGTAGCAGAAATACTGTTTTCAATTGCTGCTCTTCACAGAGGTAGCGAAGAGAACACAATAAAAAAAAATAAGAAGGTCCAGAAAGCGCAATACCCAGAGATTTTTTGCCCCATTTCTGATGTTAGAAGTTTGTATCTTACAGATATGGAAAATACAGAATCACAACACAGCAAAGGACCTTGCAAGATCTTCTAACCTACATCCCTCCTCTCTGACAGCAACAAGCCAGCTGTTGAGAGACAAGTGCCCCGTTTGCTTTCAGAGCAGCCAAAACCAGAGATGTATTATCTCTTACCTCAAAGATGACACATTTCCCAACCTTGCCATATTTCTCACATTCCTCCTTAGTTTCAACTTCCAGATCTTCATCCACCTCTCCAGCACCTACCATGTTCTGAAAGTTAAAAGAATAAACCCAACTCACTGGATGTAGTGTGTACAGACGATTATGTAGACAAATCACGGATGCGTGCAACTGTGACCATGAATACTTCTGTTTACCAGTCAAGAGCCACAGGAGAAGACTGTTCCCTAGTACTACGACAAGGTAACTGTATAATCTAAAGCAGTGTTGATTTACAGTCAGAACCTGTATCTCAGGAGGACACGTATTTTCTCTACAACACAAAGCACCATGTAGGTACAGGCCAGAACCCTTTGAGCTGTACAGTCACCGTAACAGGAACACAGGTTTAAACATTTCAACCAGTCACGTACGCTGCAAACACGAAGACATGTTCTCTTACTCCCAACTTACCCTTAGCAAGACCACTTTAGTTGGGCATTTCAGTATCTCAGTCAATGGATTAGAATCCGCTTTCTTGCCCGTTTCTGCTATGAAGATAGAATAGTGAGTCATGGAATAATTTAAGATTAAAGCTCATTTAAACCTTATGCATGGGCTTTTATCAGAATCTTACTGTTATCAAATAATGGAATAAAAGCCACAAAATGTAGTTTCATATTGATCAGGAACAGTCAGAATTCGTAGCTACTTGGAAGGACAACAAGCTGAAAAATCACTTCTACAGAATGTGAATTAAGCTAGAACACTGACAACGTACTATTTCCTTGAGAGAAATAAATCATAAGTTCAGAATCCTATCAGTCAGATCTCCTGACTTTCAACATTTGTGCTCAGACAGAGGTGCTGTTCTACTAAGTCTAGATATTGTCTGTAGATCAGACAACAGCAGGGAAATGAGAACAATAACTAAAGTATGTGATAGGGAAAAAGCCAGCAGGAACAGAGCAGGATCACCCCTCCAAAAAAGGCTTCCAAGCACTAAAGAAGGACAACTGATGTAGGAAGGGGAGGATGAGCTAAAAAAAATTAAGAACACCATTTAAAAAAAAAAAAAAGAAAGATAAAATTTCCACAAGAAGGGGTATGAATCATTCTTCCAACTCTGAATAGTATTTTCTGCAAGAACAGATTGTAAACAGAAAATTCAGGAGCTTCCACTGAGCCTGACCTATTATTTTTCCCTGACCATTTCTCACAAACTTACTGGTGTAGGACAAAATTACCTTTCTCTGCAGAATCACCAACAATGATCTTGCCGCCCCTCTTGCTTGTTTTCTCTACTGACAATGCTGTGCTCAGCCCCTGTTCATGCTTGCCTAGCCCCTGGCCCTCTCTGAAACCATACTTCTGCATGATTTTATGAGCTACTGTCCCTCTGCAAAGAGAAAAAGCATCAGTTAGTAAAGGTTTCTTACACAAAACATTAACATTGCATTTCGCCCGAGTGCTCAAATATTCTACCTCCTAAAATGTCGTTACACAACGACTGAAAACATAAAAGCTTCTACACACCTTTACAACCTCGCAATTTCAAAGCACCTTATAGAAAGCGTTACCCTTGAATTACAGATAGAAGAGTTGTCAGAGAAGTTGACTAAATAAAATTGTTCATACTTTTACAAATGCAACCCAACTTCCGGTGCAAGTCAGCATCATACACTCTATAGAATGGTTTGGGTTGGAAGGGACGTTTAAAGACCATCTAGTCCAACCCCTCTGCCACGAACAGGGACATCTTTCACTATATCAGAGTGCTGATAGTAAATCACAAATCAGATTAGAAGAAGGTTTAATCAGCCCAGTTTCTTATCTCCGTCAGTGGCTGGTATCAAAAGCTTGAGAGAAAAGGTGGATGTAGAACAATCTACTTCCCACATCACATTCCACTATCTATTAGTTCCAAGTTGGCCTAAGCTCCAGAGTACATGGCTTTGCCAGCCCTTCCTACAACAAATCTGGATACCCTTAGTATTAATTTAAACATGTCTCACCATTCTGAATTTTCAATTTTCAAGAACATAACAATGTTGCAGCAATAAAGTCCCCAAGCTATTTAAAGGTACCTTTTTTAATAAGTACCTTACAAAAAGCACCTCCACTGACAGGTTTTGAAATTCCCACTGAATGAGTATTCAGAATCAAAATATACCTACAAGTGTTGACATTTCTTTGGAGACCATAGCTAGATAGGTCAAAACACAAAACCATGCCATGGTATACTAGTTTAAACCACAGTATATATTCTATGCTTAGTCACCCCCCATTTTATCAACAGGCACATGAGATTACACAGAAAATGCAGGATCAGTGACAGCATGACTATTTCCCATGAAATGTACAAAGACACATCAAAAAGGCCAAAAAGTCTGGCTACGTAATGCTGAGAGGTTAAAAAATCAAGTCACAGAATAAACAGTGGTCAACTGTGTGGTCAAAGTAAGGCAGGTTAGGTCATATTTTAGCACTTCCTTCAGTGAAGTTTAGGTCCTGGAGTATTGCTAACTAGAGGTGGTAACAATGCATAAACTGGTCCATAAACTGGTCCTACAGTACTGAGTTTCATTATTCTTTTTCCGGACAATATAAAGAAAAAGAAAAAAAAGAATAAGCTTTTCTATCAAAGAAAATGCATCAAAAATTGTCTTCAAAATAGAAATGCAGTGTAACAATATAATACACTACATTTTTATGTCTGTGTTCATTCTGGATACAATTTCGACCACACTGAAGCTGCATACCCAAAACACCCGATGGGATCGATAAGAGGACCATTGCAGAGCTGAAATGATTTGCCCACTGATACGTAGTAAATTTAAGACAAAGCTGGAAAAGAAATCTAGAGGAATTAACCTGCCATCTGTTTTCCTGTACACTACATTAGCTTGGCTTGTACAAGCCATAAATGCTTTATACTGGAGTGTGGCTTCATTACTCGCTTACACACACAGCTTTGAACGCAACCACTTCAAAAGCATTTCTCTTGATCGAGTAAATACACTGCTTTTTCTGTATCCTGCCAGTTAGGGCTATATGCACTCAGACTAACCACATACATGCAATGGGTTGTGCCTTCCCTACTGACAAACTCTTTCAGCTTTTGGTTTCCACCACCTTTGAATGCCTTTTTCCACAAAATGTGCGTAAGTCAAACATTTACCCCATGTTAGCAAGGAAAGAGTTGCTAGGTCCCGTGGGGGAACGAGGTCTTTCTGGCTCATCATACACTGGAGGAGGAATAGCTGCTTTGGAAGATGGTGCCCGAGGTCTTGACTCCTCTTCAAATGGAAATGATGCTACAGCTGAAGAAAACAGAGACATTGACTGTTTCAACAAAATACTTTGCATGAACTACCTACTTGTTATGAACACTGGAGTACTATACCTTCAACCTAACTCATTTACAGAGAGCTCTCCATCTGCAAGTTGTACTTTTTTCTGCTTTAACACTAACAAACTATGAAAAAAACTTCCACATAAATCCAAATCGGAAGAATGTTGCCTTTCCACAAGCTGCTTTAACATCCCCTCACCTCTCTCCATCAGAAACCAGATTTGAGTTATTCTGGATTTTCCTTATTGGATACAGAGCAAGTTTGTATCCATAGGTCTACAATGCATTTATTAACCTCTTATAAAATGGAGAAAAGAAATATTAAGAGGCCACCTGCATTACAATGAATTTATCCAGACAGAGGGCAAGCAAACTTAAAAGCCCCATTCATCAGGAACAGAATTATTACAAAAATGCATCAATGCACACAGCTTGGGGCCTGAGGACTGTAAAGAAAAGCACACTGTATGTTTACACAAAAGAGGTATCAGTCTATTAAAAAGAATGAATGCAACTCGAAGCAAAGTATTTATACAATCTTAAGAGATCTCACTGACAATTTCTGAACTGCAACTTTTCCTGGGGGATGGGGACACATACATCCCTGTATACAGATATCTCAATCATACTGATTCGATCGTTAAACTACCTTCCACTGACAAGTCAAGTGGCAGAATGTAAGAAAACCCCACCTACAGAACATTACCGGAAATATGCAGAACACACTTCTGAATGTACTTAAGGACTTTCAGACTGACTTAATTTCAGATTATTTGCTTGTGAACTAGAGCTTGTATCTTACCAAATAAAGTGTCAGATGTGAAGTTCGGGGAAGTTGTACGAGGAAAAAAAATCCCTACTTAAGCAGCAGATGGATTAGACTATGAAACTTCTACTACAGCAATGTCTTCTCAGGTTTTTCCAGCCCAGCTTTGAGCATCAAGTAACAAGCTGTACAAAGGTTTCCTTGTGAGATCAAGTCACATTTTGAAAGCTCTTCCCCTCAGGATATTTCTACCATATCCAGCCTATATTTACTTTGTATTGACACTTCTCAGTTACTTTTATTTACTCAAAACAATCTCTTCCTGTTTTCAATGTTTACACACTTTAAATGCTTTCACTATCGTATCATTCACTTATTCTGCCTAGCTTCCTTGTTGTTTTTATTTTAGTCTTCTCATAAATAAAATCAGGACTCCTAAAGGAAAATTTGTGTGTGATTCTTTTTTCTTATTATTTTTTGACATAAACAATATACTGTTCATTATTTTAATTTAAAAATTTAAGACAATTAGACATGCAAAAATAGGGAACAGTTTTGGTCT
The DNA here is from genome assembly GCA_035590275.1 of Ibycter americanus. Lineage (NCBI taxonomy): Eukaryota > Metazoa > Chordata > Aves > Falconiformes > Falconidae > Ibycter > Ibycter americanus. The sequence continues at coordinate 64,031,464 of JAVJGI010000060.1, read as the reverse complement.
TATAGCAAAATTGTGCCATCTAGTGGACAGTCTACAAGCTATCTTCATTGCAGGAAACCCTAGTGCACACACACGTCTTCAGCAAATACTTTCTCTCAAAAGCCTAGAAAATTCTGTCTGTAGTGCGTAATCCCTTCAGAAAAGATATTTATAAAGTACCTTCTAAAGCAAAAAGTAATGGAAAAATTCCCTCTCCGTGCTGTGGAGGTTTCTAGTCTACCCAGAGAAACCTGCCTGCAACAGTTCTTTCACTTCAGAAATGAGTAACTGAACACGACGGTAACAGGCCAGCTTGCCAAACCACTTCTCTAGCAATTCAGAAATAACCCCTTAGAACAGAGACATGAGGCACAGCAGTATTGCAGGTTCCCCACAGCTTCCCCCCCATCAGCTAAGAACTAGTTCAAGTTTTTCCGCCACAAAGAATCATATGGGAAGAACAGCAGGACGACTTAACTGAATAGAAGGTTGAGTGAGAAAAACAACACTGCTAGGTTTTAGAGAACAGGATTTTGGCATACTTACGTTCTTTGTCCTTCTCAACAAGAGAAGTGGGTGGTGCGATGGCAGCTCCTCCCATACCTATGAGCAAAATGGAAGACAACACATTTGTATAATTAGGTTCTGCTGCTTGATACAGCTTTGCTGAATCCTAACACAGCTGCTAGCTCCTTACCACCCAACTCTTAAATACATCTCTATTAACAGAAAAGTAGCAAGAGAGCAGGCTGAGAAGTTTCAGCAGTGGTGGACTAGAAATGGACAAAAAGCCCATCAGGGGAGAAATCATCAAACTGCAATGTTGTGCTACATATTGTGTCTATCATAAACATATTTCACAGGATTTCAGAATTCAAGACTACAGTGTAACAAACCTTCAGTTCTCAAACTGCTCAATCAAACCAAATGAGGAAAATACTCTGTTCAAGATTACGTACACTTTCAGAATGGTAAAGTACAAAACCTCTTCCATATTTTGATGAGCAATATTCTAATGTAGTCCAAAACTTCCAAGGCAGAGCAAATATTTTAAATGTCCCCTGCCAGAAATTTTCTTTTTTAAAATAACAGGGCTAAATTATTTACTGTAACTTTGTTGCTGAAAGAGAACAAAGTTTAGTTTTGTTTATGCAAAGACATATCTCATCATCCAGATCCACATCTTCCAACTAATTCTAAGGGCATCCAAATAACAAATGCAGGAAGGGTAAGCTTTAACAGTGAAAACTCAACAGTGATTCTCACAGCCTGATTTTTATCTTACGCTTCACCCCTTTCCTGGAACCTACACCATGCAGAAACTTAAAACAGGTATCTACAAACTTATGCAAAAAGAGGTCTTTCCACAAATGATTTAGCTGCCATCTGCCTCCACGGAAAGAACAGCTGTCTGCATTACAACAGTTATGGTGCAATAAAATGCTAGGTTTATTCTAAAGGCTTAGAAATAACACTATACTTCTCTGCTGAGGGCAGAGAAAGACAGACTCCACGAAACAGGAACAGGATTGTGATTTCCCCCCACCCCACATTTTTCTCCTCTTTTCCCACCAAAAACAAACAGATCCCTTACTTCTTTTTCGTCTCTCCCTTTCATAATCTTCATCTTCATCAGAATCTGGATCTGGCCTTCTTGAAAACCCGCTGGCCTCGTGTCTGTCTTTACGTCTTCTAGGAGGCACAGTAAGTTAGGATAAGAAAACGAAGTTAACTTTCTGCTTGAATTTGTGGTACCACTTTTGCAGTGTGAAACACACTGCTACACTCTAATTGGCATTTTATAATGTTTTCCATAAAGGTGTAAGTAAACATCTCTATTTTTTATTTCTTTGCTTTTATCCTCATGGAGTATTTTTTGTAAAATATAAGATGGATCCAAAGGAAGATCACTTTCCACTTGCAAGTCAGCCAAGAACATATGGAAATGAGGAAGGATCTGAATAAATCTAGTCCAAACTGACTACAGTGACTGAATGACTACAATGGAAGAGGTGTTGGATGGAACAGAAAGCAAGGTAACAAGACAACAAAGACCCTGCTTTGCACAGAATCTCTTTTAAATTCCCTATCACAGGCAATTCAGAGCAATATCACTCAGTCAATTAAAAAACCCAGTAAGTCATCACGCTTAAACATCAGAATACTGAGAAGCTAGCTTGGCAATTAAAATTTCAGGCAAGCCTATTAAAACTTTTAATATTAGGTGAGAAACGCTTCAAGAATTGTTTGCATTTCAACTGTTACTTACTGTGATCATGAGACTACTCATTTTAATACTTTAGAAAAAGGAAAAGTATTTTTCCCAAAAAATTAAGAGCACAGCTTGGGGCATAAATCAGATCTCATTCTCAGCAAAGCCATCAAAACTGTGCTACAGGATGCTAAAAACAGCACTGCTACAGAACCAGGCAAAATTTCTGAATCTCTAGACTGGGAATTTAAAACAAATGCACACTCTGTTCAAACACCCTGGTTATCACAAAGCATACATGTGATGCAGGTTTGGCTGAGATTGTTTCCCCAATCTTAAATCAGAATGTATAATGTATTTTTCACTTCCTCTCTCTAACGCTGTATGTAAAGACTACCCTCCTGGCCCACACACAATAAGTACAAGCATGACTAAATAGCAATCAGCGCTGAAGCTGTGGAAATGACAGCCCAGATTTCTGAGATCTTGCATGCTAGTATGACAGCGCCTCAGGCATTCCTCCTCCACCAGAACAACGAAAATATAACTGGGAGAAGACAGAAAACTCCACAGTTTCCACAGTCTAAACAGGGCAACAGAATACCCCTCTTGTAATTCCACAGACTTTACATGATTTATACCATGACAAAGATGGCTTATTAACTTCACTTAAAATAAGCAAATTAATCTTACTGCCTGCCTAGCAGACATTTTACCACCTACTTCAATATGACACTGAATCTGCATTCAATTTCTTTAATATGATTAAAGAAACCTCTTATTCCAGGGAAAGGGCATTAAGGTAATTAAAAATAAGTCGTATTTTCTTTTGTACAGAGACAAAAGAGTAATAAATACACAATTAACTTACTTAAACTGAATGCAGAATATCAAAAAAGAAAATGCAACTATGCCTCTCAAACGCTGTGCTAGCTACATCTTTAAAACCTGAATGCATTTATGTATCAGTTTGTAGTATTTAAAAGCAGAAAGGATGGTTTATCACTGAGTGTTGAAAGGTATTTCTGTTGTCAGGTTATACTAACAACAAATACTCTAAAATACTTGCATGATCAAAGTCTGATAACGATGCATGAAGTACCCAAACACTGCTGCTACTATTGAAATAAAGCACATGTAGAAAACCTTGACACATGTATTTCAGCCAAAGAGGCTGTAAACATGATAAATGTTATAATTTTTCCACTGTTAGATAATCTAGCAAGAGCATTAAAACACTGCGCTTGTTTCTACAAGCATACAGTATTCTTCACAAAACCTTTAATAAGAGTTTCGCTGAAACTGTTTAGAGGAATAAAACTAAACAAACTGATGCATCCATTCTCTATATAATTGTCATTACGTCATGACTTTAAACGAAAGCCTTACTTTTCTCTTTCTTCAATCTCCTTTTGCCTCTCCAGCTCACGCTGCCTCTGTCGTTCCTCTCTTTGACGTTTTACCACTTTTTCATAGTCATTTGGGAACATGGGATCATACTCATCTGCCAAAGGAATCAACACATCTCCCGCAGAGAAACCACTAGGTACAGGATCCTTAAAAAAGAATAGAGTTTTTTTCAGCTGGGATCTGAAAACAACATCCATTGGAAACCAAGAATTTAACATTTCCTTCTCACTCTCAAGAACACAAATCTCAATTCCTGACTTCTATAATGGCAGGTAATATCCTAATCACACTGGTGCCAAAAGAAATCTTTGCTTTACTTAAAACTAATATTTCACCCAGTCTCTCACTATCTCGAATCTTTCCAGGAAGAAAGAATCACCTCCACCCACTCCCCCTGCCAAATACAAAGAAGTAACAAACCAGCAGGCACAAGAATTTTTTAAAACTCATGGAATCATTATTAGAACTATTATGGCACCCTGCTGTTGCAACCATCTGCAAGGGGTCCTCCCACACAATCTCATCAGTCTTTTTCATCATCTGCTATTAATACAATACCGAGGTACACATACTCTTCTTCTCTCATGTGGAAGAACTATCTCAGAACCATTAGCTCTGAAAAAGTTTCAGGGAGAAAGTTTCTTTTAATTCCTTATAATGAGAAATCAATTTTAAAAGGTTAGGTGGCTTTTCTTTTACTTTTGATTGTTATACAGCTCAGGTTCCAACAGTGGTGCGATTACAATTACATTCATTATTTACCTGACCAAACTGATGTCTTGCAAAGTACTTAGACTCTGTCCAGGAGAAATATGCTAGGAAAACTTATTTTAACTGCACATTAACCTTGGTAATTCCATGTTGTATCACATGGAAGCCTGTATAAAGTTGAAACATTCATTAATTAAAGAACCTCTAAGCAGAGGAAATAAATTTCAGAAAATGATCACTTCTCTGACCACTAGGAAAGATGAGATAAAAAACCCCCACCTAGCAGGCTACAGTCAAAGAATTGCAATTCCAAAACATCTGTTAACAGCTGGACTTCTTAGCTGCCTTGGTTTTACCTTTAACCCAGCTGCTACATGAGGTGGTGTGTCCACAATCTGTCTCTCATCAGAAGAGCTACCTCGTTTCAGGTCAATCACTGGAGCAAGGACTGTTGTTTGTTTTGTTCTCTGACTCTGAAAAATTACCAAAACACAAAATGTCTAAAAAAGGTAACAAAACTGTTTTCTAAAAAGCAGATTGTTTTATATACTTGCAGCTGGTGTCTCTCTATTTTTTTTTTAAAGGATGAAAACCACTGTCTCAAATTCTTCACTGTGCAAAGCTCAGTATATCATTTCCCTTCAGTTTATCAACACACAATAATTCTTAACATTTCTAATGAACTTTGACGTGGATAACCAAATTTATGTCATGCTTTAGTGGTGGCAAAAGCCACTCTGTTCCAAGACAGATGCTTACCAACTACGGTTAAAGAGCTGCTACACAAATACAGATCAGAGGCAGTATTTCAAAGAACGTTTCAGCGAAACCAGTGCCTACCTTCCTCTTTTTAAGCAAGCGAGATCAGACTTTGCTTGTGTATGCACTAGAACACACAGTGGTAAGTTAGGATTAGGACCAGAAACACATACTAAAAATTCAGATGATCTCTTCAGATGATCTCTTCAGATGAGTTTGAACTGAGTGTTTTGTTTTTTTTAAAAAGGGGCTCAGACTTATCCCAAAGATCTACTGTTCTTCATATTTTAACAAGTGATAAAATACATTAACCTAATCTGAACTCTTGAGTTTTCAAATCCTATTGTATTCTTCTATTGGTCTATGCATACACTGCACATCAGTTACATACACAAAGAATATATCTAAAATAGCAGTCACTTAATTTCATTTATCCATGTCGTTCCAATTATCAACTAAATCCTGCCCTCAATTTTAGCAGCATAAATCAGCAGTAATTCCAGTGAGAAAATGCTGTGCTTACTGAAGTATTCAGTATCTATGCTACTACTACTTTTTTAATTAATTAGTCTCACTCTAGAACCTGCACAGCACCCACAGAGAACACGTGTCCTGCCCGAACCAAAATATCAACACTGCTCAAAGAAAAAGGGTGCAATACTACAGCAATGAAAAAAGAAAATGGCTCCGCCACAGTTTAAGCTCAAAGAATCAGCCTGCACTCCTCCTGCCTTTCATATACACTGGAAATACTTTCTGCAAAAATTTCTAATGCATGACAATTTGCACTTTAGCACCAAAAGCCTCTTAAATAGCAAGCATAAAATGATGCAAACATGTAAAGAACAATTGATGCAAAATGCCCAAAATGACCAACAGCCAGTACTGCCAACTATAAATCACAGTATGACCCTTACTTGCTTACACACACACACCAAAAAAAAAGCAAAAAAAAAAAAGCTTAATCTCATTCTCTTTAAAGTTACATTTGAAGATCAGCTTTTGGTTGTGCTAGTTAAAAGACCTGACTTTTGTAGCACACACATCGGTTCTTAATTCAATTTTAATTCTGCAATGCTCCCTCTAACAGGCTACATGAAACATGCATCTTGCCTTCCCCACCACCCTGCCTCAGTTTTGCTAGGTTCCTCGCTACAAACTTATAGACAAATCCCAGCAAAGTTCCCCAAAATTGGTATTCTAAAGGGTCACAAGCTTTCCTCAATGCTCTGAACACAAAAGAAGTCTGAACAACAGAAAGCAGAAACAGAAAAGGACTATACCTTTGCTTGTGTGAGAGCTGCTTTCTTCACCTGCAATTGAGACTGCAGCAGTTTGAAATTTTTGGACCAGCCTTCTGTTTTAGAATCGCTGGTCTCAACTCCCAGGTCGTCGTAAAGTGACATTTTCTCTTTAATTTAAAACTAAAAGACAAAAGAAAAAATCCAGATGACATAATGAATCTATGTTCAGGGCTTGTTTGCTACTAGTTTGCATACGTTACTACACCATATTTTTATACAGCTTTTTTCTCAAAGCCAGAGAAAAGTCAAATAAAAACATGTTTCTGGCTAGTAGCAGATACACGTAACTACAGTAAGGCTGTATAAAAGTAACTGTTTGAAAGGTGATGAATACTGTTCAAGTGATAACAAGTGTTGGAAAGTTCCTAAAATTACATTTGTAGCATTAGATATCAACCATTTCATGCTTTGAAGAGGTTATGCTGTAATCCACACTGGTATTTTGAGGTTCACAAAGAAATTCAACGTTACGTATCACACAAGCCTCAAAATTTCTGAATCAAACACAAAGGAATTGTTGCCTCTTCTAAGCTTAAAAACCATCCACACAAACATGTCAACATTCCAGTCATCTTATTAAATCTCCTTATTTTTTGCATCAGTGTAAAGGAATATCCTTCTTACAGTAAATACACTTGCCAGAGTATTATTAAGTAACAATTTCCACAACATTTAAAAGCCTCTCAAATACACAGAACTTACATATGCACGTACGTGCAACACACACATACATATAAAATTAGCTAGGTAACAACATCAGTAACATGACATGAAATGCATCACTTTGTCTGATATTGCATCTGACGTGAACAGAAAAAAACCAAATTTGAATGTAATGAGAGGTCTATCACCAGTGGAACAACCTGTGAGCTCATAGCCCTGGATTACAGTATTTTCACCCAAAAACTTTAACTGCTTAACTTACTGCAGTATCAGTATCAAACACGACTGATTAACAGTCTGCAGTGAAATCTTAACAGACTCATCAGCAAGATCCTGATCCCACAGATTTGACAGATACATATATTTGAGGGAACCTGCCCAACATATTCAACATACAGGAAATGACTCTTGCTATAGATATAACTTCTATGCATTTAAACCTGGGGAAAAAAATCTCAGGTGCAGCTGAGAGAAACTATATTACAACTCCAAAAGGTGGCAAGCTCAGCAAACATTTTTTTAAAAAAACACAACAATTTAATCCTGCAGTGGAATATGAACAAGTGAGGCTCAGCAGAACAGAGTTCACCGCAGGAAAACAGAGGAGGTTACACTCATTGGACATTATTAAACATATGGGCACAGGGAGTGAAACATATAGAACATTACAGTGCATACGAGAACAGGAGGAGGACAGGGCACTACAAGAAATCCCACCTGCCACAGGGCAGTAAAGTTTACGCAGCAGGAGTGCTGCTGTTCTGAGGGAGATATGATGCACTAGGGGTACGTTATGCTACGCGTATGGATGCGGGGAGGCTGCTGCCATGGCGGGAAAGGGACTTTGTGCCTAACGCCGAGAGGGGACGGGGTGCACCACAGCCGGGGGGGGCACAAGGGAGCAAAGCAAAGGGCCTGTCACCCCGCCAGCAGAAAGCGTGGGCTGTTATCTCAGTCCCCACGCAGCCGGTGGGGGCCGCGGCCTGGGACGCAGCCGGGACTGAGGGGCCCTGACCCCCCCTCCTCCGAACCGGCCTAGATCCCTCCGAGGGGAGCAGCCGCACGGCCGAAGCCGCTGAGAGAGGACTGCCGCCGGCCTCCCGCTCCCCCTGCCTGCCCACCCCGCCTCCCGGAGCCCGG
>JAVJGI010000060.1:64009319-64022941 GCA_035590275.1 Ibycter americanus | reverse complement strand
GGACCCCCCGCACCCGCCTGACGCCCCGGGCCCGGGCCTGGCTGCCTGCACCCGCAGCTGCCTGCACCCCCGCTGCCTGCACCCCCGGCTGCCTGCACCCCTGGCTGCCTGCACCCTGGCTGCCTGCACCCTGGCTGCCTGCACCCCCGGCTGCCTGCACCCCGGCTGCCCACACCTGAGTCTGTAGCGCGCTGGTCTGGCAGGCAGGGCAGGGCAGGGTGCAGCAGAGTGGGGCGTGGGGATGAATTCTGCAAGGGCAGAAGGGTGATAGCCAGTTGCACGCCAGATTTTTCATCATGGGTGTGAAATCTGGACTCCTGGCTTCCTCAGTCCCAAAGGAACCCAAGTTCTTTTCAGTTTTCATGGTGAACATGGAGTGTAACCGGTGCTCTGAGCTTTGTTTCCTTCCTCATGCCGGAATCCAGCCCCTGATGTGCAACAGGGTGAGACCGCGATGCTGGCCGGCTCTGGGGTCCCCCACAGTCAGGGTAACCCCAGGGGTTTGAGTCCTGTGCCGTGGTGGTGGGTCGCAGAGCCACGCTGAAAGAGTTCCCAGTTGAGCTGAATGAGATGGGAGTCATTGATCTCACGGGCTGCATGTGAAGGTTGGCCGGCCTCTGTAACGGTCCCTGCAACAACCCTTTTAAAGAAGGTGCGTGGAACCACGGTGGCGGGGTTTAACCTCAGCCCCGTGCAGCTGCTCGCTCGCTCCCCCCCGGTGGGATGGGGGAGAGAATCAGGAGGGTAAAAGTGAGAAAACTCGTAGGTTGAGATGAAGGCGGTTTAATAGGTAAAGCAAAAGCTGCATACGCAAGCAAAGCAAAACAAGGAATTAATTCACCACTTCCCATCAGTAGGCAGGTGCTCAGCCATCCCCAGGACAGCCGGGCTCCATCATGTGTGGTGGTGACTTGGGAAGACAAATGCTGTAAAGCTGAACATCCCCTCCTCCCTTCTTCTTCCCCCAGTTTATATATGCTGAGCATGATGTCGTATGTTATGCAATATCCCTTTGGCCAGTTTGTCCCAGCTGTGTCCCCTCCCAACTCCTTGTGCCCCTCTAGCCCTTTGGAAGCTGAAAAGTCCTTGGCTCTAGTATAAACATTACCCAGCAATGACTAAAAACATCCGTGTGTTATCAACATTGTTCTCACACCAAATCCAAAACACAGCCCCACACCAGCTGCTAAGAAGAAAATTAACTCTATTCCAGCTGAAACAAGGACGCATGGGAATAGAGACAAACAACATTAAATACAAAGTAAAATTTATTATGCCAGGATGGTTTAACACCAAATAGCAAATACTATTGGATGCTCTATATAGCTCACATAGAGAAAGCCGCTTCAAATCCCAGTGGCAACCACAATACCAAACCCCATGTTAGTTCTGCACTCAGAATTTCAACGTTCGTCGAGGTTTTTCAGGTTTAAGAGTCCGTGTTGCTGCTGAGGAAAGAAGAAGTAATTGTTATATCTGAATTGTGAGGGTTTTGGGAAACAGTCGAGCGTAGAGATATGTCCCTGCAATATGATGAGCTGCTGCTGACCCTTATTTAGTTAGAGCTAAACTGGAGTTTGAAGCAAATTTAGGAATTCAGTTGGCAGAGGACAGGACTACATTTATGCCCAACACTGTATTTTCTCTGCATGTTATATCACCATTCTCTATAGTGTATTTCTAACTCCTTAAGAATTCTGTGGTGGCTTAGTGAATGAGTAATCTGGCAGCTTGTCTCCTTGGGCATTCAGCATTTCCAATTACTTACAAAGCACACCTTAATTCTGGGGGAAAAAAATGGAGAGAATAATATGAGACTCTTCTGAGTCTGACAACACAGTTGTAGTGAAAATGTGTTAGGATGAAAGAAAACTTGCCATCATTTCACATCAAGTGTATTTCAAACATCCCCACCTATTATTCAGGCATGTTTATTACCATTTCCCTGCGCCATCACTAATACAGAGGTCACCAGGTAATTGTGTTATTGCAAAGTATTTGGCTATTAGAAGTATTTATTGCATGATATCATTTATCCATCACTGTAATAATAACCACAACATACTTGTACACACCTGCATAGGAGCAAAGCAGCCAACGAAATCCATCTCATTTAATTCAGGAAGGCTGCAGGCAGAGAGAGAAATCTCTCCCAGCTGTCAAATCTAGAGATCCCAGACAGGCTGGAAATGGAGGAAACATTTGTGGGGTCATCCCCAGCACTACACATCTTGGAGGTAGGTAATAACTGTGGCTGAAATCTCTTTTTCAGCTATATCTGCAAAGGTGGGGAAGCATTGGCCAGCTCTGTGCCCTCCAACAGAGCCGCGATGATGCTGAAATCTGATCTTCCAACTATATTTTTTTCCTTTAAGTGGGATTTCACTTGAATCCCACTAATGATCACTGTCTCAGCAGTTCTGCCTCTGTATCTGCCTTTATCTCACCTGGCTCTGCTCAGTACCTTTTTCTTTTTTTGCAGCTTCTTCTCCCAACTTAGCAATTTTCTCAGCAGTTTGAGATGGGTTTGATGCGGTTGGGTCTCCTGAACTCCTGGGAGAGGAGAGGAGGGGGATTATAGAGATGGGGTTACAGGCAGGACCAAAAAGCTGTGAATAAACTCCGGATTTTCACACTGTGACACTGTGAGAAGTACTACCAGCCTGGATTGGGAGCCCTCGTTGTACTGACAGGGAACCTGGAAAAGGTGAACAGCCAAGGTGATAACATTTGCTGCGGATCCCAAATTATTCAGAGTAACCAGCCAAAAGCTGAAAGCAAAAAGTTGCAGAAGGATGGCATAACGCTGGCTGGGTGATGAGATGGCAGATGGGACCCAGTGTTAATGAATGCAAAGCAATGCACGCAAGAGAAAATAGCACTAACAAAACACACACAGTGGCAGGCTCTAAATCAGCTGCTTCCATTAAGGAAAGAGATGCTGCTTTCATTGTGGATAATTTTCTAGAAATGCCTACTCAGTGCTCTGAAGGAGGCAAGAAAGCAAACAGGGGGCTAGGAAGCATTGAAATTAAAAAAAAGGGAGACAACGTACTCATGAATCCAACGTTCACGGACACCTTTGAGTGGCCATCTACACTCCTGGGCATCCCATCCCTTCCAAGAAGCAGCAGTGCAATACAAAAACTTGAAGTAATCAGATGTGTTGGGTAAAAAGAGACAGCTGAAGGGGCTCCTGAAAGCATCAGACAGCGAAAACGGTATGGAAAAGGTAAACAGGGAGTTCTCATTTTTCTAAGAAGGTGTAAAATAAAGCAATGCTGGAGAGCAAAAGCAGCCTATAAACGCCTCATTTCTTACGATTTCCCTTAAGCATTGATAGCAGTTTTTGCTGGCTGTGGATCGTTTGTTCTACGTATTAGAGATCTCCGCTGCGGACGAGGGTTGCTAATCTGCCAACAGGGCATTAGAGGGCAGTGCGCCGCAGCCTAACGGGGGCGCCCCGGGGAGCGCCCCGGGGGGCAGCCGTGGGGGCAGGAAACCCCCTCAAAACCGCTGAGCATCAGGAGAGCAGAGCGGTTCCCACCCACGCAGGTGGGAAATGGTGGGAACCACAACGTGGCACAAAAGCAAACCATCAGGGCTGCTCAGAGAAGGGTTTATGACTTGAAAAGTTGTTAAATCCCATCAGACGGTGGTTTCCAACCGCTGGTGGAGGTCCCAGGCGGAGAACTGACCCTGCTGCACACCACATTTGTTGTGTTGGTCCTGGCAGCACCTTCAAACCTTTCTGGACTTCTTTTCTTTCCTCCTGCACCCCACCCCTGCCCAGAAAATACCTGTTTGATTATCACTGCTGTCTTCCCAATGCATTCCTTCAGCATTGCTCCTGTAGCAAAATGAATTACGAAGGGGAAAGCGCAAGAAGAAAATTTATCCTGGCTTGGGAAGATTGGCTTAGGTTTGCTGGCTTGAAAAAAAACCCAAAACTGGAAGGAGTAGCAACCTGAAAGAATTGAAAATAGTTAGAAAGGCATGTGAACTATTTTTTCTTCTGCTAAGGGAACAGCTGAAAATGCAACTGTGAAAACGATGAAGAAAACGGTGTATTTTTGCTATATATAGAATGACCCAAAACCCCAGAAAATTATGGGTTTTTTTAACCTAGTTTTTACTTATTTCACATTTTTACCTAGTTTCATATTTTGGCTGAGTTCCATAATGGAAATGAATAAAAAGTGTCTCAGAACAGAAATATTTCATCACAGATGAAGTTTCTGACACACATATTTCAATATTTTTGATCACAACTAAAGAAAGCTCCGTTGCTATTGACACTGCAGTGGAGTGTTTTTGTTTGGCCAGCGATGGGGAAAAAAATGCTATAAATGAGGAAGTGACCATTTTGTCCTACCGTCAGTGTCTCAAGTTTGTTTGAAGAACTGAGAAAACATGTTGAAAATGTAACAGTGAAAATATTACACATGACTAGACTGGGTACAGATGGGACGTCTGCTGTCACTGAGAGAAAAAAATGGTTGTGCTGCTCTGCTAGAGGAAGGATTTGGGTAGGAAGTTATTCAGATCACCCTGCATTAGCCATAAAGAGAGTCTTTGTGCCAAAAATGCAGGTTTCTTACATGCTTAAAATCCCACTGTCTGGGGCATCAATAAATTGGAGGGATTTCAGGTGTTTTGTGTTTGCTGGGAGTTGGACTCGATGATCCTTATGGGTCCTTTCCAATTTGAGATATTCTAGGATTCTGTGATTTTATGAAAATAAAGGAGCCGGGGGGGTGGGGTGGGGGGATGGGAGTTAAACCTCTATTGCATTGGTCATCAGCTTTAAAACTAATAGCTTTGAGAAAGATTTTGGAAGCCAAGGCAAACAGTGAGGGTGGATTTGGAAGAGAAGGAGAAAATCAGCTTTACAAGCTGGCTTGCCTGCCTTCCCAACCATTACTCTGTGTGCCTGCGGTAAAAGCTTTCAGTCCAGCATTCCCATCTTTCTTTTAGTTTTCTCTTATATCAGAGCCAAACCTTGACTAAACCCTTATTTTTTTTCCAAAATTTCAGTAGCTTCCACTCCATTTTAAAGATCAAGTGATGTTAAGTGCTACGGTGGAGATTCTTCGCTGTTAGACTTGTCTCCAGGTTTGAAGATTTTATGCCAGCAAAGGCCATTGGTTAAATTCACTAAACCTTTTCCCGTGTCAAAGAGCTCATTCCCTTTTAGAATCATTCAGCCCCTCTAATTTTCCATCCTAAAATATTGCTTCAATCTACTGCAGGTTTAATAGCGGCGCTAATGCATTTCCTATCGTTTCGAGAGCCCAACTTGGGACCATTTGAAGGATTCTGGGCATCTATTCTCTGCAAATGAAAACATCTCAAGTTGAGTACTCAAAACCAGGAGTCTCAGGCAGCAATTTTCACCATCAGTTGAAACATCTGAATGAAAGTTCCCTCCAAATTTACAGGTATATTTTTTGAACTGAAATACAATTCTGGATTTGAGATTACATTCTAAGAACTGTGTGTTGTTACTGAGCAATACGACATTGCTCTGGAAATGCATCTGTACTGATGTTTTACAGATAGGTAAGGTTACCCTTCCGCTTGCTGCAGATTTATATCAGATTCTTATGAACAACCGTTTTCAGTCCAAAACAGCTGAATTCAAGAACTTAACATTCAAGGAGTATACTCTGAGCTCCTGTCGTGATGGCCATCATGACATTCTTGCCATAACCAGAATTTTTTGGTGTTAATAGCACATTGATGGGCATTAAGATGCCCAGAGAGGTTGTGCAGTCTCCGTCCTTGGAGGTTTTCAAGTCCCAGCTGAATAAAGCCAGGTGAGGTCCCATAGCCAACCTTGTGCTAAGCAGCAGGTTGGACCACTCCTTTCCAAACTGAATTATTCTATGAGTCTCTTATTTCTATGGCTTTGTTACTTGCTATACAGAGATGAGATGAAGGAGAGAACTTTAGCATCCAGGCTTGCTCTGGATTACTAACCAAGTGCTTTGAGCACTGGGAAAATGTGCAAAAGTTGTTCTCCACTTCCTCCTCCTCCCTTAGTTGTTTAGCTCAGAAATGGTACGAGTACTGTAAAATGCAAGCGGATAGTGGCACATGCCATGTTCTCTGAATCAGCCATCTGCTCAGCCTCACCTCAGCGAATTTCCTGTTGCCTGATTCCAGGTGACACCTTGTTGTCCATAGAGGAGCATCATGTCAGATGTCCAGATAAGGCCTGTTAAGTTAATGGAGAGAGCCAGATATTTTCCTTGAACCCTTTGAATGACTCTAGAGACACCCTGCATTCTTGCTTGTGACTACATGGAAAGCCAGAACACTTAAGATGGCTATCCTAAAATATCCTGCCAGATTATCTTACCCAGACATCTAAAAGGTGTAGGCCACCTAAACAGTCCTGCCATTTCTGATCCTCAGCCTACATCCCACATAGTAATATATGGGATCTTAGTAATAATGATCTTACGCAATCCAACACTCTAGTGCAAACACAGCCGTTATGATTTCACAGAATCACAGAATGACTGAGGCTAGAAGGGGCCTTTGGAGGTCTCTTGTCCAACCAGCTGCTCAAGCAGGGCAACCTAGATCTAGTTGCCCTGTACTGTGTCTAGACAGCTTTTGAATATATGCAAAGATGGAGACTCCACAACCCCCCTGGGCAACCTGTGCCAGTGCGCAGTCACCCTCACAGTAAAAAGATGCTTCCTGATGTTCAGAGGGAACGTTCTGTGCTTCAGTTTGTGCCCCTTGCCTCTGGTCCTATCACTGGGCACCACTGAGCAGAACTGAGCCAGCTCCGTTGTCTTTGCACCCCTCTGAGCCTTCTCTTCTCCAGGTTGAACAGCCCCAGCTCTCTCAGCCTTTCCTCACAGGAGAGATGCGCCAGTCCCTTAGTCATCTTTGTGGCCCTTTGCTGAACTCTATCCAGTATGTCCATCATCTTTAGGATGGATTCAGGTCTCCTGATGGAATTGCTGGTTCCAGTTATGGAATGTAATACCCAAGCTGATGATTTTACATAACTTGAAAGGTTGCTTTTCTGAAGCATACCACAAAATCTCACCTAGTCCGTGCAAAGGATTGCCAGCTTAAACAGAAGTTGAACTTATTTTCCGTGTGTACAGCTTTTTGTGCTAGGACATGTTCTCTTCTGTTTTTTCTTTGGCTTTCTTGCTGTGTGGGTAATGTACAGTATCCTTGGCCCTGAAGTATGTCCAATAGCATTGATATTCTAGGTGAATTTTTGAAGGTAAGATAAAGCTGTGACACTCAGAATCTGTTGAATGAAGATCTTCTGGTTTAGAGTAGTCCCAGAGGACTTACACATCAACCTTCAAGATCGTCTCTACCACAGAGGTGCTTGATGCAGAAACAGGTATATTGAAACATCCTCATCCTTGATGTTGGGAATGGACCAGTCTGGTCTAAATGATGGGTTTCTGTTGTAGGATCCAGACTTTCAGCAAGCTCCAGGCAGCATTTTCCAGCTGTTTAGCAATGATACTTCCTGTCTCAGAATCAGCCTGTGTATATTGGATATATGGACATATAAGATCAGGTAAGATGTCTTATACAATTATAATATAGTTAATCTCATCCAATTTTAGCTATCTAAAACTGAGATGCCCAGTAAGTTTTCAAGCATGGGCTATGGCCAGGTGGTGAATCATCTCTATAAGACATCTTTAGTCCATGAAACTGCACTTTCTTAATTTACTGGGACAGTTTCCATATGCCACCTTCTGTCCCAGCAGTTATTTTTGTTCATAGTTTTCATTTTATAAAATAGTTTGTGTGCCTTGAGCTTTTTGGTAACTCTACAATTCGCAACGTACTGCTGTAGTAAGAAACAAAGAGCTATGTGTTTATTCAGAGTATGCCATCTCATGCAAGAGAGAAAAAACTTTTATTTTGTATGTTATAAAACAAACTCGTAACTGGATGTTAAGACAAGATTAAGGACAAGGTTATTCTGATTTGTCTAGGTATGATTTCTTGCCTCTTCCTTTGGAGATATTACCCTGATTATTGGAAAAGGGCCTCATACTGGACTACACTGATGGGTAATCTAGCCCAGCCTGTCAGCTCCTATGTTTCTTAAGAAAAAGCATTGTAGCCAGAGGTAGAGTACCCTGAAGTCCTTAATGATTTGGTCCCGCAGCATCATGGAAGGCAAATGAAGAAGACTGAACACTGAGCTTTCATCTTTTTAAATATGACAATGTTTGCCATGTCTTTTGTTTTTCCTCATACACTTTTTCGGAGTCTCTTTCCAAGACCTTAACCATAAGGGAGCAATGGCCAGGTGTGAGCATTGTCCATCCTTCTGTTCCTGAAAAACAAGAAAGACATCAGAAAAAAAACCCCCAACCCCGCCCTTCAGGTAACAGCCTTGTAAACACCGTCAGAGCAGACCACATGCACGTAAAAGGATGTGTTATCAAAAATATCTATAATGGTGACCTTAAAAAAGTACAAGAAGTGCTAATGAATTTCTTGTTATTTTAGAAAGGGACTTTCTTCTCTGTTGGTGCGGAGAGCTTCCTGAAGCAAAAACAAATGAAGCTCTTCTCTCTTTCTTTTTAAATGTAAGGTAGGAAACTTTTTGACTGAGCTTCTGCTCAGTTGTTTTCTAGCTATTCAGCATTAGGAGGTGATGCTCCAAATGAAGACTTTTAAAGTACTGTCTTTTCTCAAAGGCTGCATGACATTAAGCAGGAGAACATAGAGACATCGTTGCAGTTACAATTGAGATCGTTATCAACAATTCATTGTTGTAACAGCCTACAGGTGTGGGGCAGGGGGAAAGGCAGGGAAGTGACTTCCCCAGGCCACATTTGGAGTTAGTGGAGGAGCCAAAATTAGGGTGAGGTGATCTTAGCTGTCTCCTCTGGGCTCATCCTTCTGATGCTTGTTGCCTTTGGCAGCAGGTCCTTCTCATGAAGCTCTCCGTCTCTTAGCGCATCTGGTTTCTCAGTTGTGTGTGTTGGTTGCAATTTGTCATTTTAAAGCCCACTGTTGGAGCTGGATGTTGCTGGAATGGAGCCTTCCCAAGGCAGACCCAGGCTGTGCCACCACGGGGAGCTTGTGGCAATGCTCATGGTAACAACTCAGTACCAGCAGCTCTGCTCTGACAATATCATTTTTCAGGGAGCACGAGAAGCTGAGGTTTGGCTGTGCATGACCAATTGGAATGCTACAGCAACCAGAGCGCAAACCCATTTGCATTACAACAGGTGCAGCTGCCTCCTACCCGAAGGAGAATTTTTGTCTTCTGAGTTTCTTCTGCTCAGAATTATACAGTATGTTAATGCTGACTGGCACTGCTGGCCACATTGAGCCACAGTGAGAGGTGCTGGTTTTGTGCTGAGCTGAAGCAAGCCGTATCCTTGGTACTTGTCCAGTTTCTCCATGTTTTCTTCTCTCTCCTCCCTCTCTGACTGATTTAGCCAAGCTCTAGGGCAGTGCCCACTGAAGACATAGCAGAAAGATTCCAAGTCTGGCCTCTGCCGCACTGCAGAAGTTGATAAAGTGAAAAAAGGAGCAAGCTATACATAACAATGTCTGAGCCAAGAACTGGGAAAGGGAGCATTCACTTTAATGTCTTGATACAAGTCTTTAATTTCTTAATTTTCTTGATTGCACTTAAGAGAGATGATTACAGATACAATCATCTTGGTGGACACAGTTTGGACACTAATCGGCCAAGCACGTAGATACTATCCTTCTAATATAATTTATATTTTCATATTATCCCTTATCTGTTCTTTCTATAGCATCTGAGCTGCATCTGGCATAGTGTCTGGAGTACTTTCCTCTTCTAACTTTAAATGAGCTGATAAAACACTCCAAATTGAGGAGGCTCAGTGTCTGGCTTTTATTAGTCACATCAAATATTTCATGTTTTCCACTTGCTCACCATGAAAACGGTTGATGGCAATTTTTTTTTATTTTGAGTGCTACTCTTTTTATCATGCAACTAACAGATGTAATGAAGGTGTTCATGAGGGCATCTGAGTGAGGAGCGGTCTGACTGATAGGAAGTAAATCAGCTCTGGGAAATCTTGTCCTCTCTTCACTGCTTCAACACAAGTGTCAGCAACTGCTGTGTAACACGAGGCCATGCGAACTCCCTCACCCCCAAAATGCTCGCTTTCAGAGGCTTCTTTCTTCTACTTTGAAAAAATATATATTTTGAATGATCTCCTGTCTTAAAAGAAAGTTACAGTTGCAAGTCAAACTCGCCAGATGAAGAAATGTTGATCTCTGGGAATTAGAAATCAAGAAGTTTAGGAGCTTGGAGTATGCTCCTTAGGACAGAGCCTGTAATTATAAGATTGTTTAATACTTTCTTCCTAGGACCCTGCTCTCCTATAGGGCTGTCTATGGTTATCAAGAAGTGGTGATCAAAATAGGACATCAGAAGGGCTGAACTGTGATAATCAGAGGTATCAATAGAGAGAAAAGTGTGTCTATGCCCCGAAGAGATATAAAAGATCCCACATGTTGATTTTCCATCCCATTTCTTGCCTGCAGTGTTGCCGTACCCTTTGGAAATAGTCCCACGTGTGATGGGATTCTGCTGGATGAAAGAGGTCTCCCGTAAAGTTTGCACATTTCTTGTGCAGTTGGGAAACACAATCAGATTCAAAGCCGATTGCACTCACTGTCTGAGCTCAGAGTCTTGGGGCGAGGACACTTTTTCAGTGCTGAATGCTTTCTGGTTACAGTGAGCTTTGTCCTGGCCTCGGGGAGAAAACTTTTGCCCCACACGAGTGACTCCTCTGCAACCTCCAAAGCCAACCACGGGGCAGCTCCCTTGGCTGGATGGATGCAGGTGATAAAACAGGGTCTGATTATAAAGTGTGGACAGTTCAACTGATGAAGGTCAGAGGAGAACTTCCTCGGGGTAAGCATACTTCTGTTGAACAGCCTGATAAATAGCTGCTGGTTTTTTTGGAAGAACAGCTACAGGGCATGAAATATGAACTGCTTTATGGAAATAACTCCTGCACTTCATTAGCATGTTTTACAGTCAGCTTGATCCTGTCTAGGTCACCTTTCTCCTTCCTTCTTCCAAGCACTGGAGAGGCATTGACCATCGGAAGCTCTGAACAGCACAAGTGTTAGGACTGGTGTGGACGTCTCGGACCTTTCAATACTACAGATTTGCTGGCTGCAGTTCATTGCTTTCAGTTTTAATTGCATTCACTTTCAAGAGCGATGTTGCCCAGAGCTCAGCCCCAAAACCCGATGTGCTCCAATATAACATGTGCACAATACCACAAGAGCCAGAGAGCTAGTGGGGTTGGTGATAGGGTCTGGATCCAGGATATCTGACAAACATGCTAGCTCATCTGAGTGAAGGGGATAAATCTGATGGTAGGGAGGTTATTTTTGCCAAGGACCCTAAGCACTGGGAGACAGTTATAAACACCAAGGCAACACAGGGCAATATTTGCTGCTAATTTCAGGAGAGAGAGTTTGTTTGTGACACTCAAAAACAAGGTGGGAGGTATGGTGGGTATTCTCAGACCAAATGTGACATCTGCAGCATTTGGGTGTTTGGTGTGTTTGTAGCCAGTGCAGAGAAGCATACGCTTCTGCAGTGGAGTTCCTCACCCAAAGGCAAGCATCTAACATACATCATTTGAACTGCATCTGCTCCTCTCCATTGACTGTGATGGCAAACAGGTGACTAACTCAAAAGTCTGCATCTACACCAACATCCAATATTAAGTGACAAAAGGTGAAAACAACCTTGTTCATCCCAAAGTGTTTTCTTGTCTGGCAGTCAAGCTTCCCTCTAGAGAAAGAGATGGAGTGCTTTGAAATCCTTAGCAGGCCTGTTGGGTTACTCAGAGATTTGCACCTCAAACATCCATCATCTCGTGGTCTTTTGCTAATCCCAAAGTCTCCATCTCAACCCCACCCTTCTCCACTGCACAAATAGTGCTCGGTCCATGAAAACAGTACGAGGGTAACAGTAATAAAATGGGTCATGGAAATCTAACGTGATGGAAAGGATACCCACCAGTTAGCTATTTATTTAATACTTCACCCATAAGTTTCTCTCTTCAGATGTCCAGCTCTGTTGACTAGCATTAGTTCTCCCTTGTTAGCCAGAGCAATGCTTACTTGCCCCATGTTAGATTGCCATCTACAACACCTTGAATGCTGGTGTCACTGCAGTATTTGAGAACAGCTGAAGGTGCATTAGAAAAACATCCCACAAAGAAAATCCCAGAGTAACCACAGGAAATTATGATTCTAAAATTATGTCCTGAATCATGAGGTCTGACTTTTGTAGCATAAACTCAGCCCAAGTTACTCTGGCAACAATTTGAAGGATCGCTCTTGATACTGTCAGAACTTGGGGATTCGTTGAAAAGATGTTGCAAAAAACTCCTGAGCCTCATTAGGAGCAAAAAACAAGGCATGAACCCCTATTCTGCAGTGAATAAAAGGGTCAGCTTTAATAATTTATGCTCAAGGAGGAAAAACTCGTATTGTTTTCTGTTTCTTTAGCGTGGCTGATGCAAAATGTATCCTGACCTTTTCTAAATCACTTTTTCATTTTCTCACTCTATACTTCCTTCCTGAGGACCACACCAATTTTCTCACTCATACACTAACATTTCTTGGTTAGTGGTTAGATTTAGAAACCTCCAAGTTACTCTAGCTGAAGAACTTTTGTAAATTTTTCCTATCGCTACTATTTGATTTAGATGTTCTTTTTGCATTTCTGTAAGGAGTCCTCAAAGTCTATACAGTTCAGAAGTTTTTTTTTTCCTCCTAGGTAAAGGGCACAAGATTAAGATCATCTAAGAACTGAAATGCAAGTGTTTACATTTATTTCTGTGGCGTAGTATTTAGGCCCATTTCTTGGAACATCTACAACAGCTTCCTATGAGGTGGTAAATTCAGAGCTGACTCAACAACATTCATACAGCCGAAATTAACTGTGCCATCACTGAACTAAAGGAAGGTGCTGAACTTTGTCTTCCTGAACAGAAGCATCTACCCAGCTCATAAAACTAAAGAGATGTAGAAAGATGCCTTATGACATGCAGCAGCAAGATTTCTAATGCTGGTCTTCAGCCATGGGAAGTTCATTTGGTAATATAAGGGCCAAAGGTGGGATGGGAATAGTGTAATGTAACAGACTGTGTTTTAAAACTAGCTGGAGGTCAGGTTCGTCTCCTCTGATTTTAGATGTCTATAATAAAGGGTATCTGTGTGTCAGTTCACCATCTAGATCCCCTTTATTTTCAATAGGGAAAAACAAACACTTACAGGGCACGTTCCATCTGACCTACTTAAAACATCTTTTTTAAGATACAGCCTTGCCCTAGTTGAGTCTTCTTGTCTTCATTGATGGTAAAAGGAGTCTAGACAGTCAGCTCAGGTGTTTGTCTCCCATGTGAGTCTCCAAAGGTGTTATAAAACCATAGAATCATTTAGGTTGGAAAAGACCTTTGAGATCATCAAGTCCAACCATTAACCCAGCACTGCCAAGCCCATCGCTAAACAATGTCCCTAAACACCACATCTACATGTCTTTTAAACACCTCCAGGGATGGTGACTCAACCACTTCCCTGGGCAGCCTGTTCCA
>JAVJGI010000060.1:63923363-64008817 GCA_035590275.1 Ibycter americanus | reverse complement strand
GCAGTTCCCAGCCCCCTGCCCCCAGCCCGCAGCTGCCGGGGGCTGCTGTGCCCCACGGGCAGGACTCCACCTTTGGTATCTAGATATCAGACATGGAACAAAGCCGCCTTCTTGGTTAGACAAAGGCAAATATTACATATCCAACATCCAAGGTGGACATTATGTAGTTTCTGACTGACTTTTATGGTGACAATGCCGTTATGTTATGCAAAACGTGCATTTGTTCATTTAGTCTTAGATTCCCAGTACAGTCACAGGCCCCTTTAAAACTAAGGTGCAGCTCCTTTCTGGGCTAAAGAAGGTATAACTGGTACAAAAATCCGTCAGATTCTGAGACTGCTTGGGGATGGGTTAGATGGCAAGTAAGAACTAAGGATGATGCAGAAGGACTTTCTCTGACTATAAGTGATAGGGTTAGAGCACGGGTTGCAGCTTGCTGGGCTGGCAGTCTGGAAAGTGAGGATGAAAAGCACAATCTTTACCAGACCCGAGACTGTAGTGCTGGAAGGAAACTTGAGGGTCTCCTAGTCCATGCCTAGGCACAATTGGCTCCATCTCTATCACTGCTGAAGACTGTTGTCTTGTCCCCTTCTCCATCAGCATTCCTCAGACAGTCTCAAGTTATTCAGTCTTTCCTTTTAGGAAATGTTTTCTAGACCCCCTTGTCATTCTCATTGCTTTCCTCTGAACTGTCTTCTGCTGATCCAAGTTTTTCTCAATGTGTAGTGCCCACAGCTGGGCACAGCATCCCATCCATGGCTTTATTGTCACAGCATAAAACAAGGGATTGTTTTGCATGTGTTATATATTTCAGAATTAGATTTACATTTTTTCGGTGTGACATTGCCAGTTGGCCTTCTGCATGTAAGCCCTGGTTCATTTTTCAGAAGAACAGCTATCTAACCAGTGATGCCAGTACTCCATTTCACAGGCTTTTTTATTCTGCCTATGTATAAAGCTTGCACTTATTCTTTAAATTGCATCCTATTTTTTTTCTCTAGTGTATTGAGGTAACTTTGAATTCTTTCCTGACCTCTAATATATGCATGATCTCTCCTGGCTTAGCATCTGCTGCAAATGCCGTAAGGATTGTCTATAGTCATCATCCAGATAACTGTTAAAAATACTGAAAAGCCTAAGACCCACATGATAACCTGGGGAACACCTTTCAATACACCCTTTCGTCTGACATTTAATCGCTGCCACTCAATCTGCTCTTCCATTTGACGCAGTTTCGAATCATTTTAAGGGCACTTTCTTTTCAGGGTTTTTCCCATCAATTTTGTACTCACCGTGTAATTCAACTAGGTTATTTTCCCTAAATTGACAGATAGTGTAAAAATTCTTACTAAAGTCGAGCAAAGACACAGGGTGTCTTGGGTAAGGAGCTCACTACAGAGGCTGTCTTAAGACTTGTGCGCTTTAGAGGATTGAGTACACTTGATTAACTGTAACTTGATGGTACTGAAAAGGGGAAAGGAAGGAACAAATATGATCACACAATAATATACTTCACTTATCAGTTTATTTTAAGGTCCTGAAATTTTTCTGCTCAAACCAGAGGAATGATGATTGCAAATAAGAATATCTCTAGAAGAAAGTTATCTGTATTATGCATCTGTATTTGCATGGGGAAGTATTAAACATCCCAACGTAGGCATCGCTGTGTTAATGACATTGTGGCAGTATTCACTACATGGAAACTAAATATATCAAGAGTTTTTCACGTAAGCTGGAAACTCAGCCAGACACTAAGTCTGAGGACAGTAAGTTTAAAAATTAAGTCTCTTCCAGATCTGCTAATTAAACATTGTTTTATTGTAATAATCATGTGCTTGGTGTTTGATTCCCACAGGGAAATACTGGGGAATGTTTTGGCTGTTGCTGCATACTAACCTGATGATTTTGGAGAACAGCACCAATGGCCAAAAAAGCCAATATGATGTGGGGTGTTGTCACTGGGAATGGGACAGAGAAGATAATTTTGCTGCCATATAAAACCTTGGTGAGCCTACATGTGGGGTAGTGGATGCCATTGTGGTTTCTACATCTCTAAAAGGACATAGTGGAACTGGAGAAAGTCCAGAGGAAGACAACTAAAATAATCATGGGGCTGGAATAGTTGCCTTACAAGAAGAGGCGTCAAAGGTCTAGGGCTGTTCAACATGGAGAGGGGGAGGATGTGGGTAGGTTAACTGTATCGTGGAGGTGAGCGACATGGTGAGTACAGACCATTAGCCACCAAATCCCACAACAGAAGAACTAGGAGACATTCAGTAGAACATCAGTTTAAAACAGATAAAAGGAGTCCTTTGTTTGCACGATGGGTCCTTTAACTTGCTGCCAGAGGAGGTTGTAGAGGCCAGGAGCGCTGGCAGGTTGTCATGGTTTAACCCCAGCCAGCAGCTCAGCCCCACACAGCCGCTCGCTCACTGCCCCACAGAGGGATGCAGGAGAGAATCGGAAGAATAAAAGTGAGAAAACTCGTGGGTTGGGATAAAAAACGTCTAATAATTGAAAGATAATCATAATCTTAATAATGTAATGAAAAGGAAAATATCAAAGAGAGAGAAATAAACCCCAAGACAGACAATTGATGCAAATGAAAACCATTGCTCACCACCAACCGACCGATGCCCAGCCAGTTCCCAAGCAGTGGCCCCCTGCCAACCTCCCCCCTAGTTTATATGCTGAGCATGACACCATATAGTATGGAATGTCTCTCAGTGGGGGTTGGCTGCCCCAGATGTGTCCTCTCCCAACTCCTTGTGCCCCCCAGACTGCTCACTGGTGGGGTGGGGTGAGAGACAGAAAAGGCCTCGACTCTGTCAGCACTGCTCAGGAATAACAAAAACATCCCTGTATTCACTGTTTCCAGCACAAATCCAAAAGACAGCCCCATACCAGATACTATGAAGTAAATTAACTCTATGCCAGCCAAAGCCAGCACACAGGTTCAAATGGGGATGACACTTTGATGGACAGCAGGTCCATAAATAGGGCCAAAAGGCATGGGCAGAGATGCAGCATTTCATGCAAAAGTCATGGACACCTGGAGAAATGAGGGGATTGGAAGCAAGTTTCCTCCTAGACAAGCATCTCCTGCTGCTGTCGCTGGAGGCAAAAGACTTGGCTAGAGGCACCATTGGCCTGATCCAACAAGGCTGTTCTCATGTTTCTTGTACTAATTTGTATAAACTTTCAGGTTTCAGAGGTTGCACTCACTGGCCAGTGAGGGTGGCTCATTTTTGTGTTTTTCTTTGCCACACAGAAAGATCTTTAGGGCCCCTGCATCACACTGGGGTCTTCATACTAGTCTGTTCTTTCATACACAGATCAGAGCTGTTTGTCCAACAGAGAGTTTGATTCAAAGCATTTTGTGTTTCAGAAAACCCGGGAATTTCCTTTATCCCTGTGGATGTGAACTAAAGGCCCATATTCTTAGTTTGACAGCAGTGAGCCTTAGTGTAACAAATATCCATGGAGAAAGCTATGGTGAGAAGTATGATAAACACAGAAGAATGAGAGCTGTAGAATCTTGCTCTCCACTTCAGGCTGGAGGATGAAACCCTTCTGGTACCTGCCGAGGAGTAGGAGCCTTTCAATGCACACAGCCCCTCCAACTTTTGAGATGGTAAAGGACATAAAGTGTCCTTTTGTTTGAAGCATTTAGCCCAACACCAAATACTTGACCCTCAAGGTCCTTTGCAATTTTATGGTCCTCACGTATTTATCACAGAACTCTGCATCAGTGAAAGGAGTAGTTAATAAGAGTATAATGAACCACGTTCAGGGTGTTTGACAGGGAAGACTGTTCTCAGTCACTAAATAAGAAATTTAAATTATCTTTTCAAATTCAGTAGAGATTTCCAGGGTGGTTTTGTCTCATCCAGCTGCAGCTGTCTGAAAGACTTGTGTTTAGTTTAAACTAGTTATGCTGGTTTAACAGTTGTGTGCAGATGGAAGGGAGGGAGAGAAGCTTAGATGGGTGATTCATCCAGTAGAGGTAGATGTCCAGAAGAGGAGGTGAATCACTCTCTAGATGCACTTGTTGACTTTTTCCATTGACTCAAGGGGGAACTTTGACAACTATGTTGACCATGCAACTCTCTTGACTTGAACCTAAATCCTTGTTGACCTTGTAAACATGCTCCACTTAAGATGCAAAATTTGTGTGCCTCATGTCAGCTCTGTCTCACTTTTATGGGAAATAAAAAACTGTTCAAAACAGTTTGGCCATTATAAATAATTAGGTTGGGTGAAAAATTTCTAATGATCATTTCTAGCATGTGGTATAACTAGGACTTCCCCACACCTCTGCTTTGCACGGAGCTGGGTGCTGCTGTGGAAGATGGGAAGGGCCCTTGTGCAAGGCATCTTTAATAGCTTTTCTTGAAAATACTAAGCATAGTCCTTGAAGTAGTCTGTAAACAAAGCCAAGAGTGGCCTATTTAAGTGCAAAATCTAGCTATTTGAGCTTCAGCTGTTCACAGAGTAGCAACGTATCCCATGCTTAAGGTAAAATTCCTGACAGATTTCCTCCCAAGTTAAAAAAAAAAAAAGAAAAAAGGTGAGTTTACAACCACCATTACCATAATTTCAAGGATGTATAAGCAATATACTGATTAACAGAGTTTAGTTAGCTATTAGAGCCACCCACACACGCTCCTGGCAAGGTCCATAGGAAGTATTATTCCCTTGAATAGAGGGCTCATGTAAGTGTGATTCAGAGCAGGATAGTTGAATTAAAGGAATAAAACAAAGCTTGCTTATTATAGTGAGTTATGTGGATATTTATCACTGCTTTGAACTGGGAAGGGCTGCAACAAGATCATAGTGTTGTCCTTTTTTTTAAGCTGGCTGATTTTTGCTTGCAACATCATTGGATTTATAAGATAAGCAATGCCCAACTGAAAATTTAATACCGCTTGGTTTTATTTGAGATGGTGATATAAAGGGGACAAGTCTCCTAAGTCGCGGGAGATCTTGGTACAGAGCTCTACGAATGTCTGTTTTCTCCCCAACTTCTGAATGATCCTGGTTTCTGTTCATCAGATAAAACTGCACCTGATACACTGGAGAATCTGCTTACAGCCTCTGCTACCTCCAGACCTCCAGACCAAACGAGTTTGTGCACTAAGATTTTTAAAAGCACTTGCAGAATTTCAAAAAGCCCTTGCTAAATCTAGACCTAAAGAGGGCTGGAGCTGTGTCTGTGTTTTACTCTCTGGCAACTCCATTTCTGCATCTTTCTTGGTCATGTGGCATTGTATAAAATTAATCTTCATAATCTTGTCTGTGGTGACCTGGGCCATGTGACAGGCTCTTTTCCTCCCAGCTCTCTGCTGAAAAAGAAGACTTCTCTGAGCAGCAAAATCTGGCCATCAGTGGAGAAAAGTCAACAAGCAACAGAGGCACCAGCACCTGCTTTTCCCCCTACAACTTCCTAGATGTTCAAGCTGCTCCTGTTTCCCTCCATCACTTTCCTGGTTTCCATTGAGTTTCCCCAATGCCTCCCCTCCTTTATTGCCACACACCTCTGTTGCTAACATCCGATGTTAATCATCTAAATTATAATGCTAGTTATGGGTTTTTTCCCCTCATAAACCCCTGTTTTTATTGTACCTAGATCACTTTCCCCCTTGCTGCGTCCCTCTGTTCTCCGCCTCACTCTGCCTTGGGGCAGTTCCTTGCAAGAAGTGACACCGTTTTTTCCTGGAATCGTTCCGCAAGCTGACCTATTTCACAAAGCTGACCTAACTAATTGCTGTCGCCAGCGGTAACCGTTTTTATTCTGACCTTTAAAAGCTCTAAATACCGAGTTACGGGTCTTTCTCCTGCAAACTGTGCTTGTAGCAATTAGCCACCTGGGGTCACCGTTCCTTCCCGTACAACAGCTGACTGTACATTGCATGTTCTTGCTAGGATAAAAACTCACCGTTTCTAGTAAAATCTTAGTGGCTATTATCCACCTACGCTGAGATTTGCTGCTTGAAAGCAAATGACTCCGTGCAAGAGGGAGCGCATCTCAGCTCATCTGCCGAAAAAAAGACCTTTTGCAACAAAAGGAAAAATTCAGCTTGTTGAGTATCTGCACCGGCGGTCCAAGCTGCTGCCCTCTGCTCAGTCTGCAATCGTTAATTGACTGACAGCATTTGGAATAGCTGAGAGAGGCAGACTGAGCTGAAGGACTGCAGAAAAGGTGCCCCATCTCTGTCTCCATCATGCAAATAGCTATTAAAATTAAATAGTTTGACCAGGCAAGAAACAGAAGGTGATGTTGGGGTGTAAATCCCTGCACCCTCAAAGAACAGACCCTGTGTTTAGTAGGGGAAGGACAAATTGTGATAAAAAGACTGGGATTTCTTTCTGGGCAATCTAGCAAATACATTTTACCAACTCAGATGGTTGCGGTTCTGCATATGCACTTGCATATCTCCTGGTATCTTGGAAAAAAGGTGAAGAATTGGCATCTAAGATTTTCAGGCAGATGTTTCAAGAGCAAATCTCTCAAAATCCTTCAGTGGCCTTTGGCATGTTTATAATATTATGCTATTATTGCATATTATGCTATTATGCATGATTATGCTGTTAAATATGGGAGATCATATGGTACTAAAGTAAAGGCAGTAAATATTTGTGGAGCACGGAGCAGCCCTGGGTGAGCAAAGTATTTTACCTGCAGCAGTTGCTCCAGAAGTCTTACTTGTTCTCTGTGCCCTGTTGCATTTGGGGTTGGGCAGTAATCTCCTGGCCAAAGCCTTGTTGCCAACCGACCCTCCAGGAGGACTTGCCACCCGCATCAGTGAAGCTGCACAACAGCTTTCATAAAAAGGGCAAAGGGAGATTTATCAGGAGAGAGTGAGCAGGGGCTGTAGCATCTCTTTTGTCTGCTGCATCTTTTTACATGCTGGGGGAGAAGGTGCACATTTGTGCAGCCCACCACAGATATAGCATCATGCACCCCCAAAAAAGGTCTGTTCTAGGTCTCACTCAAAAGAAGCTCCCTTGTGTCAGCTGCCTTTCACAGGACTATCACCCTTAAGGGTGTGAGGACAGGAGAGTCTTTGGTAGTGAGGAACAGAGATACTAATGCAGCATCCTCTGCGTCTGTGCCTACGACTGATGGATGCAGCTGTAGCAGCATTTAAAAATGTATCACGTCTATATCTTAGCATGCCTGTTAGGAAGATTTTATTCATTATAGAGGAGAAGTAAATGTCCAGCATGTAATTGATTATTATATGCTGGACATTTACTTCTCCTTTGTAAACAGAATAGACAGAATACCACATATAGTCTAAATCTGATTTTCCACAGTCTATCCCAACTAATTCTCCAGGTACTAACAGATAATAATTTCTGTGGAAATGGCTCAAGAAAAACTACATAAAGTGTGATACTTCCTTCGTCATTTCCAGTTTACCACTGACATTTGGAAGAACAAATTTCACTGAAGCATGGCAAACCCAGACAATTTAGGAACAAGAGAAACCCTTTCCAAACCTGCCAGCCTCATCCTTATAGATTCCATTTGACCGAACCATCCATCCTTCAGAAGCTCAGCTTTCACACAGTGAAACTGCAAACATGCGTACATCAAGAAACGAATGGAGAGTGGCTTCATCATCCTTAGCAGACGACCTCCAAAAAGCCAAAATGATACCCCATGGGGCCTTCTCTTTGTAGGCAGAGCCCACAGATGGTGCCTAAGATCCACTGTCATATACCAGACAACTACGCTACAGCGACGGTCCCTCTCAAGCACCTGCCTAGACACAAATTCAGGGTTGAGTGGCTGCACAAACCCATCAGAATCTTGCCCCCTTCTACTGACCTCAGCTGTGGTGGAACAGCTCTGGAGTCAGTAGCTCTGATGTGTCAAACCACTTCCTACACACGATGGCACGCTCCACCACGCTGAGCATTAAGTTTGATTTCCTGGATAAAAGCTACTAATACCTGAACAGAGAGCAGCTTTTATTCTGTCTTGCGGAGCCAGCCAGTGAAACGATGATTTGCTGACCAAGGAGCAAACTCCTCACCATGCATGCAGGGCGGTGTTCCCCACCGGTCTAGCCAGGCAGTAGATGACTCCTTGGCTTGGTCGGCACCAGCTCATCAGTTCTGAGAAACTTCACCATCCTCAGAGTTACGGAGAAAAGATGTGAACAAGTCCCATGGAGCTCAAGTACCTTTTGATGTGGCTCTTTTTAGGATCTGCCAAGGGGAACAAACCAGGTAAAAGACTACTTCTGCCTTTTGGGGAGGGAAAATATGATTTGCTTTTTTGTGGTGGCTGCTGGAGGATGTTTGCAACATCCTGGCTCCTTTCAGGTAAGCAGAGATGTTAAGAGCTTAAGGAATTTATTATTCTAAGGAAATGAGAGAAATGGGTTTTGTGCCCACAAACCATCAACTGCAGGCAATCCAGAGCACTACAGGATATTTTTTGTCTGAGTAATGTATGTATCCTCCAACCCATCATTGGAACGGTGGGCAGATCAAAGCAGCCTTGTGCACTTTAGGTAGCTCTTTGAATTTGTTTTTTTCCATTTTGCCCGTAACTTAAGGAAATATAAAAATAGACACTGAAATGTCAGTACCTCTGCAGGTAAAATTGATGGCAATGCTATTAGTTAAGAGGTGCCATCCAAGTTTGCTATGGCTACTGTAGATACCAAGTATTCTTTCAGCCACGCCTCCCATCCAGTAGTGCCTACAAACCGTGAACGGAGGCAGCTAATTCATTCAGCATAATTTCACACGTTCATAAATTGTGATACTGCTTATATTTGGCTTATTTATTGTGACAAGTGTGTGCATTGAGAAATGGTTTGATGATATATTAGTGTATTTGAATTTAAACTGCTTTGTTTAAAGGGGGGAAAAAAAAAATCTTACATTCTCAGTGGTCCATTAAATGTGGTATTTCCTTCCTTCTGTATCTGATGAGGATGTCCAGATTGAGAGGTATGAGCAGATACAGCCTAAGGCAGGTTCTCAGATACACTGGTACTGTAACTGCTGATGGATCATCTCTAGCAGGGCAGTGAATTTTACTAGGGGCTGGGCATCTCAAGGGAAGATTGCGTTGTTTATGACCGAACTCATTAATGCAGGAAGCGCCTTCACAAATATTTAACCCCCAGGTGATTTTATTCTCGTTAAAATATTTTGCCAGTAAACGCCGTATCTTTTCCTTCACTGGGTGTTTTCATTGCCAAGCGAAGTGCCAGTGCCCACGGCAAGCGTTGAAGTGCTGCGTGCAAGAGCATCACTGCGAGACGTTCAGCCAGAGATATGTTAATTGGATCGGTTCTGGGATGAGTCAGGTCCCGTATATCATGGTTTCTGTATTACTGTGGTGGGACACATTGTGAGATTTCTTGCTGGCAAGTCTCGTTTATCAGAAATCTTTCTGGTTTTTGGAAAAAATTGAGGGGTGTTAGAGCAGTTGCATTTTATGCTATTTGATGTGATTTAATTCTCTGGTGAATGAATAAATGCATGGCATTGCATTCTTCACTGTGTCACTAAGCTCTTCTCTCCTCAGCTTCTTGTATTTATTTTCAGTGTCTCTCCCAATGTTTAAACATAATATCTTTTTTTCCCCCCCATTTCTCCCTGCAAATAATACGCTAAGGTAGAAATACCGCCTTTTACCATTTCAGGGTCTTTCATTGTAGAAATACCTGAAGTATTGTGGCTGTAAGACCTACTGTTTTTAACTCATTAGAGATATCAACAGAGAGACCTGGGAACAGACATAAGCCAAGAAAAGGGAAAGAGGCTAGGTTAAACGGGTGAAAAATCAACTCTGTTTCAGTATGTGCAGTGCTCTTCATATTATCTTGTCTTAGTCTTTTCAGCTTGTCCCAGCATTGCAAGTGCAGTTCTGTAAATAGATCCTGCTGTAGATGTTGTTTGCAAGAAGGTTTCTGGCAAAATGCTCTATCAGGAATAGATATAATTAGGGGGAAAAGAAAATAAAAAACCTTTGTTTTACAGAACAGTTTCACTGATAGATCTGATATGTTCTGAGAGGGCAAAGTCCTCTGATATGTATCTGCGGAAATGAAGGCATGGGATGATGATTCATTTAGTAAAAATTAAACTACACCTTAGTGCTAAAGAGGATAAGAGAAATGCTGATTTTCTTGTGAAAAGCATCACATTTATCTCATTTACTCTGCACAGCAGCAGTGCCTAGAAGCTGCAGGGATGGATGAGGCTGGAAGTATGCTAGGTGAGCGTCAAACACAAGATAAAAGCTGGTCTGTGCTCCTGTGACCTTTCCATCTTGCTATTCATCTTACAGGAATACACTGAATAGATTTGCAAGTTAAACCTGGAAAGGATTAAAACTCACAAAAGAAAGAATTTTATTCAATTGAATTTCATTCACACAAGATGGGTACCAGATCTCAGTCATTTAAATGAGAGGAATTTCTTTCCCATTATACTTGCATATTAGCACTTGCTCCCATGGATTTGAAATGCAATGCAGAATAAATTAAAGTTGTCAAACACATACAAGTGATTCTTGTAAGGTCAGCGAGAGAGCAAATACCTTTATAAACCTTCTAGCTACAGTGGCCCTCAGCAGTGAAGTGCTCAATATACAGCTGCAATTAAAACAAAAATGTAAAAAAAAAGCGCTACAGAATTGTGATCCTGCTGAGGAAAAGCAAATGTTATGGACAGAGATCCTGCAGTATCTGCTTCTGCCTTCACAGGGAGAAAGCTTCTCCCTGTCTCATGAGGGATGAGATGTTGTGTCCTTCTCTTTTATCACAGCAAAAAAATCCGCTCTTTAGCTACTGCTAGAAAGCCACTACCTTTCACTTCACTCTGTTGCCTTCAGTGTTGCAATTTCGGTCTCCTTGCTTTCTTCCTCGATGTTCAGCTTTGTCTCTCTTGTTTATTCTGTTGCATTAATTGTATCTTCAAAGCCTGGCTTTTGGATGTTTTCTACCCATGGTTTCCACCTCCTGACCCTGGTCCTGAATCTTGGAACAACCTGGCTTACTGGCTCTTTGCTCCGTCTCCTCCAATGCTTCTCCAAACACATTTCCAAAGTCCTACCTTGACTTTCTTCACTTGAATCTCTGTTCCTCAGCCCTGCCAGGGTAGCAGCACTCCATCATCTGCTGCTTTTTCTTTATGTTCTCCATTTGTAAAGTGAGAGCCCTCAGATAAAGGATATACAGCCCTCTTTATTTGGAAAAATGTTTACTGCATTACAGAAAAAATCATCAACACTAACCAATAATTTCCATCCCACTCCTGAGAGCTCCAGCAAAAAGATCAATGACTGTGCTAAGGCCACAAGTCAAACGAGATGAGTCCTAATGCCACATCTGAAATCAAAAGATCCTCGCCAGACCTTTTTTTCACTGTTACCTGAGACTGGGACAGATGCTTGTCAGCCAGTTCAATTATTTTCAGACAGGTTATTCTCTACTGCCCTTCCAACCCAACGAAAAGCAAAGCTGAGAAAGTTCCAGCCAAAGAGAAGGATCTGAATTTCTGCTGCTGTTTAAAATCCGGTTTTCTTTCTCAGTAATGTGTTTTTCCCTTTAGATGAGAATACCGAAGAGGCGGGTGTTACTGAAGTCACAGATTAAAATGCAGCCAAACCTATTCAAAACCCAAATGTCACACACCAAAACAAGGCTTTCACATAAGATATTTTCAAAACCAGACTCTGTGTTCTGCTACCATAACATGTGCAGTGGTTGCCTTTGAAGAGTTTGAACTCTGTGGCTTTACCACAGAACCAAGAAGGTTGTAAACACCCAGAAACAAAAGAATAAGAAAAAAAAATGTTCCCCATTCTCCACTTCATATATTTTTCTATGCGGTGCACCGTGCTCAGACTGGTTTTCCTCCTTCTCCCTGCCTTAGGAAACACTCTCCTTCTTTACTAATGTTCCCTCTTCCAATTCCACATTTGCAGTCTGTCCCCTGCCCGGCCTCCCTGCCAGGGCAGGCATGAGATTCATTTCGCTTAACTTCAGCACTCTGCACCATCTTCTCCATCAAGCTGGACACGTGGGCCCCCTTCATAGCCAGGAGAGAGAACGTAGCGCTTTCAGGGCACAGTTCACCTACCAGGTTGCAGATAAGGGTGCAGTGAGTCATGTCCTGTAAATGTCTTTCTAGTGACTATACAGGGAATTGAAATGTCTGCATTTTGTTGGCTGGGTGGCACTCAGTCCATGCCTTAAACCAGGAGTCAGATGGTGCCGAAGGGGGATAACTGTGTTTAGGAAGAGGGGAGGCAGATATCCAATCAAGAAACATCTGGGTCAGTAGAAAACACAACATCTGCAGGCTGCTTTGCTGGGAGCTCACAGCAAAGTGAGCTTTAACGTGGTTCCCTTGCATTAGCTAAACCATACAATTATCAATGTGAGCATGTAAGAGCGTTCGTCCACCACTGTAGCTGATGAAAAGAGAGAAGCACCTTTAAGCATTGCTTTGGAGAACTTAAGTTAGGTGTCTGCTGTCCTCTAGAGAGGTCTGCTCATCTCTGCCTCTTACAGAAGGAACTGAGAAGGCTGGTTCCTGAGGCTAAATTATGCTTAGCATGAGAAAGCTTAGTCCACTGTCAAACCAACTCTAGCTTTGCTGTATATGGAAATATTTTTTTGCATTAGATTCCACTGACTAGGTCAATGGCAAACCGCAGGTTAGCAGATTAAGCCAAGAGATAAGAGAAGTGCATGTCTCCCAAACCTAATGTTCTATGGTCCTACAGAGTTAATGGACAGCTCCTGATGGTTCATATTCCAGTTTATTTTACACTGTCTTGCCAACAGAGGCATCTTCTAGTACAGCAAACTCAGCAGACATTGAACTGCCTAGTCCTTAGAATTGGACATGCGTCTTCTCCACTGCTAGGAATAATAAAACCCATCTCCTGCCCCATAAGGCTGATCTCCATTCCTGTTTGCATTAAATCGTGTGCCTGGCAATTTATCTGCATTGTATTTCTGTCACTTACATTGCAGACTCATTGCTATTCACATGACTTTGTAAGATAATCTCTGTGTAGTCTACAGTATAACTAATCAAAATCTTACAGGCAAATTACCATAAACTTCAGGTCTGCACCCCAGCTCCACAGCTGGGATCTATTGCCAGCTTACAAATCCACACAGACAATAAATGACATTAATCAGAAGGGAAAGAAGCAGGCAGAGCTGTAGCTAGCTTCTTAACGGACCCTCTGGGAATAAGTTTTGAAGTTAGAAAAATTCATTACCATTTCAGTCCAGTTGCCAGTACCAATTCCTTCTTTTCACCCATATCAGTTTCATCTTCCAAAGGCACGTGCTATGTAGAGAGCGCATAGTTTCAGACAGCATATGAACCCCCAGGGCTGAATTAGCTTTTCAGGCACATCTGGGGAAATGTCTTCATTTTGGCATGGTTTGATTTCTTGGTACCTTTGGGCAGAGGCTGTCTTCATCTCTGAACTGGGCAAGTGTGTGAAGTGCCTGGTTTCTTCTATCGCTTCTACCCAGATCTTCAGAACAGCCAGTTTCCTACCAATCCCACCTTACTGCTTTTGTGTGTAGGGGAAAATTGTCCTATTTGTGCACCTTGACTTTTTAACTTGACATCAGAATAATATTAGCGCTGGTGACACACAGCCACATGACAGAGGAAATTCTGAGTTCAGGTTATCATGGCATGACTCACTGTCTGTATTTATCTAGTACTGAAAACACTTGTTATAAATTTTCCCCATTCACTTCTTCTGGATAAAATATGTTGTTCTGATGCCTTGTCTAACACTGTTCTACTAACTCAGACATGGAAGAGAAGTAGGCAGGAGAGCTTCGTAAATCCTAGTACTGCTAGCAGGTCCACTATGAGCGGCTTTGTGTTGGGTCACTGACTGCATTTGAGTGGGAAACCCCAGGGAAGAAACCCAAGCACTGAAAGAACTGATGGTGATTTAGGTAGCAGGTTTCTTTGCCCTAAGCCTGCATGATGATATTAGATGCTGGGGGCAGCCAAAAGGTAGATGCTGAGGGCAGCCAAAGACAGTTCAGCTTTATGCAGCACATGGCAATGAGCTTGCAAAAGACAGGGCATGGCAGGGTATTGTGCCTGGCACCAGCCTCCAATAACTCCTGTGAGATACCTGACAGCTTATGTGGAGGTCCCAGATGCCTTAAGATGACTCTGATGGCATCAGGCACCGTTGCTTAAGCAGGAATAGCAGAATCCCACCTATCTGGTGGCTCAGATGACTAGGCTTGCAGGTCTTAGAAATGTTATCAAGCTCAATTTTGGGAGCACACCAGAGGATACAGTAACGACTTTTTAATTTTTATGCTTCATGGATGTCTACCATCTAAATTCACTAGCCTCCTAATCCCAAGGGAATGTCTCCATCCACTATATGATAATATTTGAAACCAGTTCAAAAATTTCCAGAAACACTGTAGGCAGCAAAGAGCCACTAATATGGGGAGAAATGCGGACTGCCTTAGGAGAGCGATGTGTTTTAGCAATTCTGCAACTGATAGCAGTGCTAAATCCCATGAATGTAATTACACCAACCTCTCTGTTCAGCCCATTTCAATACATCATTTTAGTACCTCTGAGTGCACAGAAATGGAGTCACAGGGCACTTTTTGGGTGTAGGAGATGAGAACGGTAGGTGGGGGCTGATGAAGCTTGTGAATGAAGGAAAGGGAGGACAGAGGACATTGGGACTGAAAGAGAAGGAAATAGGGACACAGAGCACCTTGTCATGGGGATGGAGAATTGGAGGATGAGGCGTGGGGAAATGAGGAGGCAAACAAAACCCCAAGAGATGTGAAGATGATGTGAGGGCAGTCTTTTAAACCAATACTAGCAGGAGTGGAGCCCTGGAGCAGCTGTGGAGGGATGTAGAATCCAGTGGAAAGCTGGGCTGTGCAAAACTAGGGCACTAGAGGCTATGGGGCACGTTACACCTAGTTGTACTGACCTTTTGTAGATTTACATTTTCATATCACACCAGCTCAAAGGGATTGACAGACTAATTCCCAACCAGGTGCAAACCAGCAAAAAAAGCAAAGTTAATCTTCCCTAAAAATGTAGAAAGTCAGAAATCTAGTCAAGGAGTAAATCTGCACTGCCATTCCCTAGTTCCCTGGCTTCTTCCCACCCCTTGGTTCTTTTATCACCCACATGGCAGGGATGTTGTTTTTTTAGGGGCAAACCGTGCGGTTCCCTTGGGCACAAAGTTCTAGGGATGAGTCACTCGAGAGGTCATTCTGTGTAGGCACTATGGTCCAGACCTCACCAGGTCTGCCTCCTCCCTGCACAGTCTTCCCACACTATGCCAAGAGGTCCAGTGCCATGAAACACCCCTGAACACCTATATGCCACCACCTACGGCCTCTGCAGATTTGGGGGATACTTATTTTTCCGTGATGGGAGTTTGAATACAGCAGTTAGCTTGAACCTGTGATGCTGCTAAATGTCAAAGCACGGGATGTTCCTTGGGGCCAAACTATAGCTTCCATTCTCAGACGGACTTCGCTGACTGTCTAGTCATTATCAAGAGTTATTATCACATCTACTGCCACAATGCCTGGAGTCCTGGCTGATAATTAGGACTCGCTTGCATAAGCGTGGTACAAATAGTTGACCAGCACAGGAAGTTTAGGATCCAAATGTAAGACAAGAAAGTACAGAAGTAATGCTGATCAGCATGTTGGGTGCCTGCCTGTTCTTGCAAGATGAGTAAAAGACCACTTAAAGAAAAACACCTCTGAAAATAGATAAGATACTTGAAGACAACAAAGAGGAATAATGACAACAGGTATCTTGAAATGTCCATATTCATGCACAGTTCCTCCTCCCAGTGTGAGGACTGGTATAGCAATAAACACAAAAGCTGATGACTTTGATATCAAACACGGTGGTGAGGAGGTCTAGCAGGAGAAAAGAAGCCAATGTTTTGAATGGTTATGATGGTTGATAGGGAGAACATTCTTGAAAATGGGAGCAAAATATTTGATGTGACAGTGAAGCAGTTAGAAGTCAACAGAGGGAAGCAAACAGAAGGTCACTATGAGACCTAGGAAATTCATCTTTCCAAGTGCTTTCTGGATCGGAGTCTGGAATATGGGTGTAAAGGCCAAAGAAGTAGATACTGCAGTGGTTTAGATGTGAGAAGACAAGGATTTGAGGGGTGTGGATGAAATGAAAAGGCTGGATGCTAGGAGTGTTGTGTGAGATTCAGCTGCAACGTGGGTGAGTTGATCCAAGAGCACCAGCCTGATGGGTATTGCTCTGCCATCACCCAAGCCACCATTTTTGCTCAATCCTTATCCGACACATGCAAGTACAGAAGAACCCTAACTTTGTTTGATCATCGATTAAAACAACAGTTGCCCTTTATGATGAGTAGGCTAAATACTGTGGGTTTTCTTAAGAAGAGACTAAGGAGTTGTAGGTTTGAGTGCCTCATGCTGAGATTCAGATCTGCAGTCTGCTTCAAAGAGGCTTTTGAAGTCTTGAGGGAAGCATGCTTTTAGCTTTCAGGGAAAGTGAGAGTACGTGATCTCAACTTACTGCTAATCTGATAACTCTTTAATTTTAATCACCCTGACAGTCTGTGGTAAACCATGTGGTTAACTATTTCGGGTACAGTCACTTCTCTTGAAGCCACAGCCTGATGTCGTTTACAAGGTGAATCCTCTGATAATACAAAGATACAAGGGGATTAAAACATCCCTCACACAGCTTCGCTGTTAAGCCACTCACGATACTTTTCATTGTTGCTTCTTCAAACTTTGTGACTTTTACTAAGCAGCAAGGTAATTAAAAGTTAAAAAGGGCAGAAAATATCAAAGCGAGAAAATGACAGGTGGCTCTGAAAGAAAAGGGCATGGCAGGACTGGGTCTGGGAGTCGCTGACTGGGGTGCTGTCGGCAAGGCAGGGCTTTGTTTCAAGGAGGCACTTTGGGAGTCAAGGGCAGGTGCCAAATGATCAACTCTCAGGGATTCAAGGCCCTTTTGCAGTCATTCTTCCTGGTTGCCAAGGCTGCGTTAATTACGGCTGCAGAAAATGTGAAGATGTGATGACTAAGAAATTTTGCTCGTAATAGCTGTTACTATTATGCATAAGCATAAAGGGCCAAAGATCACGCACCCAAAGATCCCGAATGCTAGCCCTGATGCAACCAGCTTGTTTGATCCTTTAATTTCTTAGCCTTTAGGCCTTAAAGATTCATTAAATAGTGCCTTTATCAACTTTCAGGTCTCCAGCTCAGCTTCAGTGGGCTTTTCAAGTGCACTGAAACGACCTAACTTAATTCATTCCAACTGATTGAGAAGTATATTTAGATGTGATTTGCTGATGACACAGCACTTCGCGTCCTTGTTTTGGGGGCAAGTTATATTTAGGTTTAGCAAACTTTTTTCACAGTAAGCTGCTCCTTGGTGTGCTCAGACAGAACGGAGAGTCTACTCCCCTTTTCAATGTTTGCTTATTGCAACTTTTAATGACTTCATTTTGCCTATTACGCCTCACTGCATAGATTCAGGACTGTACGCTCTGGTGCAGGCAGCAGCTCTACAATACGATGGCGTAGAGCTTCATTAAGAAAAAGTTGGTAGCGTTTCATGTTGCCCATCTGCTGGGTGCAGAAAGAAAGGGCTCAACAGCTTGCTTCAGACAGGGGGGGCAAGGCAGGCAGATAGGTTGGGTGCCTCCTACCACCACTCCCAGCTGCTGCAGAACATCCTTGTTCCAGCATCCTTTCCCCTCTAGAAGAAACATAAGCGAATAGAATCAGCCCCCCTCCCTAATTAAAAAAAATCTAGACAAATACAGGCTTTATGTCACTTTGTGGAGACACTCCCAAGGGATTTTTCTGCATCCTGAACAAATCTATACTTATAAAATCACTGGCAACAGCGAACTCCAATGTGAAGAAAGCTTTGGATGGCGGGACGGTTCTAATATTAAAATAAAAAATGTTCACTTAAAATAACTAATAGTTTCACCAGACACTCAGAGCCTCTCCTTGGCTTAGAGACAATCAAAGAAACAAAGCTTTGCTACCCTCCTGTTCCCTTCATGACACCCAGTTTCATCTCTCAGCTGCGAGTTTAGCCCTGTGGCTGGGAGCAGAATTATGCTTACTTCACTGCGCTCTGGGCATGATCTGGTACTGATAAGACAGAAAGAAGTGGGAAATCCTCAGTGAATAAGGTATATGCACAGGCTGCCCTGATTCTCAGGCGTTCTGTTTGCAGAAGAATGCCCAGCTCTTCCAAGGACTGAATTTGTTGATGTTACTGCTGAAATGTATCCAGTGGGGACCAAACTGTATTACGAATGTGACAGCGGCTACGCAAGAAGAAGTGGCCAGTACATGGGAATTCGGTGTCAGAGTATAAGTCAGGTTGCTTCTTGGGTCTACAAGGAATTTGAATGTATTGGTAAGTTATTATCGTCCTTTTCCACACTTCTAGAAGTGTTTTTCCAATGAGTTAGTCAGTATAAGACACATCTGGGCACTGCTCTAACAAAAAATCTTTTGTGCTTATCTTTGCAAATTAGAACTTGCAACAATTCTCTCCTGCCTCTAAAAGTTTAGGTGCTCTGGCTTTGTTCTGCTGTTCATCCCGCTGTTATTCAGCAAATATAACTTCTCCCACAGATGAGAAAATTTTGTTGTCAACGGCTCCCACAATGGAGTTAGATTTTACACAGAAGCCAGAAAGCAAAACACAGACCCCTGCACCCCAGAAGCGAGAAAACTTTTCAAAGTTTGACCAGAAAGGTAAGTAAGAGCCCATTCATTACTGTAACACTTCTCCGGCTGATTTTCATGGAAGCAGTGTAAGAATGATGACTAATTTTTGATTATTTTGGCAGACCGAAAGAAACTATTGCTATCATATCTTGGCTGAACAAGTGATATGGTGTAAGCGAACGAGTATTTTATATCCTAACAAAGAATTAGGAAGGCTTGGTACATCCTGCTTGTCTGTACTTTGTAGCAATACAAATCATGTTGTTTCAAAAACAAAAGCAGGAGGTAAAATCTACCTGCTTTAACTGTGTGCTGCCTTGTGATCCCACAGATTTTTGTGGTCCTCCCAAGACTGTTCCACACGCCTCTATAAGCCTGAACAAACGGTATTATGTGGGACAAGTATTACATTTCAAATGCCAGAGTGGTTATGATAAGCGACCCCCCACCTCTGGCACCTGCATGTGCAAGAAGGTGAATGGCAAAATCAGCTGGACCTGCCTTGACATGCGATGCACCAATGACAGCAGTGAGTGGCTGCCACAGACTGTCGAGCCAGGTAAGATGGTTGCTTTGGCATCACATCGGTGTCATGACCTGTTCATGTAGGGTCCAGCCTCCCCAGCTCAGCACATCAGTCCTAGGGAACAACCTGCTTGGGGTTCAGTATGGAGAGATCAGGGACCTCAGGTCTCTGACACCGATGGAGATGTCATTTCTGACTGATGGAGTTGACATCTTGGCGGAGGACATAGCTGCATCCTACTTTCTCTTGGGTGTCTTTTCAGACTAACAGCAAAATTCTGGGAATTTGTGAGCAGATAGAGCCACACTGTCATATACTGGGAAGAAAATAGTAGAACAAGCATTTCTCTTTCTCCTTCCTCCTGGCAGCTACGGGTCATCTATTGTCACTTCACAGTAAAGTACTCCAAAAGGTGTATCTAAGCATTCCTCACGATTGCTCAGGGGTTTAGGATCCAGGGTTTAGCTAGTCCATAGCTAAACCTGAGTAATATGTCTCGGTTCTTAATTTAACATGCAGGATGCTGTTTTGAACAGTGATGGCAAGCAGCCCACTAATACGACACTGTAGTCTTTATGGACCCAGATTCAGCAGGATGTGCCCCATTGTGGTCTGGCATCTTGAGTTTCACTGCGCAGGGAGCTAGCAGGGCTCCCAAGTGAGGCTGCAGAACCTCTGCACCTTGCTTTTATGCCTTTAGATGTGTTAAAGCAAAAAAACCCAAAAAAACAAAAAAACCAAAAAAATTTCATGGCCCCCACTCCACCCAAATTATCTACCTTTTCTGATGGCACCTCTCCTAAATTTACAGTGCAGGAGTTCAATATGCGGAGAGAAAACAAAGCCCCTTTCCCAAGTGTCTGTGATAGCACTGAGGGTCTGGAGCTCTCTCTGGGTGTTGAGCAGAGCTATTGATGGTGGAAGGATGCAGCTGTCCACCACCTCTACAGTCCTCAGGCTTTCCTTACCCTTCCAACCTCCTCTGAGACAGGGGAGTGCAATGGACTGAATTTTAAAGAGGTGGAGGCCGATGCAAGGTCAACACAAGAGGATTTTTCCTACCAACAGAGAGTGGAAAAACTGGTTTTCACCAGTACTTGGGCCTTTAAGGAGAAATTAATCTTGCAGAACTGTAGGTGCCTACTGCATAGATACCCACACCTGAGCTGGACCACGATTATAACCAACAGAGGGGAACAGGTATTGATGGTGCTGTGTTAGCTGCCCTATTTCACGTCTATTTTAGGGTGAGATGATTTGCACCTTTTAAAGGCTTGTTTCTGCCCAGTGACGATAGCAGAGCCCAGATGATTATCTCAGAGGCCACATCTGTGTAACTGTAAGGGCTTTTTCTGACATCTGTGCAGGCTTTTTCTGCTTGCTCCCGAGCCCTAGATGTCAAGATAAAGAAAAGGCTTTGTTCATTGCCTGGGTGCCAGGCTGCAGAGTGTAAGTAGTGCTCCCTCACTACATTTCAAGTAGTGAGGGAGCAACTCGCACTAAATCTGGCTCCCTGAGCTCACCTCCACATCAGTTCTGTGCACACCTGCCTGCAACGAGGGGCTGCCCAAAGCCTCCCAACGAGGGGCTGCCCAAAGCCCCCACAGCTTAAACCCTGATCTGGGAAGAAGAGACCTCCTCAGTGAGCATGGAGGGAGCAAACAGCTCGGTGGAGTGTGACCTGGCTGCCAAGGTGCTTTGCTGCACGTAGGCACGTTCCAGGGCAGAACTTGGGTGGATGCGCGATTGCATATAACCAGCACTGATGTATCCAGCACAACAGGGGATCTCACCTGGGGTCTGTGCCTTCATATGCCGCATGTAACGGTAGGTGAGATGAGTGCCAGCCCTTGTGACCCATGCCAGGCCATGTGGTAGGGCAGAATGGTTTGGGCTGGTCCTTTTGCCTGCGGAGCAGCCTCTCCGGTGACACTTGGCCATTGTTGCCTCTCGTTGCTGCTCTGACCGTAGAGAAAGAATCACCTTACTCACCGGACATACTTTCAACATTAACCCAGGACTTTCTCCCCTTCTTCATAGATCTGTCTGTTTCCCTGTGGTGCCCGGTTCAGAGTGTTTCAGGTACAGCAGTCACAGTTTGTTATTTGGTCTTTCCTCCTCCTTCACGACGGTCTTTTTTTTTCTTCCCATTGATAATTTCACTTGGTACTATCAGGATGAAGGAACTTCTTGCTATGATGGGAAATCACCCATCAACACACCAGCCCTAGAAAATGGTACAACCTATTGAATAGTCAGAGATTACAAATACTTGGAATTTTAAAATTAGGATTATGAAAAACATGAGACTGGATGATGAAATAGGCCATGGTGGCTTTAAATTCAACAGAACAATAATTCCAGTTTCCTGCAAAAGTTAGCAAAGTCAGGTCTTCGTAATTAGTACACCAACTATTTATTCCCTTTCTCTTTGTTATGATGTGGTGTCTCTAATGGGGCTGGATAAGGAATATCCTTCCCTTTCTCAATTCTCCCCCCAGCATCCAGCACAAAGAGATTTATCAAGACACTATTCTTACAGGACCTCTTGTTTAAAAACCTGTTCATATCTCATACTGGCTCAAATTTGGAGCTTCCTTTTCAGGATAAGGGAGAAACTGAACTAACTTCTTGCAACCGGGAAGTTTTGGCTTACATTTCTGGGGGAAAAGAGGTCCTGTTTGAAGCCGTTTCCAAATTCA
This sequence comes from Ibycter americanus, assembly GCA_035590275.1. Classification (NCBI taxonomy): domain Eukaryota; kingdom Metazoa; phylum Chordata; class Aves; order Falconiformes; family Falconidae; genus Ibycter; species Ibycter americanus. The sequence continues at coordinate 63,986,807 of JAVJGI010000060.1, read as the reverse complement.
AGCTTGGCATCTTGAAAGTCATCCTTCCCAATCTCATATGAAATAAACATCTTAGCTGGATTCCGTTCCCTGGAAGATACAGCTCACTTCATGCCCACCATTAACAGACACCAGATCAGCACATATGTTGATACCCAGGCTGGAAACATCTGTTGATGGCCAAGAAACAAACATGGCAATTACTAAGTCTCCTGTGCAGAGGGATAGCTGTCAGACTCTACCCTCATCGTTGCTTCAATGCCAGAACAAGCTGGCTCTTTGCCTAACTCTGTCCTCATCACTGCTTTGATGCTTTTCACCAGAAAAGCAAATCAATACAAAAATCAAGAGTTTCTCTCTCTTCATAGGTTCGACTCATCCATCCTTTTCCTCACCTTTGATACTGCCAGTGACAGGTATGCCATTTTGTTAACTGGGCTCAGGCTTCACTCCATCCCCCAGAGCGGTTGCTTTGCATTTCAATTTGCTGTTCTACCAAAGAGATCCTTCTCTGTTGTAAGAGCTAATAAATATACTGCAAGGCACATCTATGTGCATGTATTGGGTGAGAAGTCAGTGAAGAAAGTGTAAACAAGAGGCTGTTTAAGCACTTAAGTTTTTTATAAAGAAGCTTTCAAAGACGCATAAGGGATGTAAAAGAAAATAGATCAACCACAAGTCTGGTTTTTAAGTGAAGCAATTTCCAGATTCTTTCCCTGAGATTTTCTGTGAATTCAGTGAATAACTTCAACTGGAAAAAACAGGAAAAAAATGTAAATATTTAAATGATGTGTTTCTTTCACATTTTCAAAGGAGTAAAAGAAGATGGCCAAATAAAATATTTCCTCACAGCAAAACTGATGCATTTAGATCAGTCTGAAGATATTTTCTTCTTCTCCTTCCCCATCTTCCATTCAGCCATTAGCTGCTAAAATAGAACTTGTCTCTTACTGTGCCTATGCTGAAGGTATGCTTTTGATTCCAGCTGGAGTCTGCTGACAACTGTAGCGCACATTATAATAAGGAGGAATAATGGAGTGAGATAAAGGAAGGAAACGAAGAGTATTGCAAACTATGCCAGAGACCGCAGATCAGTAGTCCCTAGTTATTTGGCTGTGGTCAATCTCTAGTTGCCCAGGTCTCCTCTGGCTGGGTCCTGTTTGCCCCAGGGAGCAAAGCAACAGGGCAACATGGAAGAACTATTGCCTCTGGGCATAGGGGCAAGATGAGACCCTATCCCAGGTCTTGCCTGTTTCTCCCCGTTAGAGTAACTGCAATAATTAAGATAACACCAGGTGCTAACTGTGTTGATTTTCTGTTTTAACAGCTATCTTTTTTGCTCTGCTTATCATTCCTGCTGTCTTTGTGTGACTCACCAAGCAGAAAATATGGTAAGTGGGACGGAACCAGGAAAATGTGAAATCTAAAAAAAAATCCCTAGCAGTGGAAGAGCTATCAACCAGATCAGCCATCTTACTACTGCACTGCTTAGATTTCTGAATACCTTCTTCGGTATTAAATAAATGACTGTGGATTTTGGGTTGTCTGATTCAGCTATTAAATACTGGCATAAGAAAAAGAAGAATCGGAGCTTTTGAAATCAAAAAGCATGCTTTGTCCCAGCCATTGTGGAACTGAGAACGTCAGTTCAAATAATGGGTGAAAAATTAATCCCGTGGGGAAATTAAGGTTAATTATGCAAATATGTTGGTTTCAGTTAGATTACAGTCTTTTTCTCTCTGGCTAACCTGTGGGAAGTCTGGTGGAGCATCTGCCACCACGACCACGTAATTCTTCTTCCTTCATCCCCCTGATTTCTCAGTTGTGTCATGACCACTTTGTACTTCAGACTTATTTTAGTCTGGCCTCCTCGCTGTTTCTATTACTACACTGAGATGCATCAAGGCTGTTTGTGTTCACAGGCTCTCCAGCCTAGTTAATCCAGGATGTCCCTGTCTGATATTTGGGAGTTCTCCTTTTCTCCTCTCTCTTTGCTAATCCTCATCCCCGTTTCTCTTTGTGTTCCTTACCAATTACTGATGAGCTCTGCTTCTACGCTAAATGGGGATTTTTCTCAAAAAGGAGGAGGGGAGGACCTCGTGAAACCACATCAGCAGTGTTTTTACCAGTTCACAATAGGATAAAGCCATAGAAGTTGTAGGCAATGCTTTGAAACATGCTCTAGTGAAGATGGTCAACTGTGGTGCAGATTGCCTGGGCCATTGTAGGCTTTCTGAGAATATGATAGGTGAAAAATTGACAGGAATGATCTACATTTCACTGGCCCTGTGGTGGAACAAATGGTGAAATAGTTGATACCAGATGAAATAATAACTGAGATCCTAAGCGGTGTCTTCTGCAAAAAGTACTGTGAGGTTTCTCATAGTTAATATAGTAGAAGGCATAGAAAACCTGCCTCTTCCCAGCTGTAGTAAAGTCTTTTTCCTGCTGTAGAGAAGGCTTCTCAGGAAATTGTGGTGTTCAGAACCAAACTCATGAAATCAATGACTTGCCACAGGAGGAACCAGATTGTACCAGTGACTCCAAGATCAGCAGTGGCAAATGAGGAGGAAGCTTGGACACTCAAATCCAATGTGTGAAGGATGCAGAAAGTATTATAGCTTAATTCTTATGGGGACAGGGTGTCTTTTCACCTACAGAGCACGATTGGAAGGGGTGCACCCCATCATTGACAGATGGGGAAAGAGCCCTGGTTGAAACTGCTTCCTAAAAACAGTTCTCCTCCTCCTACCATATAGCAGATGTATTGCTGATATAACTGAAGCCTCTCCCAAACGACCAGGTGTATATATGGACCACTCACCCAAGCACGTTAGATGATGGCATCGTCATTACAGCCCACACACCACCTTCCCCACAAAGAGAAATGCTGGATACCTGATGTTCCCCCAACCCTTCCCTACCTAGATGGGTCAAACGCAGACATGCTTTTCTCCTGCTTACGCTGTTCCTCTTGGAAAAGGAAATTAAACCCATTTACTCTCTGCATACAAACCGAAAATCTTACTGGACTCCCTCATGGATCAGTATATGCATGCATTCGTCATTGACCCCCTCTTCCCAATTGTTTTGGACTAACCCCTTCCACAACAGTTACTACATTATTCCTCCAGCTCAGAAAAGGATGGTTGCGGCAGCTGATTAATATGACAACTCCTTTTGTAGCTGCAGAGCACTGAAGAACCTAGTGCAAAGCCATTCAAGGATAGACTCAACCACACACAGTACTTGACATGTACTTATGTTATTGGGAATTTGTGAATTTTGAATAGTCCTCCACCTCTTTTTAGCCATGCTCTGCCTGGTTCACCTGACAAAATGCAAGCAACTATGTCTGAGGCAGGCCATGGGGAGGAAGAAGGCCCTTTAGAGAGCAGTTCACCTCACCCTATTGCCTATATATATGTGTATGTGTGTATTTATTTATGCCACAGATATATAGAGATATCTGTATACAGGCTAAATGTCTCACGGTTTAAAAGCACCTGTTTCTCTGCATTGACTCTAAACAACGCCTAGAATGACCAGATTAGCTATAGGTGCTTACATGGCATACTACAAAAGCAAAATGGGATGAATCCCTTCCTTATAATTCAGGAAGCATGAAACCTGAGCATAGTTTTCTGTTTTGTCATGGAGTGTACGTGTTACTGTTTTACTGGTTTGTGTTCCTGTTGACTTATTCTTACTCCGTAGCCTTGATGTTTATACTTCCCATGGCTTTTTTTTTATTCCTGTTGGAATAGGACTTATTTGTACTACATATCTTTATAAAGATGGATGTGTAATGGTCTATTACATGCTGTTATTTTGTATGGGAGCAAACAACAATCTGTATTTATGCAATAGATGACAGGTTTTCACACCTGTCAGCTGCTCCGAAGGCTGCAGGCAGTGGTACTAAGCTCTTCTGCTTCATTCAGTCAATGCACGTTACTTGTCGCTAACACACCTCCGTTAAGCACTGCAGTTAGGCTGGCGTGGCTTGTCCTGCTCAGGGCATTTCACTGGAGAACATTAATATTTCATCTGCTGCTAGCATGCACATTTTTAATTTTTATACAGATAACGAGCAGAGTCATGGCTCCTACTTCTCCAGTGGTTTTTCCAGCTTTCCCTAGCCAGCTTGACTCAAGGGCTCTCTCTCCACATTTTGTCTTTGTTTCTTGGAAATTAAGGGAGACACGCTGCTGGTAAGGGACCTGTAAGCAATAATGGGTTACAGCCTGGACAATTTTTATGGGGTTTAATTCTCCTGGCTATTAATGCCTACACAGACAGTCTGAACCCAGGTCACCTCCAGCACGGGAGCTGTGTATGTACTTTATCAGGAAACTATTAACTCTCAGCTGAGCTGTACTTTGCCTCTCGGTAAGGCTTGGTGGCCCTCAGGGGAAATGTTTGTGTCTGAGGCTTGAGCCTTCAATACAACAAGCAGAGAGCAAGCAGGATCAATAGAAGCCAGCCTGGGAGCAAAACGGCACCACTGGAAGAGGCTGTGGCCAAAGGGCACCATCACTGTCGTGCTTTTGCCATGGCCGTCCTCGCTTCTTTTACATGAGATGTGGTGGTTGATATTTTTATTTTGTAGACTTTGGGTTTCTCAGTATGGAACAACAAATGAACTGTAACAATAAATTGTTGTGGATGTTTGAAAGACAGCTTGTTCTTCTTGCTATTGATCTAAATTTTGAAAAATGCATGAGTTATTTTCCATTACCCTCTCGTTTTAACAAAAGGTGTGACGAGCTCAGGAACGTGTCTCAGGAAGGTTTATTCTAAAGACCCGTGCTAAAGCTCACCTCACATGTATGCTATCACAGCTAACCTTTAAAATGCAGGAGGAAACTAAAAATATTTGGGCAAGAGGATCTCTGGCAACAATGTCTCCAAAATAGGTAACGGAAGCAGTTACTAGATTTTTACAATCCATTGGAGAGCTCCCTTAACCCTAACCCTCCCCAAAGGGTGGAAATACATATTCACCTGTATCATGGCCAGGAGCCCGAGTGTGAGAAAACGTGTTTTGCCAAAAGTCTGCAGCGTAAGAATCAGCCTGCATATTGCAATGCGTCATCACATATGCCTTCATATAGGTGTCTCCATGTGAGCTGGTCCCATCATAGTGGAGATAAGAGGAGTCTAGAGACGTGCAGCTATCAAATGCAGGTGTCCACACAGGTGGAATCGTGTTCCAGACCCCAGGGACCGCATCAGCCATTGACTCCATTGACTCTACTGGGAGCTCAGACAGCAGCTTGCATGGAAACACCTACAGATTGATCCGGTTGCCTAAAGGTAGGTATCTGCCATGACCTGACACACCCAGGGGTGTCAGAGACACCTACCTAGGACTGGAAGCTACAACACAGGACCTATGGGAGGCCTGTCCTCCTCTGCACTGATAACTGGAAGCTGAGCAGCATGATTTGTTTGTGCCCAGCCTGCAGAATTACCCCCACATGTAAATACCTGCAATGAGATGTCCCAATAAGTGAGCCAGATCCCAGCCCTAGAAGTCACAAAGACTTGCAGAATCTGTCACTCAGATCTGTAAATGCATCATTAAAGAAACCTGATAAAAACACTTCCTGCCACTCTAAGACAAAATGATTTATGAAATTTTAATTTAAGCATGTTTTATGGTTGCAATGACAAATAAAAAACGGTAATAGGTGGGGATCTTACACACAAGTACTGTTCAGTGGCCAAAAATGGCCCGTGTCTTAGGCAATTTAGACAGTAGATATAAGGAAGGAGTGCAAGGAGGCAGTGAAACAGTACAGACCTGCCTCTCTGTCGCAGCCTTAACACTGCAGCTACCTACACATTTTCTAGATTTGTTTCTACTTTTTCTATAGGAATAACAATGTGGCAGCGCAAATATGTGCTCACCTGTGGAGTGTAAAGGCATGAGAGCAAAGACTTCAGGACTCCAGCAAGCACCAGCTCCACCAGTCCTTTCCAGGTCTCTGATTCTCTAATTAGCTTCTCCTCCTGTCTTCCTGCAGAAGAAATTCAGGGAAGATGTTCCCTAACTAGATTTCATTTTTACAGCTGCGGCATTCATACCTATACCAAATATCCTTTTGTCAAGAGACTCCAGAGGTGTCATCCCAACCGTGGGGAGGTCCATGTGGGAGGAGGGGGCAGTCTGTGGCTGCAGGGCAAAGTGCTGCTGCGTAAATGGTTTGAGCCTTTTGCAAGAAGCAAAACCGGTTCTTTTACCCTGCCAACAGCCTCCACCTTCCCCCGTCTTCCTAACACCACCCTTTCAACTACCTGATGGACCGCCAGGACCCAGCTGTGCAATGCTCAAGCAGTCTAGCAGGGAGGAGGGCTCCCAGGTCGATGTTCAGAGCCCAGTGTTCCTCCGAGAGGCTCCCGGGGAGATGTCGCTACAGGTGTCCCCAGGAAACCTCCCGCCTCCTCAGGGAAGCTGGCGGCGGCACCGCCGCGAGCTGGTGAGAAAGCTGATTTTGCTCAGCAGGTCTTCGGTGGGAGGTGGTATCAGAAACACCCTGCTTCAGCATTTCCAGACCCAAATTCTCAGAATTTCCATTTCAAGGGGAATTTGGAAACCCATGGGGTTTTGTTCTGATTCAGACTGAAACCATATTTTGAAATGACAGAATTTCCTGAGCACGAGTAGCCCTGTTCTCCAGCTTGCTCTGCTCAAAACCAAAGGTTTCTCTCTCCTCCAATTTTTAGTATTTTCGTGCTTCTCAAACTCCCTCAGTCCCTGGTAAAGTTCTGATTTAGGGCAGTGTAAGAGGAAAATAATAAAACTGAAGGGGTTTAGACTCTTCTTCTTAGACTTAAGTCACAGTGCACAGTAAAATGAAGATAATTCTTTGTTTTATGGATTGGAAATGGTGGCACTAAGGTGACTTTGTAAACTGCTCTGTCTCAGTCCAACGCTCTGAACATTCAGAGTAAGATCTCAGAGCCCCAGGAGTAAATGACTGTTTACCATTTCTGCACGTAGCAGTTTGTTAAAACAAGTCTTCATTTACTGAACTAAGAAAATGTGAGCAGGTTACCCAGAGATGCAGGTAACACAACTGGTGAAAGACGTGGTTGTGCAATTTGTCAGAAAGAGTGCAAAATTACAAGTACTTTACAGAAGGCAACGTGATACTTAGAAAGCAAACATTAGTTCATAGTAGGACACCTGGCATCTCGGGTCTGAAAATATTAATCTCACTGATGTCATTATGTCATGTGAAACAGAAATGTTCCCAGCAAATGTCCTGAGAGTTGTGTAAAATCATACAGGCACAACATAAAGCCTTTCGGCACCTGCAGTGTCAGCTCAGCATGTGCAATGTTAACTCAGTGTTAACTCTCTCCCTAATTCTAAAATTTTATTAACCCCTCTACATCAGATCTGAGATCTCCACTTTCTTTCCTGCTGAAGGTTTCCTCCAAGCCCATTTTATGGCTGGTGTGGCAGTTTTCCTTTTTCCCTTCTACTCATTTGCTATCTCTATGCAAATATGTTCATATGTTCAATGACCCAGTTGTTTTGGTGGTTCCATTCCCCTTTTAGAAGCTCCCAACAGACTTTTCTGCTGTCTCAAACCTTTGGTTCACCTGTTCAGGGCCCTTCCATTCATGCCACACTAGGTTTTGCTCTCTGAATTGCCAACCATCATTTTAGCCCTTTAAATCAAGAAAAGTCAGACAGAGGGTGCTGTAGAGATGCAAAGAACCATGATTCATTGGTCCACCATGTAACTGACCAACAATAGCATTTCACGTGTTTGGGTGAAGAATCAAGAGGGAGCACTGGTTTTCAAGTCTCCAGGCTTTCCCGCTTATTTGGTGACCTTGCCACAACAATGCATAACGTGAAAACAGAGATGCTTGTTTTTCAATAAACTGAACATTCTTCTCTTTCAATAGCTCCCAGCAAGATGAAGCAGTTAGGTTAATGTAAATGATATATTTTTTTCCTTTTTGTAGATCCACATTTAGCTGAAGACAGGAAATTCTCCATGGGACCCTCCTGTGAGACTCAGGAAGGACCCTCATGGCTTTGAGCCTCATTTCCTAGTAACAAGCGTGTCCCTGCAGGGTGATATTAAAAGATGTGCATTCCCTCTGGACAACCAGCTAGAAGACCAGCTTGGAAGTGCCATGAACAGCACATGTTTCAAGCAGAACCACAGACTGTACATTTGCTGCCTGCATGAAAGAGATAGACAAATCTAATAGCTTCAGTGTGTCCAGCCCAGTAAACGGAGATGGCATCTCCTTTGCCCAGGAGATGGCAAAGCCCCATAAGGTGCCCCCAGGGTGCCTTCCCCATGTGGCAGCCAGAGACGCTCCTGGAGAGCTTTACAAATAAGTGTATTGTATTTACTCTTGTGAAATGTTATAGCCGCTCAGAATCTGGATGCATCAAAGGAGTTTTGCCCAGCTGCTTTCTCAAGCAGAGGCCAGATGGTGCCACTCTCTTGATTTTCTTGTTTCCTTTATGTTTTGGGACAGGATGTGACAACACGTTGTTCAGTTCAAGGAGTCTGAACTGTTGGTGGTTTTGAAAAAGGTCTAAGCAAACTGCATGTGAAGTGAGCTTCGACAGCGGTAGGGTCCTCTGCGAGCTGCATGCCCGTTCACCCCACCCCAGCAGGCAATGCAATGAGCAACAGGGCTAATGGGCTTTAGCTCCCAGCATCCCCCGCCAGCTCCTGGGCCAAATGATTTTTCCTTTGTGTCTAAAATCCCAGCAACCCACTAGTGCCCAGAGTTCTCCCCAAAGACAGACAGACACAGAGCAAACTGTGAAATTACCTTCCCATCTCGGTGCAACTGCGTCTTCCCAGCAGAGAAAGGAGCTTCCACCCCACCAGGGGCACACCTACAATGCATGGACCGGCTTTGGGCTCACCAAAAGGCTGGAAACCAGAGAAAGTCACAGATGTAAGCTTCCTGGGAGGATGCTTCTGGAGCTGGGGACCGTAGGGCTGGGGCAGCCCTCTACTCATCTCCAGGCTGGGGTGCTGTGCAAAGCACCCTTGGTGTCTGTTGGAAGCAAGCCGATTCATTTATGGTTTTGGCTTCCCATGTATTTCACATGCTTGCTGTGGAGGGGAGGGCATTTCTGGGTACTGCCAGGGGAAAAGGTCCTGGGGAGAGCCCGGGGAGCTGATCGAGGGGTGACTCACAGGGGTGGCCAGGGAGCGGGGGATTCCAGCAGAGCCTGGAAAGTAGGGGTGGTAGGGCATGGGACAGGCGGTTGCAAGGATGAGTGTGGTTTCAAGCCCCAGCGGGTGTGAGGAGCTGGGTGAGCGAGTCAGAGGAAGCCCCATGAGAAACACCAGAGGTGTCTGCAGAGCTCCCTCAACCTGAAATAGCACTGACGGTTTCACCCCATCAATGGTCTGCATCAGCGTTTGAACAGAGGAGCAAAAGTCTGTCAGGGCAGCGGACCTGGGACTGTAGGGGCTATCCAGCAGCAGGCGTGTGAGTAAGGTTCCCACCTGGTACTCCTAAAAACCAAAATATTCCACTACCTCACTGAGCAACACAGCTGGCACAAGCAGGCGCTATTGCTGTTCTCACCATGGCAGCTGGAGATGACAGGACCAGAAGTCTGTGATGCTACTGGGCACTGCCTAGCGGTCTGCGGTGGGATCTGGTTGCCTGCACTTAGGTGTCCAGAGCCACTGCAAAAACCCTTGGAGAACTTGCCTGGCCACTGGCTGGTGGCCCAGATGGGTGCAGGTGTCCCCCAGGATCCTGCAGCAGATCAGCCAGCCCCACTGAGTGTCTTGCATACATCAGGATGTCTCAAGTGGCCCGGGATGGCTCTTATATATGTAGCTGAGCCACACCTGGACCTCTGCTGCCTGCAGTCAGAGCTCAGACACCCAGCAGATATGAAGACACCTGCATGTAGGTGTCTGACTCTGCACCTGAACCGAACCCCACCCCACGTTTCTGTGCAGCCTCCAGGTTTGTCCTGGATGAGCAATGAGACCCAGTAGGCTGATGGACAGCTCCTGAGCTGGGAGGTTCAGGCTCAAGCTGGTATCTCTGTATGTGAGACAGCTTGTATGAGCTGTTGGCACCACGATCCACTTTGTTCATGCACATTCATAGGAAAAGTAACTGGAGTCTGATGGTGACACTTTTGTAGGTGTTATGGCATCTTCAGATTGGATTTGGACACCCTACCTCCTGCAAGGATGCGGTAGGTACTAGGACATTACTAGTAGTGGAAATTTCAGTGGGAAGCAATTTCTGGTTTATATATAAGGTGACCCCACAATTCAGCACTGGAGCAAATAATTTATATTGTAAACTACACGGGAACCAAATTATATGGCATACGTTGATCTTTTACCCCCATGGAATACATTTCACAAAATCAGTTATACATAAGTCTGCAGTCTCAGAAGCAGAGCAGGCAATGAAATTATCCAACCAGCATTTGACAGAAATTTATCTTTGACTGGTCAAAGCTTGCTGTGTGTCTGATCCCTGAGCCTGGTTGTCTGATACCTGAGCTTCTGCTCTCAAGGTGCAGGTTCCAAAAGCAAGCAAACAAAACCCTGCTAGCAAATGTACATAAACACGGTCCCCGTGTAAGCTCAGGGTTAGAGAGCGTAGTGGGTGCATGTAGGTACTTCCTTCCTTCTCCTTGTTTTATTTATTTACAGACCTCAAGAGAGCTAGGATTCTCTTTCTTTCCACCTTCCTCTCTCCCTTTATCCTTTGCTGTTGTCATTTGCTCTGTTGGTCAGAATGTATTTGTATGATAATCCTTACAGATTCTCAGCAATCCTTGGGCTCTCTGCTTTCCTTGTCCCAGGATGAATCACAGAATCGTTGAGGTTGGGAGGGACATCTCATGATCCTTCAGTCCAGACCCCTGCTCAAGCAGTGTGCGCTACAGCGGGCTGTCCAGGACTGTGTGCAGTTGCGTTCTGGGTATCTCCAGCAATGGAGACTCCACAACCTCTGTGGGCAACCTGAGCCACCCAAGACCCACAGCCTTCCTAAGGATGTGAGGGACAAGTCAGTGACACCCTACCAGTGATATCTAATGAGGAGGGAAAGGAATATGATCTGTGTATGAGCATGGAAAGAAAGGGAAGGAAAGGCAAAGCCCTTCTAGTGTCAGCAAGAAGCTCTGATTTCCTTGCCCATGGGCTGTTATCCAGCCTGTCCCTCCAGAGTGGCCAGGGCAAGAATTCCTGCCTAAGAGCTCCCTCCAAGGGTGGGCAGCAAAGCAAACCAGCTGGAGGTTCTGCTGACCTCTTTCTTCCTTTAATCAGAGGGGAAGGTGCTCTGAGAGACAGATGGAAAGCTACTAGAGCAGGAAGCAGGACAGACGCTGCACAGGATGTGGCAAAAGCTCCTGAGCCTTTTACAACCAGGATGCGAAGCGGGGCTTATTCCCGGGGACAGTCGCTGTCAAACAGAGAAACCTGGTCCCTCCCATAGAGCTGGGTCAACCTGTCCTCCAGCTCCCCCAGCGTGAGGAGCTGGACCTCGTTCTTGTCATTCTCGGCAATGACTGCCCAAGCCTTTCTGTGGTTGGTGTCCACCTCGCAGCAGGCACTCGACCAGATGTGGCTGGGTTTATTCACCCTCCCCTTGGCGATATAGTTGTTCCCAGGCACAGCGCCCACGATGACGTAGGTGGTGTTACAGCCCTGAGTCCTCCTGGTCATAATTTGCTGCTCATAGTTATTCCAGGCACCGCCGTTGAGTTTCTCATTCTGGGGCACTATGTTGGTGAGGGTGAAGGTAGCCGTCCTGCTGCTGGAGTCAGAGTGATGGCTGCTGGGGTTCAAATGGCCACGGTTCAAACCCGTCAGGTTCTTGTAGTCTTGGAGGATAGCTTGGCTCTTGCTGAGTTGCTCTAAGGTGACGCTGAAATAATTTAAGAGGGTCCACTCTCTTTCCATAGTTTTGGGTTGAGTTGGACCCATCAGCTTGACAGGTAAAGAAGAGGAAGAAGTGTTAGTATTGGGGATGGGAGTAATGGAGCAGGTTTCCCTGGAGCAGAAGTCTCTGAGTGCCAAGCATGTATTTTTGTCATCTCGGTGTATGAAAATCCCCGACTAACACAAGACATTGAAATAAAAAAATAATTCGCAATTTGTCTGCTCTCTATTTGACTTGTGACCTTTGAAACCCATCCTGCAGCCTGCACTGGGAGTGTGGGTGGATGCATGAGACAATGAGCATTTTCCACTCCCAGGTTTGAAAGGTGACTTTGGTGAGACCTCTGCCCTGCCACATCTGGTTCCCTTTTCCCCCATCTCCACATCTCACATCTGCCCAGGGCTCTCCCCAGTTCCTCCCGCCCCCATTAATCACATCCAGCCCTCATCACCTGCATCTAATCATGCTGTCATCAGACCTGGCCTTTGCTCCATTCAGCCCCATTTCCACAAGGGTTCTCTCAGTCTCTGTGAGAGGTTTTCATGTCTTTTTAAATCCAGTCTGTCAACACCCTGATGTTTTACAGGCTTAGGGAAAACAAGCACACAGCTATCCTCTTTGAAGGTTGCGTGTCTTAGGGAGTTCTTGGAGGTGGACAGGCTGGGAAGAGGTTGAGCAGAATTGCTGTGGAGCCCACAGGACTCCCAGGAGATGAGAAGGACTCAGTCCCTTCTCCTCTTCTCCTTCTTTGCCCTTCACTTGGGAAGAAGTATGTGTGGCTGCTGCAGTTGTAGCACCACACTCCTGAAGCACCAGTGTTTGCCTCCTCTGACCCCATACACAGGGAGATGTGTTGGGAACCAGTCCTAGAGGTGAGGTTTCTCTGGAAAAGCTATAGTTCATTGCGAGGATGAAGCTTTTTTGTTCAGTAAGCAAAAACACCTGAGTGCAAGTGGGGTCTGCTACTGCACTGCTAATGTGTCTCTAGATAAATAAGATCTAGAGCTGATCTCTGCACCAGGGAGCACAGATGTGTTCCTTCTGCAGCATTGCTGAAAGTAAGTTTGAAATGATCAGCCTCTTAAAGGAGTTTATAATCTCCAAAGAGACCTGGGGAACCTAAATACTGCAAAAAGACCTCTGAAGAAAGTTAACAAGATCACAGGTTTTGCAGGTGGCCTGGGTCCATGGTCCAGGAGGAAAAGAGCGAAGTTTTTATCCCCCCCTAAATGTGGACGCTGCAGTGGTGCTAATACCATATGAGTTGCTTGAGTTCCTAAGAGTAACAAGTGCAAATGATTTTTTTCTTAACTGTAACACCTTTCTTTTCATATTTAGGGAAACATATTTAGCCTTCCTCTGCAACAAGGTACATGGCTTTCTTCTGTGGCTCATTTTCACCTAAATTCCCTATTGCTACCGTATACTTAGCAATGACCTGAATTTCCTCTTCTTCTGTTCCATAATTTGCTTGGCCTTTTTTATTGAAGGTCTGAAGTTTGTCAGAAGGACGTTTGGGAGGGCTCTGGAGTCTGCAGAGATCTGTGTGTCTGGTGGATCCTTCTGAACCAAGCCTGAGGCAACTGCAGGTGGATGGAGATCGTGCACTTCTGGCTTGACTGATACCGATCCTATTCACTTTTCACTGCCTGAAATACCAATAAATTCACCCAGCATTAACCTAACGCTCTCATCGCTGAGTGCCTGTGTCTAGACGTTTTTGCTGGGTCATCTCATCCAATTCTGAGTTTCTCCGCACTTCTCTCATGCCACTTACAAAGCCAGATTGACAACTGGGAGCGAATAAGCTATATCAGGGATGCAAAATAGCTCAGGGTGAGGTGAAGATCAGAGCCCAGCACTGTTGGTGTCTCAGATTTAGCTGCTGTTAGATGTTTTTTCCCCATCATTTGGTCCCCCACCACAGCATGGTACAGGGAGGGGGAGGTCATCTGACTTTGTAATGTAATGTAATGTAATGTAATTTGACTTAATGATCCTATAAGGCCAATGTGGAAAACCAGGAATTTTTAGGATATGAATCACGTCATCCTCCTGCTGATGTCTCAGACACATCAGAGGAAATGTGGTGAAGGTGTTTGAAGTTAGATGAGACAAATCTCATCCCGTGGGTTCATTGGCATTGGGGGTGGCGGAGAAGTGTTTGGTTAAATGCTGTAGTTCATCTTTTAATGACTGGAGGGTGACATGCTGTAGGAGAGGACACTCACCTGGGGCTCGACCAGCCATGTTTTAGGTCTCTTGCCCGGTCCAGGCTGGTAGAGGTAAGCAGAGTATACGGGAATACGCCTGTTCCTGTCGTACAGGGTGGCAAAGTAATACTGGTTCTTGTAAAGCTGGCAGATCCAGGCTGGGCTCTCCGGCTCCAGGGCTTCATTTGGGGGAGTTTCACGGAAGAAAAACTGGGGGCATGAACTTTCAAAGGATGTCACCACCTCACTGCATCCCAGCCAGAGGCAGCTCGCCAAGACCTGCAGCAGCAGCAGCAACAGCATCGCGGGGAGGATTTCAAGTGAAGGGCTCTGGCTCACCTGGAGGGCAAATGCAGAGATACACTCAACCTGGAGAAAGCTCATCATGGCCTGGAGTCATTTTTGTGCTTGTGGGACACAGCTGGCAGAGGAGGGGACTATGAGACACCAAGGAGGGGACAACTACTGTTCTCCTGGATATGGAAAAATCAACAGTGGAATGAAGGTGAAATCCAAAATAGGTTTTAGGTGCCTAGAGGAGGCAGCAGTGGGAACAATTAGCCCGTCTGAGGAGGGATTCAAATCCACCCCACGTCTAATCAGCTCACACAGCAAAGTTTTCTTAGAACTGAGGCATGGTGTGGGGACAAGGCCATTTCTTCCAACCTACTCGTGTTGGCCAAGAGCTCAGCTTTTACGCTGGCACTGGAGAAAAAAGCCTGAAGCAACCCAGGGGCTGGAAGCCCCTTATTTCAGAACACCATCTCGCTCCTTTCTGCTCTGAGGACTGTCCCACAGCAGAGGACCTGCAGCTGGGCACGTGCTCTGCTTAGCCACCCACAGTGCTGAGCTGGGCTTTAATCTTGTGGGGGATTTGGAAGGGGAATAACAGTAACGCTGTGCATCCTACATGTCTCTGGCCCCATGCAACTTCACACCAATCTGCAGCTCCTCCGTAACTCCTCTGTGCTCACAGCAGGGTTAGTCTCCCCTAAAGCTGGGTCAGATGTTTAACCCAAAGTGGTCCAGCTTGGGGTCCTGGCTCTCAGCTGACAGTGGGAAACGTGCGTCCTGCTGCTCAGCTTGCATTTTCACGGTGTCCAACCCCAGGCAATGAGCTTGCAGACACATGGCTGCAGAAAGAGAAGGGGTCAAGCAGATGGCAGCAGCAAGCAAGAGGGATGACACCTTTATCTTATCAGCACCCTGGCTGCTGCTGTAGCAATGCAGATACTGAGGGGCAGCTCTTCCCACGGTTGCATGTTGATGCCCATGCACATCTTTAGCTTTGCTGATTGTTTTTCCTGTAAGGTAAGAGGCACCAGTGCAGGAATTTCTATTTCTGGAACACAAACAAGTGCTATTTTGTCTTTCCCAGGTGTTGACATGATTTTCAGCAGTCAGCAAGATCTTTCTTTTTGGAGAAAACTGCTGAAAAACTCCCTGTGATGCTGGCAGCAGTGCAGGGTGCTTCCTCTTCTTTCAGGTGCACCGCAGGCTTTGGGATAGCAGTGATATTTCTGATTTCATTGATAGACATTTGATGGAGTGGTTTTAAAATAATTAGCATTTTAAATAAAGCAGGCAGGACAAGAAACTAAAAGGATTAATGGGAGAGAAAGCTGCCATGGCCTCTGAAACATGAACCCCACCTTTTGTTGGGGAGGTGCCTGAGCTGAGGACAACTGAAGGCTTGAAAACTCACCTTGCACGCTTGCTCTTTTCTTATTCTTTTCCCTAACCCTCATCTATTAATTTCCATTGGATTCAAGATATTGAGCTAGATATACCCTCGCTCTGACCTAAGTCATCTGGTCCTTTATGTCTTTACTAGTGCTGGATCAGGAACGTGGTGACCAGTAAGCTGAAAACTGAGACAAGTGAACCACAAGAAATGACTTACTACAATGTTCTGCAGAGCATGACTCTATCTGCCCCATCCCAGGCAGAAAAGTTACTGAAAAGTCTTTCTTTTGCACCACCCCCTGCACGAGCTTAAAATACATCTAACTAACTTAATATCAGGTATATAGAAACCAACCTACCGTGTGAAAGAGCGGCACATAAATATTTTTACTCACAGGACTCTGCTTGCCCCAAAGTGGTAGAGGACTTTCAAATGTCTCTGGTACAGTCTGAAACCGGCTGTGACCTCAGGGTGGTTTATATAGATTTCTTTAACAGGGTTTAGCATAAATTTGTCCAGGGGTGGAGCCAGGACCTGTGTTTTTCCAGAGGTCTTTTCCAAGGTCATGGTTGGAATTATGGTACTCGATAAGCTCCGTCCCCCTCTTATTCAACAGTATGATGTGAATTTTCCAGGTGACTTGGCAAGTGAAACTTAATTATGCAAGGGGTTTTATGGCATTTCTGATAACCTTGAATCAAGTCTTCCCTACAGCTATGAGCCAAACTCTGTCAGTGGGCCAAAACAAGACCTTGAATCTACCCTTTCCCAGCGCTGCACACGAAAGAGGCTGCAACCCTCCCATCTGCTTGGTGCGTGCTGTAATCGACAGGCAGTATGTCTAAGGTAAGCGATGGTGCCAGAGCAGGTGTAAAGGAGTGCCTGGCGGCACTAGCCACCCTCAGATCAGGAGGGCACTCTGCCCCCAGCATCTTCAGTGCATCTTGTACAACCTTTGTCAGGCTCCTGTGCTGCAGGCAGGGGCATTCAGATGCAACCCAATGCCTGGTGTTTGCTCTTAGCTAACCGAGACCTTGCCGGAGCCTAGGCAATAGTTCTTCCTCAAAGAGGCGTCCAAGACAAGCAGGACAAATTGCAATCATCAAGATGAATAATTAAAAAAAGCAGGGCCGAATCTGTTTTCCTACAGTTAGACATCTCAGCTGAGCATCAGGCATCTCCTTGTGCATCTGTTCCCAAGGCTTCCCATGCTGATAGTTTCCTCAAAGCATCCTTCGCCAGGTTCAACATTTGGCTGGGGCAGCAGGTGAGCGGCAGGAATACTGCCACCACTTCAGAGCATCCCACCAGGTTTGGGTGACATTTCCAGATGGATGACACATTGCCAGAGCTGCCGAGGGCTTCAGATCTAATCAGATCTGGGGGATCAGCTTCTGGGAGTGCCAGTCCATAGTGGGGTAGTTTATTTCCTTTGGGAATAGCATTCCTTCTTTGAGGTTTTGATCCAAGCATCACCAAAAGTGACTTTTTTCTTTCCTGGAGCCCACCTGATTTTATTATTTTTTCAGAGACCAGGGATTAGCTCATGTGGTGGCAATTTCCAAGCTTCTTCCAAACTCTTCTGCCTCTAAGTGTCTCTCTCATATTCTCCAGATCTTTCCTTTTCTGTGCTTGAGTTTCTTTCCCAAGTCATTCCTTCTGTCCTTGCCCTCCTTAACATCAAATGTTAAAGAGCTGCAAAATACAGTGCATGCATAAACCCTCACTTTCTCCTGGGAGGGTGGATATTAGAGCTCAGCAACTGCAGCCCACACTTTGTCTCATGCATTTAATTTGAAGCTAAGGAAACACTTTAAATATGTAGTCAATGATGAGAAAGGCGCAAGAGCTTACCCTGAAGCAGTCTCAGAACAAGCAGCTGAGCTGTTGCTTCACTCTTCTCCCTGGAGAAATAGTTGTCTGATCCCTCAAGAGTCCCACTGCAATATATACCTGGTCATAAATCCGCCCCTTCTCATAAAAAGGGAAACTCGGAGAAAAGAGAGGATTTTTACTGTTATTCAGGGGGGATTTGTTCATGCCTGCCCAGAAATGGGTTGACAATTGCTGTTTGCTGTTTCCTCAGGATCTCTCCCAAGTTTGCTGACTTGCAGCATCACGTGTCAGCAGCAGATAACTGTGTCTGGTGATGTCCCTTTCCATTTCCTCATTCCTCCCAGGGCACCGCCGCTGCCGCTGCAGCTCCTGCGTCCCGTCCTGCTCCCTGCAGACCCTCTCTGGTGGCACTCGCCTGACCAGCCTGCCTCTGAGCACACACAGATGTTCATAGCCTGCTCTTCTACAGCATCTCAGAATATAATTAATGTGGTCAGGCTATATGTTTTCCCTTCAGAGATGGTGAAGGCTTTGTAATAGCACTTATTAATGCCATCCTGCAGACCCTGGGGGCACCCTTCGCTCTCTGCTTGCTGCTGTACAGCCACTGCTGAGCTCATGTTCAAATTGGATCTCAATCTGTCCAGAAAGGAGGTTGGTGGAGACCGTTTTCTTCCCTTAGGAGTGAATAAAAGGGATTTGAGGGGCTGGACACAGAGAATAAGGTTTGGTAGGCTGTGCTCTCTTGACCTCAGTGGCCAGAGGGAATGAGAAGGGTTGGCTCCTGTGGTCTCTCTAAGGGCAGCTGGAGAAAAGATGCTGGTTTCCTACATTATTAGTGGGGTGGAAATGGGACTAAAGACAGTTAATGATTATGACCAAGAATCATCAGAAAAGGGCCTGACAAAAGTCAGGGACTCTAAGAAGGGTCCCTTGTCCTGAGCTGCATGTTGGAGCAGAGTTAAAGGGGTCTGGCAATATTCTGTGCACATTTTGATTAAAAGCTGTGGGGAGCATGACTGTTCTATCTTGGATTTTTCATTTCTATACAGACCCCTACTCCTGCTGCGTGTCTTACCCTATATCTCTCTAAACCCCAAGGGTTCAGCCCAGTAAAAGCATCAATGGGCAGCAGTTCCTTGCACTGGATTTCACCCCCTGAGCTCTGCCTTTGCCCTCTGTGTCTGATCCTGATACTTTCTGCTGGTGCAAGGGCTTGGTCGTTGAAAGCATGTCTTGAGGTGTTGGAGCTATGGGAGCAATGGGATTCTGTGACTCTAGTTTAAAACAGCATTTGGCAGACATTTCTGAATAGCAAAGGGCTGAGCTTGATGTCCTTGTTGGCCTTCTGCTTTTAACACAGTAAAGTATAAGGTCGTGGTTGGAGTGGTGCCACTTACAAAAAGTCGTTACATACAGAGAAAGGAAGAGGACTGGCAGTCAACACCAAGTTTCTTCCTTTTTCAAAAAGTACTTAAAATAGCCACAGTGAAACAGCAAGCAGCCCAAGCAGATACCAGCTTAGCTAACACAACCAGTACCCAGCTGTGCTATCAAGGACGCAATGGAAACACAGTTCAAGGTTTCAAAAGGCCTGATGGTGAAATCCCAAGCAAAGCAGTTTGCAGCAAGCCAGTCTTGGATAACAAAAAGTTCTTCCATGTAATTGGTGTCAACAAAAGCTAACCTAGGTTAACTCTTATGGTGGACAAGTGAAACTGTTTTAAACCCTTATGTCGGCATTTCTTTTGGAAATGGAGAAAAATTAGTCCAGTTTAGTTGTGAACGAATGAGCAGTGGGAATGGAACCAAACTCTTCCACTTGTCCACAGTTTTAACTAACCTGGGCAAACTTTCCTGAGTTTATCCCAGAAATGTACTGTGTCTAAAATACAGGTAACAGTACAGGGATACTGTGGCAATGAGTTGGTTGTTATAATGGGAAATAACCAGAAGCACCCATGAACCTCTCATCCTACTCCTGAGGTCTGTGAGGTTGTGCTTTTGCATATCACTGATTTTTATAAAAATTGTGCTCTGATGCTTAGTAACTGGCACTGTTCAGCCTTTCACATCAGTGTAGGCAGTGCCTATGTGTTGTCTAGAGCTGTGCACTTTCTGGATGGAGAAGTGATGTGAGTGATGTTGAATGAACTCTCCTGCAGGCCAGCTCCCATGTGGTCTGTCCTGTAAGACAAACCTTCGTTTCTTCAACTTGTAAAGTTCAGAGATGGAAAAATCCCATTGGGCCCTCCAGTCTTCTCCTAGTTGGGAGCCCAGAGATTCATAGATGAAGTACTTCCAATAATTTTTCCTTGTCATGGTTGTAAAGAAACAGGACTTAAAGCACTTTTCTAGGGAAAGTGTATCAAATTCCAGATCTGGTTTCTCCATGATGACGTCCTCCTAAGAACTACCTCAGTTTTCTTTCTATCAGATGCTAAAAACAGCAGTCCAGCCTCCTGCTCAAAGCAGGGCAAGCTATGAGGTAGCTGTCGAAATGCAGGGAAATGCAAATACCTCTTGTGACTGCAGTGTAGGAAAACCAGGATTTTGAACCAGCATCATCAAGGAGAGCACTACTACTGCAGAAAAAGAGGTGCCACCAAAGCCTTCTCTGGAGGCTTTGGTCCCCATGGAAGAAGCAAGTGAATAGCCAAAGAAATGCTAAGTAGATTGAGCACTGCAGGTCTTGGGGAAGGAGTAAATCACAGCAGCAGAAGCCAAATGGGCATGAGAAAACAAAATGTAAGGAAGAGAAATGTTGCTTGGGCATGTGAAATGAGATGTATGCTGTTCTGGACTGTTCTCCTTAGAGGGCAGCAAAGATCCTGGTATCCCATGGCCACAGGCAGGACTTAAACATGTCCAGATGCTGAACATCCCATCCTCATTGATCTGTGTGTCACCTCTGGTTCTGGGAGGTACTCTGCTGATGGCAGCAACGACAGACAGGGAATGCAGACACCTCAAAGCCAGCAGACTCTTTTGTAGCAACCAGGATGCTGAGACATGCATGTCTCACTACTGTTATGCCAAGTACGTTCACCTTTGCCAGGTGTTCGGATGAGTGTGAGCTTCAAGTCATGGTTCAAAAACTGACCTAGATCAGACCAAAGATTTGAGGTGCCTGGCAAAGGCAGCAGCTGCTTCTTCTGTCCTCCCCAGGGTCCCAGAAGTGCTCTGTTATGCACCTCTCCATTAAGGAATGTGGCCCCTCTCCCATGCAATCACCATAACCCTTGTCCAGGGCCATGTGAAAATTTCACATTCATGGAGAAGATGCAGGGAAAAGGGAAAGATGTAAAAGACCTGCTGGGTAGTCTAATCCTTCCAAGGAGACCAGGTATGTATTATCCATTTTAAACTATTTACCTTGAGCTGTTCTTCTATGCAACATGCCAAATGCTGGCTTATAGCAATCCTTGCATTTTGGAGACAAGTGTGTTCAATCCATCCTTTCCCCATAAGGATCAAGTGTTTTTATTATAGTACGGTTCAGCTGAAAAAGCTGGCACGTGATTTGGGTAACTTTAGTTGCATTAATGCCACCAGACTGAGTGCCTTGGTCCCTGTGCATGCAGAGCAAGTAACACTTTGGTGAGAGTGGGGTCTCCCCCTTGTCACCAATGAAGCATCACCCCACTACAAACACTCACTGGCTGAGAGCTGTTGGGTTGCCTGTGGTTACTTTCACTCTTTCAGTTTCGTTCAGCTTTGGAGACCAAAAATTTGTTATTTTCAGTTTCTGATTCTCGTGCAGCAGCACAGAGTCCGCTGGGGAGGATTAGGCAATAACTGAAATCCCTCATCACAGATGCACACCAGTGCTTCTGTGGGTTGGGTGTTGACGGATGAAGAGACGGTGGCAAGGAAAAAGCAGGAGATTTGCCTGGGAGCAGAGGCAAAATGTGGACAGCAAAAGCAGTGATGTAACACTGATGTAGAAGGAAGAGCACTGTGTTTGTACCTATGACAGTCTTAAAATAATCTTACATTAAAATCTTACAAAGGATTGTAAGAGATGCCCATCACCAAAATCTCTATATTCATTCATCTGAACTCAGGCGTTTGAAAAAGAGATTTTCAAACCTGCACTTTATAGTCAATGGAGAGAAAAAGGTGTCTCCAGAGATGAGTTAGTGTTAGCCCCAATTAAGCAAATGTAAAATGGTTCAAATTAAAGCATTTATTTCTGTGCTGAGTATAAAGGCAGTGAAAGCTGATAGCTTGGTCACAGATGTCTGACTTTTAGATATGTAAAAGCTTTGTGCATTAAATCCACCCCCTCTCTTGGTGACTCTGGATTTGGGGTATATCTAGAAAAGCATTGCAAGCCCAGTCACACCATCACTGGGTCACGTCTCCAGGTCTCGAAGCATCTCTTTCCCACGTACCCAGGAAGAAGCTCAGTTCTTGCACTGTGGTATGAAAATCAGCAGAGACTTACTGCGTTTTAACACCTTTTGTGGACTGGAACGGTTGCAGATGCAGTCTAGGTTATGTCAGACAGATTGGTTTCCCCACGGAAAAAAAAAATTTGTTTGCACAAATTTCAAGAAACTCAACCCCATGACTCAGGGCGAGGAGGGCTGCTGGCTTCTGGCTGATTTTATGGTGCTGCACTAAAAAAGGCAAGTGCTGAATCGATGGGGGAATCCTGCCAGTGAGGCCAGGGCTGGGCGGTCAGGGATGGAGGCGGTGTGTGCTTGTGGGAGGAAAAGCAGGGACCACGCACATTTGGGTCTGTAAGCACAGATCACTCCTGACTAGATCTTCCTAGCAACGCCCCCGCACACGGCCTAGGTCACAAACGATTAGCACCAAAGGGGAGGTCTAGACAGATCTGGGATTTGGCTTTTTGCATTTTCTAGGGCTCATCAGGCCCCTTTCTTCCATCCCTCCAGTTCGCTTCTCCCTCAAAGAGCTCCCTCATTCAACTAAGCAGCACGGCAGCTTTGCAGCTGTACCCGAAACAGCCAGCCCCAGACTTCAGCACAGCCTGTCAGGGCGATTCCATGAGCAGATGCACTTTCCCTGCAAGCCTGGAGTACGTCCCAGTCCCCCTTCTCCGAGCTTTGCTCGCCTTTATGGGCAGTGGGTCACTCTCCACCACCAGCACCAAGCTGATGCCCTGCTCTGGCTGGCTGCTGGGCTCGGTGACAGCAAGGGAGATCAAAGGGCAGGAGGTTGGACTGGAAAGTATCTCACGCCCTTCAGCTGTCCCTCAGGTAAAATCGTAGTCCCAAGACATTAAAGCTTTATCTGGAGCCTGAACCTGTGGGATTTCTTTCCTTCCACCGTGCAGCGATGACAGCACGCTTCTTCATAAGCTACAGCAACACTCACACTGTGCTTCGATTTCATGAACATGCTGGTCTATACGGAAACTAGTCCATGCTGTGGTTTCACATATCTTTAAAAGGATGAAATATCTTTAATTAATAATACAACCTGTTTATTAAGCCTCCTTTGATTTCTCTACCTCGAGGATGTGTGTGTACTGGGGCCAGGATTTCACCATGTACGCGGGAATCCTAAATCCTGTTGAGACTTGGCTGGTTTGAAGCTGCCCGGAGGTCTGCTACCAAGGTGGCCTGAGGCATGGAGCACACATCTTTGGAAAATAAGTTGAGGGATTCAGGTTTGCTGAGTCTGGCAAAGGGGAGGCTGAAGGGCAGCCTAACAGCTGCCTACAGCTGCTCGGAAGGGCAACGATAAGGATGCCAGGATCCTCGTGGGAGAGCCAGGCACGATGGCAAAGGGCAGCAGCCACAGACTGTGGCTTGGGAGGTGCAGGTTGGACAGCAGGACAAAAAATGTCTCGAGGCGGATAACACATTGCTGCGACAAGTTGTTGGGAAATGACAAATGATGAGTTGTGGAGGTGACTCAAGGCTTAGCTGGATGGAACCATGGCTAAGGCAGTTTAGAGCTGACAGGGCTTCTGATTCAGGCAGGGGGGTGAGTTAGAGCCCTCCAGCTGCTGTTGCCAACCAGCATTTCTATGACCCTATGGTAGATGCACCTCCCATCTCCTCCTCCTGCTGCCCTGCCCTGCCCCAACACACTCAGATATTACCTGGAAAATTAAAACAAGGCAGTAGATAGCCAGATTCCCTGGTCCTGAGAGTTGTACATTAAACTCTTCCTACAGCCCAAAGCCATGAAAAACCACAATCACATACCTCAGACAGCCAAGAGGAGGGCACGTTTCCAGATTCCTGGTTCAGACTCCTTTGGAGGATAGGCACTGAACAGATGAGACCCCATCAGCTCATCTCCCCTCGCAAGGAGAGACTGATGATAACCAATGGTCTCTGCACCGACCCAGTTCCTCTGCTAGCCGTGCAAAATCACCCCAACGGTGAGAGAACCGCGCTTCAGCCACTCGGGAGCCACAGGCTGGCCCTCTCTGCAATAAATACAGGCTGTGTTACTGCACATTAATTATGCTGAGGGTAATTAGCAGTTACGTCAACATGAAGATTTCCAGTTAGGCTGCTGGCTCACTCTACATGGAAATTAGGTTGTTGATTGTGAGCAGAAATATGTCAGACCAAACTCCAGAGGAAAAGCCTCACTGCTAATTAGGAAGAGCATCCCCTTTGGTCAGGGGTTGTGCCTTGGGACATTTCTGCCGGACTTGGCATCCCCTGAGGCCCAGGGATGTGGCACGGCAGGAAGAGCCAGCTGTCCGCGATGTCCTGATCTTCACTTCACCTCTGAAGATGTCAGCTCCACTCATCCAGTGCTCACCGCCTCTAGCCAGAAGAGACGTGATAACGCTGCATCGTAGGAGCGTGGCAGATCCTGACGATACACAGGCAACATCTTCTGTTAAGAGACGGAAGCTGTGATTTAAGAGAAAGCCCTCAGAGATGCTGAAGCTGCCAGCGGAAAACTTACTCCTGTTATGTATAATCTTAACTATGTGTTTTGTCATTTTGTATTTTTGTGACTTTCTTGACGTTACTGAAAAATCCAGACTTCTAAGTAAACAGATCCTTCATTCATAACTCTTACTTAGTGCTCACACTTGTCGATTCCTGAACATATCTGTGATAAAAGGATTCAGACATAACACTTAGCTTTTAGGAAGGTGATAAAACCACTGGATATTAAGTGCTAAAATACCACTTAGGTTGATCTTAGGAGTTTATTCAACAAAGTGACTAAGTTTAAGTTAGGATCTGTCTTTAAGAGAGCATGAGCAAATAGCCTGCTCTTCCCAGCCTCAGGGTGATGGCTTTTCTTGGAATGGATGAAGAGAACGAGCCAACCACTTGAGTGCATATGGTGGGAGGTCACCGCGAAACCCGTTCCATTTTGAGTGCCTGTTAAAGTTTTCTGAGTGCCTTGAAAGGATGTAGGCGTTAAAGACTGCGATTAAATCTAAAATCAATGAAATCTGCTCTCTACTACCTGCTAGTTAAAATTTGCATCCGGCATATAAGCTGAGGACCAGTGGGAACAGAGAGACAGCGCTCAGACACAGAGGCCCGCTGCTGCATCATGGTGTGTGGGTGAAGAAAGTAGCTAGGACTCGAATCCTGGCCAGGAACATTTCCTAATGAAGCTGTATTCACAAGAAACTGGCCCTTGAAGCCAGACTAACACAGACAAACAATTGCAACAACCCTCTCCTAGCTCGCCCTGTCAAAATTACTCAGGCTCCCAGATGTGTTCCTAGAGCTCAGTTGATGGCTAAGTAGGATTCGTCCTGTTGAAGAGCTACTTCTCAGCACTCCCTTCAGAGTCAATAAATGATGAATCCACATTTCCAGGGCACAGTTCACACCAGGCAGATGAAGTGAATTATATTAGAAAAGTGCTTATTTCTCTTTGATGACTATAAGGGATCCCAGGGTGACAAGCTCTGATTTCCACCTCTAAGATTACACAAGATGAGTCCCACTTTATGTCGCTATCTCTACATACATGATGACTATTTTATATTACTTAGCCAAAGCCTAACATAAAAATATAAAAGCTATCCTTTTTCAAAGCCCTGTCCTTAGGGACAGACATCTGATGCAAACAGCCCCTCCTCATTCATTCTCATGACCTTGGTATGGCAATCCAGCGGGAATTCCAGGGGAGTTTCATAACCCTCTAGGAGGACCTGCTGCACTTGCAGCACCTTTTCTGTGTGGCAGGATGCTCCCTGGAGGGCACAACAGAAAAATAATCAGTGTAGCGAGGAATAGGAGGGAAGGATGCACCTTATGCAATTCAGTCTTGGTGTTCTTAGATCCAGTAATCTGATGGGGTTGAAGAAGCCAACAGAGGGTAAGGGGCAGAGATATTTTTCTCTTACTTCTTGGCAGGGTTGGTTGAGTTTAGAGTAGTGCTCTGCATGTTCCCCAAGGCCTGAACAGCTCAGGGGAAGGTCACCTTCTGTGAAGATAAGCTCATGCTAAACTAGCTACGGGCTAGATGCAGATTTGGGGTGCTTGAGAAGTGAAGTCAAAAGCTCTTTGTGCAGGTGACTTGCTCTGAGTCAGACCTCCTGCTAGACCAAGAGCTAGCTCATGGATGCAGTAGTGTCAGCTTATGCTTGCTCTAGGCTGACTCCTCCCCTTGTCATGCAGCCTTACCCTGTAACTCAGCCCAAAGGGATGACCTCAGGGAGCTGAGCACAACCCAAGAGGACTAGTGACACTTCCCTTGTGGCTTGGTTTTCTGCTGGACATACCACTTTGTGCAATATGGCCATTGCCAATAGGATGCGTGAGAAAATCCTGAGTTTTGAGGCGATGGATGCAGAATTCAGTGCTCATTCTCACTATCAGCACGCGGAGAACATGTTTACTATAAAAATATACCTGTGTTCATAATAAGCAAGTGGGGAAATTTGAAACGGGTATTTCCAGGAGTATGTCAACAAGATACGGTGAGTCATGAACTGTGGTAAGCTAAAGTCAGCATTTCCTTTGTTTTGTGGGCTTCTGCACCAACATGGTTTTGAAAGTGTTGTATACGGGCAGCACCTGTCTTTCCAAGTAGGAGAGAGAGGAATGGGCACACGGAGGGCTGATGGGTCTACAGATCAAACTTGAGCAAGGTGAGGAAATGAGCCACAACAACAGGCAAATTCTTCAGTGATGAACAAAGATTTTCCTCAAACAGAAGCAGACAGGAACCTGGCAGGGAAATGCAGAAACCTGCACGCAGCCAGCTCAGACCTCACCTCAGCTGGCTCTTTGATGCCTTTCTGAAAATGAAGGTGCTTCCCTAGAACACAAAATTCACAGCAAGGACCGACTGCCAGGACCGATCTTTCAGCAGGGGATACCTGCCAGGGCAGAGAAGGTAGCTGATGAGGTTAGGTAAGTGCTGGGCAGCAGCAGCACCCTTGTGTCTAGGCAAGCTAGTTGACCTGCAGTCCACCATATGGATCTAACGAGAGGCTGTTTTGCTCTGGAAAAGCAAAAGCAGAAGTATCTGCTGACACCAGCGAGGAAACCAGCCCAGCAAAACTGGTTTACAGGAGATGCATTTGAAATCCAGACTGGCTGATAAGAGGCAGATCCCATTAGTAATAAATTTTTGGAGGTTTTTTTAGGTGTTTCTGCATGTTTAATCTTCGGGGCTGGACCACGCCCGGTTGCCCTCACTGGATCTCTGGGTTGTTTTGGTAGAAACAGTCATATTCACCAGTTCTGAGTACAGGCTGTTGTGCCTGGGCAAAGCAAGAGCAAATGCCACCAGCGGTGTTTGCTGGGAGTGGGGAACCCTAAACCAGAAGCAGACCAACCTCACGGTGGAGGTACTAGATGCTAAGTGGTGGGCTTGCTCAAACTGTCCAATGTCAACTCTTGGAGACACCATAAAACTCGGGATGGAGTCAACTTTGAGCAGCCTGATCTAGAATTGATGTTAGATCTGCTGCAAGCAAAAGTCTGGACTCTCCAGAGCTCCCTTCCAACCTCAGCCCTTCCACGATGATCTCTTTGTTCATGCCTGGGCTTCACAAGATGTGAGGTGTAGCTTCAGCAGGAGCCAGCTCTGTGTCTCTCGTGTGGATGCTGATTCCACAGGAGGAATGAATGAGATTGACCTGGAATTTGGCACCTACATCTCTTTTTTTTTTTTTTCCTTTCTTTTCCTTTCTCTCCTGTATCTGCAAAAACTAGAAGTCTCTGTTAAAGAAACCACCTTCCTATGGTTACAAAGGAGGTGGGGGGGAAGGAGTCAGCATGGAGTCAAGTCCAACCTCAAATGTCAAAAGGCAGATCTTCATAAACCCACGGGCATTATGAAAGAAATCTGGAGAGTTATTCAAAATAAGACCAACATACAGGTCAATGTGGGTAAGGATGGAGCAAGAAGAAGGTAGAAAACACCAGGTTTAGAGCTTGCTTTCAATGTCCTGATTCTTGTTTTGAAGCCTGCCGCAAACCTAAATCACAGAAATCAGCACAAAATGCATTGGCTGATACTTTTCGGGTTTTTTTGGCGGCAACAAAAGTTTCTGCTGAATGCAGAGCCATTACTATCAGCCCCAACACGGTATCCTGGGAGGTGTGCCACAGGAAACACAACACTGAGAACACAACTCTTTCTGTACCCCTTGCACCCTTCTGGATATCCCCTGTGGATGCTTTATTTGGAAAGCACGTTGGGGTCAGTGGCACAAACCTGCCATTTAAATCCATGCGTTTATTTAACATCAGCCATTCAAAACATAATTCTTCTGCAGGATTAAAACAGGTAACACCCCTCTTTATTGTAACCTAGGGCAACACTCAGCCAGATTATTCCATTACAGAGCTCATCTCTCCTAAAGATCACAGATGCCCTCCAGCTATTTGGGTACTGTTCGTCAGTGATTACAACATGAAGTCTTCTGCTCATCTGAGATTCTTTCTCTGCGTGTCATGCTGTATATTGAACTTTTATTTTTGCTCTTGGAAAACACTCAAATGTTCGGAAGAGAAAATAGAGGAGCAGACTTAAAGATGTTATTTACTCTCAAATGACTCCTTCGTGCTTCAAATTATTTTCATTTAGCATTCATTCAGGCAGCTCATCTAGGTAGCCTTTAAAAGGCCTCATGTTGTTTATTCTCAGTCATCCAAACAAATTGGCCTGCAGGAACAATCTGTCCCTGAATACAGTAAATAACATTTACTAATGGCAGGTAAAAGCTTGTAGCTTTATTGGTTCCTCTAGCAGTTATGGACTGACCTTCTAGTAGAAGATGAATTTCAGTACAAGTTACAAACATCACAGTTAATATTTTTCAGTTTCATTATTGCAATTAATTGCAATAAGGTTAGATAACATTATTGATAAACTGAAGGGGGGGCGGGGGGGGAAGACAGTATGGATAATTTCTTTATCTACCTTCTGCCCAGTGATGTTCAAGGGCAAAACACACACAGGCACAAGGTAGTAAAAACTCTGGACTTTTTTGCTTCCTGACTATGTTATTTCAACAAAACCCATCCCGAAAGTCCCACCTTCCTAGCCTGAAAGCTGCCAGACTTTCAACAATGTACCTCAACAACCAAACATAAGGCAACCAGGTTTTACTTTCCAAAAACCCGACTATTTTTAATACATGCATTTCACTCCATCCCATCCAGGGCATTCCAAAGACATCGCACAAGAGGAGAAAAACAGCCTGCCCAGCACCCCGCGCTCTGCACAGCGCTGAGGTGCCTCACCGGGGAAGGGGCTTTTCCCCAGGAGCCACCACCTCTCTGCATTGCTTTGCAAATGGGAAAGCCATTTTTCTGTTATTTTGATTGTAGGAGCAGCAAAGCTGCCTCGCTGAGCATCAGCAACTCCGACACAGGAAAGGGGGTTGCGTGCAGCGCGCGTGAGATAGCGCTCAGCCGTCGCGCGTAGGAAGTGGTGCGATGCTTCCACGTACGCGGCGGTTACTGAGACCGCAGCACCTCGGTTTTGGCTGGGGACTGACACGAGCGCAGCAAGCCAGCCGTCTTGGATCCTCGCCCCAATGCAGAAAAGCTCTTTATCTTTGAACCGAGCTACCCAAGTCAGAAAGAGCTGAACTGCAACTGGGTTCCGCTGGCAAAACACCGTGGTGTTCGCTTAACTTGCAAACACAGGGGAAATTCTTTATGAGAGATGTCAGACCTGGTCCTCCTTTGACTTGTCTCTGCTATTATGAAAAACACCCCGCCAGCTGCAGGAACAAGAGCCAGGATTTCCTGAGCTCGGATCTCAGCTTTGATGGAGACTTGCCGGAGGACCATTGCAAACTCATAAATCCTCTGCCTCAGCCTCCCTCCCTCGATATGACCGACAAAAAACTCTTGGGAGCTTGCGAGCGTCCCAAACTGCACAGCAGATGGACCTGGAAAGGACATTTAGTTCATTGCCAGCCTCCAGAAAAGTTCAACCCAGCGTATCCCATTCCTGGCAGCTGCCTGTCCCCTCTACTCACAAGAACCTCGTTGTTGTAGACGCAGCCGCAAGCCTGGGCAATGCATGCCTACCTGCATTACCTAACTGCATTGGCTGCCCTTGCTGCTGGATTTTTTTTGTTTTGTTTTGTTCATGTTGTAAATCCTAAATGTGTTTGTTACTGAAATCGCTGAAAGATTGATTTAACGTTCAGCGCATCAGCACTTCAAAGAGGAGGTGGTCAGCCTTCCTGTACTACAAGCTGCGATTCAGGACAGCTCCACAGTTTCATAATTGAAAAGATTTTTTACATGAGACAGGCAACAGGGGAAATAACACACAAATTTGCTCTTTATTTTAGGTCCCGGAATCTGCTCTTTCCCTTAGTGAATGATTTTACAACTAACCATTATTTTTGTTCTTTACAAGTGTCTGCTTTGGAAGAGTTTTGAAATTCAGATTTACAACGGCTTGTAGATGAACACAAGTGTGCCTGAGTGCTTGACTTTGATTTTAGGAGAAGCAAAACTGCTTGACTCAATTTAAAATAAACAATAATGGCATCTCAAGCACAAAGTTCTCTAAAGTGAAGGAAAGGAGCATCATTATAGGTACAGTAAATCTCAGGCTCTTCATTGACCTCAGCATCAGGAGGTGGCATACAGAAAGCAGAAACTAGGTCAGCTCCAAAAAGATAAGCCTCCTTGTATGGAGCATGCTGGGACTAAATCAGAAAGGCCAAAACATAACATAAAGCTTATCTGGGGCAAGGGAAAATCCTTTCTTATGTGCTCTGACCCTCAAAATATGACCAGGAGGCGCTCTGATCTGCTGCTCAGTGCAGGGGGGAGGTTATGGACGGGTGATACCTGCAAGCTGAAAGTGCCCAGAAGCAGCAAATGCTTTCAGCCTGCCTGGGTCTCAGGGACTCTTGTGAGATACTTAAAAATAGCCACTAGAAGTTGTCTTGGGGAACTTGAGCAGGGTGAGACGATGCTTTCAGCTTAAGAAAGGGAAGAAGTCATGCTTATCTTAAAAAAAAGAAAGAATTGGGAGGAAAAGATGGATCCTGGAACCTATAGACTGGGAGGATGAATTTCATTTCATTCCAGAACCACTGCTGAGACCAAATTTCTGCAAGCACCTGGAAAATAACAGAGTAACAGGAGTGAGGGGTTTGTCAAGACCAGGTTTTCTCAAAGCAGTGTGATTTCCTCTTCTGATCTGGTAACAGACCTTGAGGGTGAGGGCGAGGAAGATGATTTCACATCGCTTCTCTTTACAAAGACTTTGGATTATGTCTCCTGTGGCATTATTTGAGAGACCAAAGGCTGACGCAGTGCGCTGGGATACATGTGGGAAGTGCTGCAGAGTGCTCCCACGGAGCTGCCTTTCATGGTCCACACCAGACTGGAAGAACATAGCCATGGGTCTCCACAAAGTCTGTCCAAGGTCCTGTTCAATGTCTTCATTGGTACTTTAGCTGATGGAGGAGACTGTATCCTTACTAAATTCACAGACTGTTCCAGGCCAGAAAGGAGTCCAAGGACATGAGGGAGCGGAACTACTATTCAAAGTGATCAAAACTAATAACAGAAATATTCGGGGGGGGGAACGGAACCCACCTTGAAATTCATACGCATGGTAAGAGAGCCTTCCAGACACATCAAGTAATCGTTCCACCCCATCCTGCACTGCTATTCCCACCCCACATCCACAATTAGAGTTAACAAAGATCTGAGAAGTGGAATGGATTGAATAGAGACAGAGCATAGGGTCAGACAAACCTGGGCAGTTGTTGCAGGGCAGAGCACAAGACCAGTAATTGTAGGAATCAGTGCTAATCTGAAAGTTATGATGCCTAAAGCTGTTGGTATCTGGTGGGGATGTGATGTTGGCTGTGATGGTGGTGAATCCTGTAGTCACCATGGTACAGTACACAAGGGTATCATGGTATGACATTTTGACATGAGCTTCCTCAAAGATTCAAATGCCGTCCCCAATATCAACACCAGTAAGGCCCCAGCTAGAGCGGCAGGCTGAGTTTTGGACACCTCCATCACCAAAACAAGTCAGCCAGGAGGAATCCAGGAGTGAGAGATCTCCGTTCTGAGAAACGCAACTCCTGATGCACAGCTGAAAAAATATATTGCTTTTTAAAAGGAGACTCTGGAGGGCTGGGCAGCAGCTATCAGGTACGCACCTGGTTCCAGCTCTCCTTGCCCATGCTGGATGAGACAACCACGGATTAAACTAAGCAAGACTCAGTGCAATTTGGGTTAGACATTAGGGGGGTTTCTCTAACTTTCCAGGTACTGGAACTGGCTCTCTGGGAAAGCAGTGGGATCTCCATTATGGGACAAGCTTCAGGTAAAACACAAGCATAATTACTTCTGGGGTTTGGTTGGGAAGTACATGTGATGACCTTTGAGGTCAGCCACATGTCTCTATCTCCAATCTTATGACTGTGCTTGAGTTCGCTGCTGATTTACTGTGTGCCTGAGCTCAAATGACTCAGTTTTTTGGAGATGTTTTCCTCCCACCACTAAGTCATAAAACTGAATCTTGCTCAGTTACCCTGAAAATTAGTAACTAGTGAAAATGTGCCCTGAAGGTGTGAAAGACTCCACAACTGCCTGATTAAACAACATCTGATACGCTTCTGACCAACATCCTTCCGAAATGCTTAAAAGGGCGTGATTAATCCCTGCCAGTTTCTTTTGGTTTAATGTCTTTGCAGCTGCCGTGATGCCCCTGTAGATTTGGTCTTTAGATGAGGGAAATGAAGACAAATCTTCCCCGAAGTCCTTCAGCTCGGTTGCATCTCTACCAACAGCTGTGATGAAGACACTCTTTGCTGTCCCTGAGGCCTCTGGGAAATGCTCAGCAATGAAGGGCAGTTCTGAGTCAGAGCTCCTTTCTTCTTTCACTTTACCCAATGTTTTAACTGTCTGGATCTGCCAGAGACACCAGTCCCTGGTGCCACTTTTATGTCTCTTTTCTTTGAACATGAAAGACTGTAGACCACGGTGGGTGAGCAAGACACTCTCACTTGTGGGTAGGTGCCTCCTGTAAAGTCCTTCTTTTCAATCACCAATTCAGGGGTCATCAAAATTCAGCCTGGACACCTAAAAAAGATCCGGCCATAACTGGAGGAAGCAGAGGTCCCAGCTGGAGACAGTTTCTGGGAAAACTATCCTGTCCCAGAGGCCTCCAGTGGGTTCCCTTTGTTGCAGAGGGTGAGAGGAAAACAAACGGGATCCAACGAAAGGGGGCTGGCCATTTTTAGGCAGCTGTCAGCAGACAAACCACCTCCTTCGGTACTCTGTGTTGAAGTGGCAACACTCAGAGCCACCCTGAAAAGGGAGCCACAGTCCAAGAGTCAAACTCGTAGCAGTTTCCCGACCAGCACAAGGCAGGAGGCACCTGGGGGACTTTAGGTCTGAGGATGTGGGAATCTGGACACTTGTGTCATCTGCATCTGAGCCCAGCTCAGCATCCCCCAGTGATGTGCCCAGGGTGGCACTAGAGAGGAGTGCAGGAAGAGAGCCTCCACCTTCATCTTCATCTGAGGTTGAGGCTCTGCAGAAGGCCTGGGAGCTACAGGAGCAATGTGAGACACAAACATTCATCTGTCTATAAAATCCCTTGTGGTCTCCATCCAGCCTTTTCTTCTTCCCTTTGAATCTTCTTAGTCTGCCTCTCTCCTCCTCCTGGCTCCCCTGGACCTCACAGCACTGCCCCCCTCCCTTCCTTCACACCCCCCCACCCCCCACCCCCCATCCCCTACAACCTTGGCTTCAGTTTCCCTACCTTTAACCTCACCATATGTTTACTCATATATTAGATATACTATTAATGTAAATATATTTATTCATATATCATATATCTATATATAGCAGAGAATATATATAGCAGAGAATATAGAGATGCTTCTACATGGTATGTATTCATCAGATACATGATAGGCACATTGCTGGGACTTCACCAAACAGCTCATCTACAGTTTCAGAAAGTTCAAAACCATGATTAGCTGCGTGATAGTTATTCTCCCGGTACTTGCTGTTCTGTCTGCTCTCACCTCTTCCTTGTGTCAACAGCAATTTTTTTAAGTAGCAGATCCCCTGCTTCCTATGCGGCATAGCTTTGTACCATAAGGTGGAAGGGGAATGAAGGCTCTTCTCTCTGAACAAAATCTCTACTGCAATCAAAGAGCTCGTATCTTGAGTATCCAGGCCAGATGGCACACAACCCCTACACTCCCTGAACTATCCATGATCCCACGCAGGTAACGGGCAACGTGACATTGGAGGGCACACTGTACAGTGTTTGAGTGTAACCAGACCTATGCATTCCTGCTAATGTTTGGCATTCACACCCAGAGAGGCTGCAAGAAGTGGCAGTTCCTGGACAGCAGCACTTGCTGGACACCTCGAGTCCTGGGTGTCTTCACCCCATGGTGATTAAAGCTCCCTGGGGCCAGGGTGAGCACATGCATGGTGGAGATGAGGTTCAGAAGGTGCTGAGGTTTGAAGACCAAAGCCTCATGGAGGAGCAGAATGGAGGGAACCCACAAAGCTCTGCAGGGGCTGGAGTGTGTGAAAGGGAAACTACCGCATCTGTGTTAGGTGGTTTCTCACTCGGAGTTGGGGGAAGCATATGGTTGCAAATCACTTGCTGGATGGAGGGTGTAAATCACCTTCGCAGAGGGTGGCATGGTTGCTCGTGTGCCTAGGGCTGATCTGCTGCTGCTGGGAGGATCTTCCCAGCTGCCCCAAGCATGAGGATTTGGACTGCTGATCCCCCACTTCTGGGGTGGGAGCAGAAGAAAGGGTCTCGTTTTGTTCCTGATTCCTGGTACATGTAAAGGGGAAAGGAGAGCTTGTTTTCTCTTCTCCTTTCTGGAAGAGAGACACTGTTCATGCATGTCCTTTTGAGGAAAGGAAGCTCCTCTCCACATGGCCCACATCCTGCCCAGGGAAGAGAAGGATGGGGTACAGCCTCAGAGCCAGTCATTTTCTGCAGACATGCCTAGAAATTGTCCTCAAAGCATCACCAGCAGCCGCAAGCACCATTTCACAGTGGGAGCCCACACAAACAGGGCTTGTCCAGTGGAGAGGAGAAGGCGTTTGTAATTCAGTCCCCTAAATCTCATACCCCAGTCATCCCCAAAGCAGGCAACAGAGCCGACCACCCCCAGTTATGACAGCACCATAATGGAGACAGGGGTCACTGACCAACTGATGTGACATTGCATTGCAACTCAGCACCCAAGGGAATTTTGGGCGGCTTTTTGCACTGTGAAAGGAGGGATATGTTTCCATGCAAAACACAAAGACATGACTCATGTCCTACATGCACGCAACTACTTGCTCAAGGTTGCGACCCAGGTCTACGACAGCTGGGTTTGCTCGGTAGGCTCACTCGCGCACAGGGGAAGAGGGGGACTTTCGATAGATAATAGCTGTCCAACACGCTGTCCCTGCAGCATCACCTCCAAAGGATTCGGAGTCTGAATACTTGAACTCTTGTTGACGTTCAATGGCCAATGCAACTCCCAAGAGTAAGTATCAGCCGTGGATGGGAAGTGGAGGCAAGTTTTCCCTCCTGTGTTTTCTGAGCTAGGAGCTTTAGTCATGCATGGGAAACTTACTGACTGGGAGCATGGGGGGTTGCCAGCACAGATGCTTACGATGAGAAAGTGAAAAGCAGAAGTTGAGAAGGTCACACGACAATTTCTTACCCCTGAGTGTGAAAGAACAGCAGATTCTCCTTTCAAAGAGACGCCCCAGTGCAGTCAGGGGATGGGAGCAGCATGGTGCCTCAGTAAGCTGTTCTGATCTGCCCAGTGCTGGCACTGAGTGAGCAGCTCCCAGGCATCATGCCTGGCCACCTCCTACTAGGCAGAGCCCTGGCTGGTGCGGGGTGAGGGCAGGAGGGTGCTTTGCCAGGCTGCTCCAAATCCCTAATCCCTCTTGGGAGTAACCTCAGTGCAATTTTGCCCCTTTGAGTGGATCCCACCACAGGGAGATAGAAGCAGTGCTCAATTTTATCAGGACGTGGGGTGGATGAAGCCCTGTGGGCACTGTAGAGAGATCCAGGGGGGACAGATAAAAAACCTTATTTCCTGGAGATGGAAAATAAACTGGCAGGCATGTATTATCCCTGCAGCACACACAGCATGCTGAGTGTGGTTTTCTGTTGTTCCCTGGTAGCAGCTTTCTCCTGCAGCAGTGCCAGTGATGGGCAAACCTGTGCAACACAGCAACTCACCAGCTAGGTCCACTGATAAATCCCCAAGAGATGTCTTCCCTCCAAACACCTCTCTGGCCTATATATTTCTATACCCTTTTCTTCTTTTAATTAAGACCTGGCAGAGAAGAAGGACTGGTTGGACACCTGCCCTTGAGTTTTGCCCCAGGCAGGCTGCAGCGTTCTCATCACTGCATCCCTCTGGTCCCCACAGCAGTCTCTGGAGGTCTCAAGGGATGCCTGGGGGTGCTGGAGCCAGGGCAGGATCTGCCTCTGGTTGTCCATGATTGTCCATGGGAATGGGTGCCTGTAGGTTTCTGCCAGGCTACACGGTATGTGTTTAAATCCAAAGGACCTTAACTGCAGTTGCAAGCACAAATGAGCACTGTGCATGAAAGAGCATCAGCTGCAGCTCTTCAGCTGAAAAATGACCCACTGGACTAATCTTCTTTACTTTTTCCCCCATGTAAAAATGATGTCTGAGCAGACTTGGGTGTCCAAGTGGAGCTATCTAGCACTAGGTCAATCAGCACAGTCTTGGCTGACTTTTTACATCTTACGCTTGCAAGACCCTCCTGCTCAGCCCTGGATAGCAGGAGACAAGGGTAGGAACAAGATCCAGATGTCCTGACAGAGAGCTGAGAATAAAAATAGGCACACCTGCAGCCAGCTCTGACAGCTGTCTATAAAACAAACCTCATTTACATTTCATTGCTTGGCTTGAACTGTGTTCGCGCTTCAATTCAGAGCTACTGCTGCAAGCTGGGGTCCCAGCAATGAAACAAAACAGTGGAGCTGAACATGTGAAGGCAGGATGTTTAGTCCTGCTGCTAATGGGAGCCCAGGAACCTGTTAAAAACCCAAGAAAACAGTCAACCAAACCAGATGAGCCACTGTAGCAGACAAGTGGCAAACCCAAATGAGTCAATCTAGGAATGGAAGGGGACAGCAACTGAAACTGCATCTCTTAAATTCAAAGAATGGTTGAGGCTGGAGGTCATCTGGTCCAACCGCTCAATGAACCATCTTCAGATGGTTCATCGCTGCTGTGGTAATGCTAAAGGAGACCAGCTCCAGAGGCAACATAAAATCAGAGAAAAAGTCCCAGAGGACAGCTTG
Organism: Ibycter americanus; assembly: GCA_035590275.1. Taxonomy (NCBI): domain Eukaryota; kingdom Metazoa; phylum Chordata; class Aves; order Falconiformes; family Falconidae; genus Ibycter; species Ibycter americanus. The sequence goes on along the minus strand of JAVJGI010000060.1, from coordinate 63,949,415 downwards.
TGGGTGCAGAGCCTGCTGATGTTCAAATGCTGTGCTCTGTCCCTAGGCTAATCTCAGGCCAATAGAAATTGATTGGGTTTTGAGTTCTTTTTGTGCACAAAGATGAACCTCAAAATTGAGCTTCCCCTGTCTAGCCAAAATCCATGGACTTCATATGTGGTGTCTGAGTGCCACATAATGCTAGCACGAGAGATCAGTGCTCCTGTGGTTCCTCCTACCTGCCCCAAGTGGAGCTTTATGGAGCAGTGTCCCCACCTGAGAAGACTCCCCTTTCAGTATGCTTCCTGAGGAAGGAGCACAGTTACTGAGCTACTGTGGGAACAAGGAGGATGGTTTTGTGACTTGGCTTCTACAAACATCACCATCATCCACATGGTACATGGACTTCAAGGAGAAGAGGACTGAGAATGGGAAAGGAGAACATCTGTGCTGGAGCAAAGGAGATGGAGGTGCAGCAATGACAAGGTTGGATGTCTGAAAGAATATGCCTTTTCTCATAAATAAAGGCATTAAGGCTGGGACTTAGCTGGGGATTAAAACCCGCTGCGCGTCCATATGTAGGTGTCTCCATGTGAGCCAAGTGTCTGAGTTCCCACCACAGCCAGAGAAGATCTGGTCAGTGGATGTGATGCAGCTGGCAAAACACAAGGGCACAGCTGACAACACGCAGGTGTCTGAAGTTACCTGAGGTGCCTCAGGATATCTGAGAAACCCATATAAGCCCAGCAGATACAACCCAGGTCATATGGAAGCTCATGCCTTTCTCTACTGACAGATGGAGACCAGAGGCATCTAAAATGGCACAAGACACCTGTATATTGGCAGTTAAAACACATTCATGTGGCCTTTCCTGATTTTAGCAAGGCATAGAGCTACCTGTTTAGCAGGTCTTTGTCCCTGCTTTGTCCCTTGGTTACCTGCAGCCAACCCTCCCCATACTGAGGTGGACCAAGAGGGCTGTTACACTGGAGTAGAAAGCAAGGGTGTTCTCTGACTGACATTTGTGTCCTTAAATCTTCTCTGGTAGGAACCAGAAGAGCAAGAGTCTTTCCAACAGCAGTCCTGCCTGCTGTCCCAGGCTGCGGTGGCCACTCAGCATGGGGGACAAGAGGCTTCAAGGGTTTGGTTTGGCTGATGACTTGGGTCTGCTAGCCAGGATGAAGCAGCCCTTGCGATGTACAGGAGTTGGTCGACACAGAACCAGTTTTCAACGTGCTCGTTCTGAAAGAGCAAAAGGGTTCAGACGCCTCTTTCTGAGAAAGAAAAAAAAAAAAAAAAGAAAGAAAGAAGAGGGAGAGAGCGAAAAAAAAAAGCAGCAGCACTTGTTTTTGCTGCAGGAAGTTCTCACCAATGGGAAGAAAAGAAAGTTCCTTTTAAAAACAAGGCATTCATTAGCACTTCTTTTTCTTTGCTTTGCAGTTACCATTGGAACCACCACAATATCACACCCTTCTTTGTGCCTGTCATCTGGCCTGCTGCTGCTCCGGTGGACAATAATACCCACCAGGGTTACAGGGACCTCCAATTCTAGAAACAAAATACAACACTATTTCTTGTCTTGCAGTTGTTTTTTTGTCTCTCCTCTGTCCTCCTGGGCAAGCCATGTTGCCTAGCTGTCTCTCCTTCCTCACCCAAGTTACTACTGCTGGCAGTAATTTTTAGCTATTGAGCTAAAGACCTAACAACAGCTAATATTTCACCTCCTGTTTCCAAACCAGCATCTAATAGCAGACAAACAAGCCTATTTCCTCATTGTAATGTTGTTTTATATACCATGAACCCGCTATCACACCCCCTTTCCTAGTGACACTTCTTACCCCCCATGCTTAGCTGCTCTCCCAACTATCTCTCCTTTGGCCACACATTCAAAAGTGCCACCAGAAAGGGCCAGTTTGGGTATCTCCAATGCAAAATCATCACCTTGGGCTTAAAGTGCCTGGGCTGCCTTCCAGCCTTCCCCACCTGTGGCATCACCACCTTCAGCCCAACGAATAACCACCGAGCCCCCAACCCCAATGCTGCACCTCTCCGCTTCATTCTTTGCACCCAGTAACGAGCTGAGCAAACACTAGCAGTGTGGCTCTGATGCTAACCAGCAAGAGAAAGATCTGGAAGTATAAAACCCCAAGCCACAGTTATTTCTTTCACAGCATGACACCATTAAGGTTTCTGCCGTTAGAAGGTTTCCATCGAGTATTCAATCTGACAGGCACCGGAATGGTGAATGGGAATAATCTTGCTGGTGGCTGCCCAGGGAGATGCCCTCAAGATGCATCCAGGGCTGCACCTGCCCCAGGGCTTACACAGCCCTGGGCAATGGCTGTTGTGCAACATGCTGGGACCAGAGGGAGTGTGCTCCTTCTGTTACCTGAGAAACATAATTTCTGATCATTCAAGCTGATATTGATTGTCAGTTTGTGTTTTCTGCTGACCTCCTGTCTTCTCCCAGAAGCAGGTGGCTCCCAGAGGCACCACGTGCGTTCTTCTGTCACGTCTCCTGCAAACGGATCACTGGTTTCCCGTCACCGAGCTCCTCTGGCATGGTCTAGCTAATAAGATGCCCTGAAATTTCTCTGCAGGAGAGATGGGATTGAGGAAAACACCAGATTCACCTCTATGCTGTCAGGCTGGCAGAGAGCTATAGTCTCATGCTGGCCAAAGCGGCAAGCCCTGGCATCTCCTGGCTGCATGACCTGCTATGAGAGAGCTGCAATGATTGAGGCTTGTACTGACACGGGCAGAGCTCCGGCGGCAAGATCTGTTATTGAACTAACCTCCTGGAAGCTGCTGGTGAATAGGTTGACTTTGTGTCAAAAACCTCTCAGGAGCAGTAGACAATGGGAGACATTTGCAAGATGCATTTATTTCCAAACGTGCCAGGAAATGATCCTGATCTACAGCTGATGAACACTCACAGGAGCCTTCCCCGGAGATGTGGATGGGCTTAAAGGCGGGCTGTGGCCATGCCAGCCCCATGGAGAGCTCAGGGTGGAAGTGGAAACAAGCCCAGTACACCAGGAGAGGAGAGGAATTCTCCACATCTCCAGGGCTGAAGGGGGAAATGACTTTTTTGATTGTTCGTCTTCATGGAGAAGAAAATGTCCAGGTGCAGAGCAGCTGACTTGGAGACCCACCTCCTCCATGGGTGGTGTGGTTTCCGTGAGCGTGTCCTGCACGTTCCCCGGGGTGCACTGACCAGCAGCAGCACCAGCGCTGAGCACAGATGCCACAGCCATCCCACCAAGGGCAATTCGGGACCCTGCCCCCCTCTCGCCACCTCGTGCCTCCCCTGCCTCCTACCCTTGCCCTCGCACACCCGGTCCCTCTGGTTACCCGTCCCAGGAGGGCTGTGCTTCAGGCAGGGTGGTGGCACAGTGATGCTCAGCCTGATGAGCATGCTGTCCCCAGGAGCACTGTGCATCTCCTCTGCAGAGCCAGCCGTGCTCCAAGTCCCCAGCCAACCCTGTTGGCCATGACCTTGCACTATGGGGTGTCCTTGAACCCCGCTGCAGCCCCCAGTGCCAATGCCAGCTCACCACCAGTGACAAGCACTGCAGAGAGGGGACATGGGACCCAGGCATGCCCCCGAAGAGTAGTAACTGGTCAGTGTGGCCCAGCATCCCTTCAGCCGCTCCCTTTCCCCGTGGCTTCCCTCCACCACCCTTCCCTGGAGCTCTGCCCAGCCCAAGGTGAGGAAGGTGTCCCCTTTCTCCAGCAAAGATGCTCTGGGTGAGTGCTTCTGCCCAGTGTCCCCACGCTGCCAGCCCAGAGCAGCCCTGGTGGTGCCAGCAGTGCCGTAACAGCTCCGTGCACATGGTTCTGCTTCCCTCTAGTGACAACATGGCTTCACATCAGCGAAAGCGTAGGCTGTGGCACAGCTCCTCCATCTGCACAGATGTCTGCTCTTCCCTTTGGGCTGTGGAGATGTGGTCCTTGGGCTTGGAGCCCTCATTGTGTGCCCCAAGGATGGGGGTGGGAGCACCTCCATCCCTGCTGAGTTGCGTAGAGTTTGGCATGAAGGATTCTGCATCCACATGAATAATCTTCATTTCTCTGTCCATGCCCTCTGCCTGCGGCTGCCCATGGGCCATCTCTCCCGCAGCACAGTGCTGGGATGCTTATGTGCCTTGGGGAGGGTCAGCTGGGAAACACTGATTTTGAGAGGAGCTGCACAGGGAGATGTGACCTCTTCACACACACGTATAAGCCCACCTCCAAAGTCTTTCAACCATTTATGCCCACAGCCCTTTTCCTAAAACAGCATCACGGAGCAGCTATGAGGAGATGGGTTAGGACAAGGCAGGGACGGAGCTGGACTCCAGTCTAGTGGCTGGAGCACTCAGCTGGGAAAAAGCATTTCTAAATTCCTTCTTTTTTGACAAAACACCCAAAATTAATTTCCAAATCATGGCTAATCTCTCTTTTGGCTTCTCTACATAAGGTCGGTCCTACGGTGGCCAAAAGCAGCCATGTCCTAATAACAAATCCTTGCTTTCTGCAAGAGGCAATCTCTGTAATGTCTCTCTATAGATTTTTTTACCCCAAAGCTTCTTGTGCATTAAGCATTTTCCTCAAGAAACCTGTTTCTCTCCACAATGTTTCTGAGCTCTCCTCATCACTGTACATTATGCATTCACAGTCATAACATCTAGACAGCTCCTCAAGGAGCTTTGACTGTGCATTCTGTTAAATTTTCATCATTCTTCAAGGTTGTTCCATGATCCAAACTACGATCCCAATGTCTATTGGCTCTGTGATGCTCCAAGCATGCCTCATCCCATCCCCCAAAAATGTTTTTTGGAGCTTAAAGAGCTTTGTAACCTGGTCCCTGGGACCCACCACCCATCACATGACAGTGCCCAGCACCATCTCCTCTGCCCGGGTAGCTCAACGTTTGCAGCCTGCTTCTCCTTGCCTGAAACTCCCTGTCCTCCCATCACTCGGGGACAGGCACGCAGATCTGGAGGGAGCATCTCCACACGCTCCATGTCCCCGTGGCAGCCCTGCAGCTCCTTTGCTTTGTGGGCATGTTCATGAATCGTTGCTCCTGGTGCCTCTTGTCGCTGGGCCCCACAGCCATGGCTTGCTCACCAGTGATTTATCTGCTTGCTCAGATTGACCCCCTGCCTTTTGTTGGCCACTCCTGCATATTTATTCAACAGGAGACAACTTCCCTTCGCCACATAATTGATTGTTTCTGTCTCTGCTCAATTTTCTGCTTCATCACCGCCTTGTTTCGGGAAAAGGGGCTTTTCAGGGAGGTGATTCATTGCTCTCTGGATTTTCCTGCGTATTCAGTTCATCGGCTACCCTGTCCTCTTCCTTTTGTCGCTGCTTCCCCCGATTTACCCATTCCTCAGAGCAAATTGATTCACCGTTGAGGTTTATTTTTGGCTTCCAGCTGCCGGGTTCCTTGCAGCTGCCTCGAGCTGCTGTGCTCCTCTCTGCTCCCCCAGCGCTGCGTCACTCCTCCTCCTCATTTTTCTCCTGCTGCTACTCCTGGCCATACTCCATCCTCTTTCCCTGCCTTCTCCTCCGTACAATGCTCGGCTATTTTTAATATGCCAAAATGCGCCCCACCGATGATACACACAAGCCAGAGGGCAGCAGCAATACAGGGGAGGTTTTGCACAGGGAAAGTCCGGAGGCAGGACACGTGGGGTGAGCAGGGATGCAGGGCCGGCTGCTGCCAGCCTCTGGGTACCAGGTTTAGGGGCTGCCGCTGGTTCCCTGATCCAGGCTGAGCACACAGGACCATCTGCAAGTATCCACCAAAGGGTTAGCACTCAGCAGCCTCCTTTCCCATTTTTAGTCTCTCCCTTGTCTCCTCTGTCTTCGGAAGGGATAGGAGCCAGTAGCTGTGATTTAACTGACCTGTCACTGCATGCACAAGGTCTCCCGGGTGCCAGGGTGGCTCTCACCGTGGGGCTCAGTGCCCCACAGGATCCAAAGGAGCTGCTGCCTGTGAGTTGATCAAACCAGTGCAGTCTCAGAGATGTGGCGTGGAGGGGATTTAGGCAGCTTGATGCCAACTGCGGTGCCTAAAGCCAAAATGTAGGTCTGTAAATCCCCAGCTCAGCTGTTCCTTAATCCCAGAGGTGTCTCAGTTCTGCAGAAGCCCTCAGTGTGAGAGGGATGCTGGCCAGCCAGAAGGCCATGCTCCAGGCAGCGCTAGGAAGCTCCCTCTCATCCTTCCCATGTCAAACCTTCTTGGGCATACAAACTCGTGCAGGGTCTCAGCGGAGGTGTTTGGTCACTAGGTGCTCTCCAGGCCACCCACCCACAGGAACCAAGCCCAGGACTGGGGTCCCTTGGACATGGGACTCTGTAATGGTGGGCAGAGATCGATCCTCCTCACTTGGGTGACATACTGAGCTGAGGTTTACCCCTCCAAGAGTAGTTTTTCCAACTTTTCCTCACTCTTGGAGCTCTCCTTTGAAAGCCTTCCCATTTTCCAGCCTCCTTTTTGCAGCGTGGATGCCAAGCTTGGGCACAGCATCCCTGTGTCTCTCACATCACGCTCTCCCTGCCCTGGTCTGGTACCCACTCACACCAGCCCTTAGCTTGGGTAGCGCTTGTGTCTCTGATTTGGATGATTATCAACCCAAATCCTACGTGTTTTGGGGATTTTCCAGTTCCCAGGTCCGGCTGCTCCAGCCTCAGAGCTAGCCTTAGACCATGCCACCACATTAAGTTTGCAGCTCAGGTTTACCTAGCTCCAGGGACCAGGCAATTCATCTCACCCATTTCAGTGGCCCTCCCCCCCGCCCCGATTTCACCCAGCAAGCAGGCTCTGCTGTGATCCCAGTTCCTCCTGAGGCTGTATGAAATAGCTACAAGCACAGATTGGATCCCACAGGGACACTGCTCGCAGCAGACCCTTTGACACCCCATTTGCAGTCACGCTGGTGCTGCACTAGGTTGAACGTGGGCCACGGGGATGTTTACAGCCTTTTCATGACAGTGTCATATAGAGATAAGCCAAACACTTTCTAGAAACCTTGAATGTGTTACAGAACATGCTCTCAGATTTGGAATCTCATAAAAATAAGGGGACCTCAGCTTGCAGCGGTTCAGTCTCCACCAGCCAGTGCTACAAGGCACAAATTACATCACCCTCTGCTTTCCCCAAGCCTGGATGAGCTCTGCTGTAAATCTGCGTGGCTGGGTTTTCTCCACTAGGTTGCAGCATCAACTTTTATTTTTTGATCCTTACCAAACCAAGAAACTGAGGCCTTTTTTTGAACAGGCAGCTCTGCTTTGTCACCCCTCCGTGCCCTCCTGGCCCCTGCATGGGGCTGCCGGGGGCTGGTGGTGACTCAGTGTGGGGGGGTCAGAGCGTCCCCTGGGGTCCCTGCAAAAGTGCCACGGTTCCTATTTGCATTTTAGGCTTGCCCTGTTCATATTCATTGTGAAATTAAAAGCGAAAAAAATAATAAGCAATAATTACATCGCTAGCATGGAGAAGGACCACCAATGACTTCTACCTCTCCTTCCAGAAAGCTCTTTTCCCCTGGTGTCGACAGCGATTGCTGTGAAATTGTTGCTGCCAATTTACAGCTTCATACTCATTCTTCATCCTGATGCTTTACAGATCTTATTAAGGTTGCCTCAAACTTGGGCAAAAAAAGGCCACAGTGATACTGGGGATTTTATGCTGCGTACGGCGTCACACCTGGCACGTCAGTGGGAAGTTACTTGCGGTCTGTCACTGCTTGGCCATGAACGTGCCAGTGGGTTGAACCAGGGCTGGACACTGTCTGGATCAGCCTGCAAAACTGCCTGTGAATGAACTGGGATGCAGGATGGTTTCTAGGAAGAGGAAAAAACAGGAGTGATGGTTCCAACTCCTTTTCTTGCCCCACCCCTGATGCCACCCTCCGGCCCTGAGCCCTGCTGTGAGGGCAGGATATGATGCTCTGGACACTCTCCTGGACGAGACCTAGATCAGGTCTACCAGGGCACCTGAGCTACAGTTGCCCCGTCCAGGGCTTCATGTCACCCCAATTCAGCAGTCTGGAGGAAGCTGCTGTCTGGACTCCTCCTGTGCAGAAAGCCACCAGCACAGGAGACGAGGCTGAGTGCCATGGGAGATGCTGGTGGTGGGGTGGGTGATCCCCCCCCCAGGTCTGCCCACGGATGCTCTGGCTGCTGCTGGTTTTCGGAGAGCGGAGTGGGGTTTGAAAGGTGGGTTTCTGTGCTTCTGCTACAAGCCAGTGGTGGAAATAGCAGGGAGAAAGCCCCGCAGAGTCCCAAGGAGGCTGATGGGTGAGCTAAGACCCGGCTACAAATACGCAAAAGGTGGTTGCAGGGACACATCCAAACTCCTCTCTGTCATGCCAGACTGTAACAAAAGGCATCAGGTGTAAACTGGGGACAGGGAGGCTGAGGCTGGATGTAGAAAAGGCTCCCGCAACCAGATACCACTGCCCTGGGACAAAGACCCCCCCTGGCCGGTGCACCCTCCATCCTTGGGGGTTTTAGGGCTTGGCTAGACCAAGTCACAGCTGACAGCCTGGCTACAGTCCTGCTCGGAGTGGGAGGCTGGATTTGAGATGTCCCTTTGACCCAACATTTCTATGAGTTTAAAAATAATTGGTTTTCCTGCTTCTGAGTATCCTCAAGCTGCTTTTGTGTTGTCTCCGCAGACCCGAGCTCTCCTGCGTGCCTGCTTTGAAATATCTGTGTTTCCAACAGCAACAGTGATGCAGAGCTCCAGAGGTGAAGGAAGCAGCAAGGAGTGCAGGAATTCCCTGCAGAAGCGGGAAAAGCCTGGACAGATGTGCGCAAGGTCCCCTTCGGAGCCAGCCAGGCATTACTCCCTGGTGATTCACCATCCCTCCTGCCCCCAACTCCTTCCCAGCTTCCTCCTGCCCAAACCCATACCCCAGGGGCCTTCCCAGGTCTCAGCTCACTGGTGCTGTGCTCAGCTCCTTTGCTCCTGTCCTGCACTTGGCATTTATCCTTTGCATGTTCACAAGCCACTGGCTAACGCAGCTGAACAAATCCTCCCCGGTGCCAGCCCAGGGCATCACCATCCCATTGCTTTCTTCTGCCAAAGCCAAATGTGAGATCCTGAGGCCAGAGGGTATTTTCAGATGTGGGACGTTGGATGCTGTCACCCAAAGCCTGCCTAGAGAGAGGACTCTGCAGGCAGAAGTAAGAGGGTGATGTGCTGGGAGCTCTTGCGTGGAGAGAGCCCAGGACATCTCATGTCCTTGTGAGAATGGATACGGCTGTGCTCAGGGCAGCCGACAGCACACAGTGTTCAGTACTGCTGGTCCCCGAAGGCTCCAGGGGCTTGGTAACGTCTCACGAGGAGCATTGTAGCCTCACCCTCAGGGTTTTCCTGGCATTTAACCAAGTCCCACTAGTACAAGCTATTCCTAACAGAATGAACACACACGCTCAGTGCAGCCAGCTTCCCTCTGCCTTCCCATCCTTCCTGTGCGTCTGCTCTCTCCTTCTCTACACACAATTCTTCCATAGGCACCCTGTGAAAGCAACGATGGACCCAAGCCCCAAGCCCACTGTGGGGGTAAAAAGCAGGTTCTTCTATTAGAGACGCAGCTTCTTTGTGCTGCCCTCTGTGACGGGGTCTGTGGACATCTCGGAGGGTAGGAGAACTGAAGAGGTCTCCACATCGCTCACGTGTACTGTGGTTTTAACGCTGTCCTGCTATTTCCTCCCAGACCTGTGGCTTTTTACTTGCAGTGAACTTCCCTGACTCCTTGTTTACCTTGCAGAAAAAGGGAACACTTGTGCAGAGTGGAGTTCGGCAATAGCTTTTCAGCCAGTGATCAAAACACTTGAAACCCAAGAGCAGCATTTGAATTTAAGAATCATAATTAGAGTGCCCGATAGGCAGAAGTTGGAAGAGGGCAATGAATGAAGCAGGGGTTTGGAAGAAAACAAAGAAAGGCATGAGAGGAATCTCCGCTTTCAAGAGAGTCCTGAATATCTTGCACTGGCTATTTCACATCGGGCACCCAAAATTAATAGATTCTCTGACCTTCGTTTCTTGGTGCTCCGGTTCCTCGTTTGCAAAGCACCAATGACAACAGAGCCTCACCTACAAAAAAAAGATGTCATCAAAGCAACTACTTCAGCCAAAACACGTGGATGCCACAGAGATGACCATGAAGGAGGAAAAAAAAAATCCGCTATACGATTGCTCACCAATGAGTACTACCAAGGCGTGCATGGAGTGGGGCAGTGTCCTGTGGAAAAAAACCAGCTTCCAATCATGTAATTAAGGTCTATACCACAGCGCACGCACCCACAGAGGTTATGTGGGCAGCCTGAAGACAGGCGTCTCCTAACTTCTACATACTTTTTCCACCTTGTCACTTCTGATGTTATTTTGAAATGTTTTATGCATAGTACTGCTCTACTTTATTAACAGTGCGTCTCTGTATTTTGCAAATAACTCTCCTAGCAGAGGGAACCCTGGCACGTCTTCACAAAGCAGTGATGTTGTTAGCTCTGGCGTAAGGAGCTTCAGTGTTTGGTGATAACTGATCTCATCATCACATTACATGGATCGCACTGCTGATGGACTGCTGGATTGATTGTATTGCAGTCTCCACAACAGATGGCCTCGCTGCTATGCTAGGACCTAAGAGGAAGGTTGAAATCCGCATGAGAGTGGCATGCCCCGTTTGTGGAGCCTTGCTCCTTTAAACACATGTGGGAGGGAGGACTGGTAAATCCTTGGGTAGTTTTTCATCTTGCCTCGACTGGGCTGGGCTTTGGGCTCGTCTGTTGTCTGGTCCCTTGTCATAGCTGCTGTTATAATGATTCATCCATCTGGTTTTCTGGGAAAAGAAAATGAGCTAGGGAAATGTTTTTCCAATAATTTTTTTTTTTTTTTTTTTTGGCTCGCTCTCTCCTCAAATGATTACAACTTCGCACCCGCTGGAGCTGACAGAGGGGAAGGAGTTTTGCACATCGTTTCTCGCTTCCTGTAGCAGACAGAGGCGTGCTGAGAAGCCCATTCCTCAAAGCCAGACCGTGATGGTGATGTCCTTAACTGTGTTTCCAAGAGCAAAAAGGATCTAACAAAACCCACCAGAAGAGTCAGTCAGCCTCCAGTGGGTGTGCTGGACAAAACCCCATGCTGATGCACTCCGGGGACCACATCCACTCCTTCAGCTGGCTCTCTGCCTGCCCGAGCTCTCCAGAAATGATGCGAGATGAACGGCAGTGAGGCAGCTTGGAAAGAAATCCAGGTGAAAAATGCTGACACTGGAGGTCTTCTCACTGGGATTAAACAGCTGCTCTCATAAGTGGTGTATTTTATTGTAAATGAAGTAATAATATGGGGCAAAAAAATATCCTAAGAGTTCACACAGGGTGATGTTTAGTCTCAGAGCAGAGTGCAACAAGAAGCCACGCTGGGGTTTTTCTTTGTTCGTTTGTACAGTAAGGATCAGCAGTCCTCTCAGGTAGACAACGCGCCCATCCAGCTGGTAACAGCAAGGTCACCCACTGCCTGGGTAAGAAAAATGGCAATGCAAGCTCCCTTGGACAGCAGCCCTCAGCAACACTGCTTTAAACAAGCCAGCACCAGAGATCTTTTCTTTCTCTCCCTGCTCCAGGAATGCATCTTCCTTGGTCCAAGTTTGGTTAGAGGTCAGACTGGGAAAGCAGCAGCTTGTCTGGGAGCAATCATTCCTCCATTCAGACACACATTAATAAATTTCCATCAAATGGGTCATGCATCAAAGGTCTACTTTTCTACGCTGCTAAAGCAAACCTTCCCGTGACAAATTCCTCCCTTTATACCAGCTTTGTATCTGTTACAAGAGAAAACCAGATCCTCCTTGAACCCACCAGCACAGGAACTGCCCTCCTTGCCGGCCCAGCATCGTTCCTCTCTTGTTCCCCTTTTTTTAGACCTAACACCTTCTTCGCCTCACCAGCCTTTACTTGAATTTGCCCATTCCATGATTTCATCCGAAGTGGGTGGTGAGTTCACTCTCCCCCGCGAGCAGCCTCTTCACAACGGCTTCTGGGATCCCTGCCAGCTTCTCTCCACCCACGGCCTCTCCCGTTGAAGCAAACCACGCAGCTCCTGCTGCTTCCCGGGCCAAAGGCGGCATCTCACATCTGGTGGGCTGGCTCGGGAAGAGCAAGGGGAGCCAAGGAGCACCCCATGGAGGGTACGAGCCCCCCACCTATCCCCTTGTCCTAGCACATCCCAGGGGTTGGCACCTCCACCCTCCCTATGCACCCCTACGATCCCTTGGCTTTCCTCCTAGGAGAGCGCGGCGGGTTATCGAGGTGACCTTTGAAAGATCAAAGGACACTGCAAGCCCAAACTTCGTTTAGAAAATAGCTTTGTGGATCCAACACCAAATGAAACTGGCCTTTTTTTTTTTTAAAGAGTCACTCCTATTCAAAAAAACTTCACATGGATTTCAGCATTCCCAGTTTCAGAGACTGGAGCTAAACAGCACACTGAAAAGCGGATTTGATTCAGATTTTGAAACTGTATGTGTTAGAACAGAGTGTTAAAACTGAAAATAGAGTACAGGACAGGCTCTCGAACCTCTTGAGTTCTTCCCTCCGCTCCTTCTGATTTGCCATGGTTTTAAAAATCAATCTTCTGACTATTCCTCCCGATGCCATTTCTGGGCTGGCAGCCTAATTCTAACGCCAGTGGTGATTTACACGCTTTGCTCAAAACACAGCGAACAAGTGCTTCACTTTTTCACTCACTCTTTCCAAACGTTTTTAGCGATCTGCTTTCTCAGATCTGTTTACATTTGGGAAATTAAAATCTAAGTAACAACTCCATTATGAACAAGAACACCAAAAAATTCCACCATTGCCAGAAAACATCTCAATACAGTGACAAACATAGCCACGCTCTGGTACTGCCGCTCATTTGTGGGAAGGCTGGTTTATAAATTATACATGAGTGTCTTAAAATTTCCAGGCTAATCTCAACTAAAAGGCAGTTTCTTATACCGCTGTTTCACTCAAAAGTTCTCCAACTGGAATTTTAATCTGCACAGTGAAATCTGCAAATTTACTTGCAACCGAAAGTAATTTCTCTTCCCTTTGTAAACGCTTCAGCTGGGACTTCAGCTCTCACACTGAAACGTAACGAAGAGTCATTACATGACAGCTTATTTAAAAGCCTGGGAATCTGTGGTAATTTCCATGAATTTCCTGAGAAATCTGAGTTTTCCCAGATGAGGTTTTTGAACAGGTTCTGAGGACTTACAGCACCTTTCAGCAGGCAACCCCATCAGCCCAAGGCATTTCTAGTAATGACAGAACTATTTAGGAGACCATCAAGCCGCTCCCCTTCCAGTCTGTTCCACAGTACAAGGCAATTCTAAAGATTAACTAACCAACGGCAAAATCTAATGGAGAAAATCACTTTGTGGTCTTCTGGAGGCTATTAAAAGATTGGCTAACTCACCTGTGCTTACAGCTTCTACAACTGCCAATCTGTTTTAGAAATTTATCCCACATGTGGCATTTGAGCATCTTCCAAGTAAAATCATTAATTATAAATAAATCCTACTGGGTTTTACATTAATGCCTCTGTGTGATGTTAACGGTAGTACAAAAAGTAATGATATCTGAAGAAATGAGGAAATCACAAAGAAATGCCGTACGTTCCTTGGTGACATCCCTGCTCTGCACTGCTGCGCATCACTCGGAAAGCTGTACTGCAGCTGACCCTTCCAGACCGTGCTCGGATGGCCCTTTCCCAACCGCTTCATCCCAGGCTGTGCTGGCATCCAGCCAGAGATGTGCAGGGCTTGGTATGTTAATTGCTTTGGAAACTAAAAGCCAAGAAAATCTCTCCTCTGCAGCAATCATCGGAACACTGATAGCACCAAAATATTGAATGTAAATCCTTACGATTCCAAGGCTCACCTCTCCTTTCATGGCAAGCAGCCCTTAAAAACTGTTCTTTGACACACGGAGAAACTGGCTTTATGGACCCCTGCCAGGGCTGAAGCCAAGTCACCTGCTGCCGTAGCAGGTTGTCCAAAGAGGAAACCTCGAGAAGTGACACCACGATGCTGAGATGGCAGCGCAAACAGAAGCTGCCCATAACATGACTCAAACACCCAGCAATCTGGGCAGCAGAGCAGGCAGCCACACACCTCGCCATAGACTGTCGTAGGAAAGCAAAAGCAGAAGGGTGAGAAAGCTACAGGGAAAAATTTATTGCCACTAATTTCAAGGAGCTGAACGGGAACAGCTTCTGAGCAGATGTCTGTATTACGCTGACCAGTATGAACATTTACATATATCCTCTTGCTGCTCAACGGCAGAGGTGGGGGCATGCAGCTGGTCCAGCTTTTAGGCCTGGAACCCAAAAGCTCTGGACATTTCGAGGGCAGATGCACCTGCAGCATCTGATGGGCACTGCTGGAGCACAGAAGCCACCAGTCTGCTGAACTGTTGTCAGAAAACAGGACAGCTCTCTGCAAGAGTACAGCATCTTGAACGACACACGTGAAGTGAAAACCTCTCGTGTCTTCATTGGATACACTCTACCAGAGAAGATATGCAGAAATTTTAATGCTATTTTTGTTAGGATTACCCAAACAAGTAAGAATTTGCTCTCCTGGCATCTTTAAATTGCTGTGAGCTTTAATAGCCTGTTTTACAGCATAGCAAAGCTCTGCCAACGTAAGCCTCTGCTGTTTCATACTTAGCAAAGGTCTCAGCTGGCCTCAGCCAGCCTGCAGTAAAAGCCACACTACCTGGATTTACTCCACTTGTACCTCTGCTGTCCACTATGGCACTGGACATGTGTGCCTAGGACATGACTGTCCCCTCACAAGCAGGTTATCTTTGGCTACCAAGCCTCAAACTGGCTTGAAAAAATCAGAAAGCATCTTGTTAGAGTATTGCAGTTTTGTCTTATTTCCTGTTCCACTCTTAAAAGCATTTTATGCCTGCATGTGTCATCAATTAACAGAAGGATTAAGCTGCTGCAAATTACAGTTCTGACCCTCAATTTATTTGTGGTTCTCCACCACCATCATCCCAAGCTCCTATTCAACATCATCAGGGTATCTGCCCCCCAGATTCCCGATATACAATGGATTTCACAGAACTCCCTTACGTAGAAGCCAGACATTTTGAGACTATGATTCCAGATCGCAGAACGTTCAGACAAATTAATGTAACAATTGAAATTTAGGATTGGTGTACTAACAAGAATTGGATAACATCATTAATAGAAAAAGGGTGCACTGCAAGACATTTCCAAAATATATTTGTATTAAAAATTTCCTGATATGCATTACCCTCCTCTCCCTCTCAGCCCACCATCAAGCACCTTTTGTTAGTCCAGAAGTGAGAGTTTGGGAGAAGAGCAGTGGCTGGCTTCCAGCCCTGTTGTAGGCTTAGTCCAAGGGTTTATTTCATTTTAACATTGCTCCAGAAGACCAACAACTAGACTAACTTTGCTGACCAAGAAGCAATCTCCTTGCACATTACATTTTGCCATTGCTGCAGGGTACCAAGCAGCAGGATGGAACAGACTTGTAAACAGATACATGTTACGCGTGGTGGTACCTGATCAGCGTTTTCAGACTGATGCCATTTTTGTAAGCACCGTTTTGCATCTAAACCTGGCTGTGTGACAGGGAAAACTGTGTTCTAGTAGCCTCACTTTTTAAAAAGGCCAAGAGCTGAGAGCAAGTAACAAAAAAACAAAACAAAACAAAACAAGACACACATTACATATGCTTCTCACTTCCTCATATGTGTATTTTACACTGAAATGTTTGTTTTCATGAAGCATTTTCTTCTCACCTTCTTTCATTCTTTCTTTCCCTGTTGCTGCATCGAAGATCCAACCCGGAACAGGACACAACCCTGTAAGCACATGAGCACAAGAGCAACAGTACTTGTGTCTGAAAAGCCTTTCACAAGATCCAAGCACTTGGCAGTTCCTTTTTTTCTTGTTATATGATGCAGAGAAAATTACTACAGCTTAAAACCCTCTTACCTTTCAATAGAAATAATCAAAACTTCAGTAATCTCCATCAGCTGTTTTTGTGTGATCACTTTGTAATCAATTCTTACCTTAAGATTAGTTTCTGTGCTAACAAGCTTCCTGTAACTTCAAGAAGTCCAGACATTTAGATCCTACCTTGACAGAGTACAAGCAGCTAAACTCCAAATGAATCGATCTGCTCATTCAAGGACTTCACACATGAAATCATTTAAGCAACGGTCTGTGCAGGAGCTACTTAAGCTGTGGATGTACTTAAAACACCACAATTACTTGTAAGCCACATTTCCAGGATGCAGCACTTTATTCTGTATAGCTTTTAACCTCGACAAGAACATCTGTCAAAACCCACTAAAATATGCATGGGGGCAAGTGTCAGCTCTCTGCATCATACTGCAAAAAAACAACAACAAACAAACAAACCAAAACAAAAAATGCTGCTAGCCATTCTGCATTTTCAATATTTTAATAATTTTTGTATTCATTTAAGGGCTAACCTTGAGTCTTTTGTACTAAACACAGTACTACTCACTTCTGCGAGTTTCATCTATAAAAAAAGACAAATCACGAGGGTGTATTTCACAAATAGATGGAAGTGAGAGACGAGAAAGAGGCCAAGTACTTTTCACCTAAAGTCTCTTCTGGTTCATCATTATCTGATCCCTTCTTAGTTAAACAGAAATAAAAAGTAATAGGAGCATACACCGATGAAAAGTCGGGGAGGAGGGGAACATCAAGATAAAATTTGCTTCCAACAACCAGTCACAAGCTTAGAAATGCCTCTGAATACTCAAAAGCTGCTCCAGTTGTTTACAGTCTGTAGCTGCTTTTTAGTTTCCCCATGTGGAGTGGTGGGGAGAGGCAGTGCATATTGCTGTTTTCACCAGTCCATCTAGAAACACATCCCCTGACAGAGGGATGCCTTGCTGTAGGTTGGTCGGTGTTAATAGCTCCCCCAAAGCTGCATGCAGTATGACAGGCTGGTTGAAGGACCATTTTCAGAAATTAATGGTTAACGACATCCTGCTGCAACTGGGGACACGACTCACACTTCGACTCTCCTTCTCTGGCCAGTTCTGCTCCTCTTCAGAGCTGAATTTTCGGAGAAAACTTCTTAGATATTGTAACATCCTTGGGAAGATGACTCAGGCTTTTTTTGTGGCTTACACTGTTAAGAGAGTGTAAGAGAGGAGAATGCAAAAAGCTCTCAGGCTGGCAATGAAATCTTTCACAAGATCTCACTTTCAGCATGTCCGGAGTATGGTAACTGCAGACTGGAAGGATTCCTGTTGCTGACTTTTTATTTCCTCATACCTCACAGACAGATCATTAAACAAACAGGGCGGGGTTTTTTTCTTTCATCTTAAGTCCACACTGATTATTCTCATTGGGCAAATTGTCTCCCTTTATCTTCACTCTCAGTACTGTATGGCTTTCCAAACCATTGCAAGCCATCATCTTTACACAGATAACCTAAATCAAGACCTTGTGTTATGTATTTTACGTACTCTTACCTACTAGAGACTGTATTTTCTCCTAGGAAAAAATCTCCAGCTATATAAAAGCACCTAACAACACTAGAGTCGTAACGTGTAGTGGTTTTCTGCATTCGGCAACTGTTCACTAAAATAACACACTTTCCTGTTTTCAGTCCTAGATAACACCATTAAAGATTCTCTTTGGAGCCTCTTGTATAAAATTCACAAGGAGCAATTCCCCAATCACTATAACCGATTTCAAATGGTGCTAGAAAATATAATTGACTCTGAACACCAAAAGAAATCAGTCATCCTCTAAAGGGGTTACTGAGATCTGCAAGGATGAAGAGGTGAGTGCTGCATAGTACTGGGTAGTATTTTACATTGGAGGATCCCCAAATACTTGAAAAGTGTTAATTAATTACCTCTGTGGCATTATTCACTAAAAAATACTATAAATATTATTAAAACACTGACAAGAAAACAAGAGTTTAGAAAGTGAAATCTTTCAAAAAAGCAATCACTAGCTACACACATATTTTAATACAGTAAAACACTTAACATTTATCCGAATTTCAGTAGCCCTGGACAACGGGACTAACCACGCGTTAGTGTGTTCTCACAGATGCTGGTGGTGGCCATTTACGTTAACTACAACTAGCACATCCAGCCATCAACCTGCAACCTGAACACTGGCAAGCTGAAGTCACACAAAATAAATAGGCATGCTTGTATCTGCCAAACATACCACAATATAAAAGCAAACACACAGCAGGGATGCAAACAGCATCCAGAACTTCCAGTGCTTAAATTTATAATTAACTGCTTTAAATTCTCTTGTGTGTCTTGTATAATACATGTACGAGGTATTTACAAGGGTGGTAAAGAACTAACAAAAATGTTATCTACATAAGGCTGAAACAGGCTTGGAGCTGAAAAAACAAGCAGAGCAAATGAAGTTCTCGCCCTTATTCCTCACCATGTTGTACAAAGTAGTTGTTTGTACTAGATTTACTAGTTGATGCATTAACAACAAGCACAAAGTATTACACTTTTCTGCACTGTTTATGTCTCCTAAGCCTCTAAGTTCTCTCTTTCCAAAGTTCTGGTTCACCACCTACAAATACTATAAACATGCCGCTGCCCAGCAGTATTACAGCAGAATTTCTGCCTTTGAAATCACACATGGCATTGCTCTCCCAAGGGCCATCTCTGCCACAGACCTTGCAGTCCAAGCCAACTGAGGGACTTTGGTGGTGGAGCTAACTGTGCCGGCGGAAGCACACAAGGAAGATCTTGACCTTCTTTTACACCGAGGTTGTCGAGGATCTGTTTCACTGACGAAGGCTGGCATTCTTCCTCCAAGAACACTGATTTCAAATGGTGCTAGACAATGAGTAGTTAAATCTAAACCACCATATGAAACCAGCTTCCTGAGGGAGCTTGTTTCTAGCTGGGATGATATTCCTGTAACAATAAATTGGAAATGCCACAGAAGAATACCTATCCATGTCGGGTTTTTATTTTTCCTAATACATAGCTGATGCTCTTTTCTTATTCTTACCCTTGATTTTGGTTTGAGTCACCAAACGTTCATTTCTGTTTTCTATTACAGTGCTACTAACAGAAAGAGAACTGCTTACAGCAGCGTCACTCTGAAGAATTTTGTTAGTCGAGCTTGGACAACAAGTACAAGGGTTTAAGCAGGAAGTAAGCATCTTCATCCTACTTTTGTTACTGTCTTCTGTTAACACATCGTGTCTGCTGACGTCTGCCCACAGCATGACTACCACCAAATGAATCAGTAAGGAAAGCACTGCTGCAAACTCCCTCTAGTGACAGCAAAACAAGGTGGGGAAGGTCTCTTGCAAGATGTTCACACACCTTATTTTTAACTGCTGCAGGAGAAGTACCAGCATGTGACAGAAGCTACTTATTAATGCCTAGATGTTGAATATTCATTCAACAGGTCACGTGAATAGCCTGAAAACCAGCTCACCTGTCTGCTAGCTCTCGCTGAGGGAGTATTTGCAATATTAAAGAAGAAGCGTGTGCCCAAACCCAGCGTGAAGGACTACATTAATTACGGAATACTCAGATCTGGCACTTACCACCTGGTCCCAGCACTACTTCTTAGAAGTCTGACACAGGCTTTTTTCCTGGAAGTCTGCTACTGAAGTGTGTTCTAGACAATTTACTCCCTTCGAACAGATGTATTTTTTTAGAACCTGTCTGCACCTCCTCATCTCAGCTGGCAGGACAAACATATCCCAATCACATCTGCAGAACAATGTCAAGTTTGAGCATTCGTGCACGCTACCAGGCTCAGCCAGGCTCACAGTGATGTGTTCTGGGAAGTACTCGACAGGTGCATCACAGCCTGGCAGCACGGGACGGATCACCTCAAGCAGCAGCAGCGGCACAAAAAGCAGCGTGTTTCAGTGGCAGAGCAGAGGGGAGGCACAAAGAGACAGCGTGCCCGATGTGGGCGTAAAACAACATTGCTTTAAGGCAAACAACCAAACCGAGTAGGCTGGGCCTCTGAAAGCGGGCAGTTGCTTCAGTTACTGGGAGAGCTATAACTATGCCAGGCCACATCAGTGTCAGATTTATTATGCAGCTTTGCTGTCCAGAAAGCGTCTGTGTGGAGCAGAGCAGTCAGGAAGCAGCTTGGGCAGGAGCAGCAGGACAGAGCTGTGCTCGTGCCCGTCTCCTCAGGCTCTGCCCCAAGCACACAGCTGGTTGGGAATTGTCCACATGGGCACAAGAAACACTAATGGCTTTAGCATGGTTAACATAACCCAGCTGTAAGTGTGGGCAGGATTGAACTGTTCCCTCAAGCCATGCTAAAGCCCCAAACTTTGTCTTGCTTTAGCGTATTCACAAACAGCAAAGCATCTTACTTTTTCCCTCCTGCAGTTTAATACACCCGGTACCTGTGCACTGTACCTGCCTCTGCAAGGACTGTGAAAGCTGATTTTAGTTGACTACAACTATCACCCAGGATGAACCCATCTGTGGCCTCCTGAGGACAGCCAAATACTCAAACTCCTCCTCTGCAGGGGGCAGGAAACCATGTAAAAAACCTACCCAATTACATGCTTCTAAGGTTTCATCACCTCCGGAGATGCATCTCTTTCTTCACTGACCACAATGACAACAAAAACAACTAGCTTAGACTAGAAACTGAACTTCTAGATGGCTGAAGATAGAGGAGAGAAATCTCAAAAGCAGCGTGGACAGTTCCCACAAGGGTATCTGTCAACAGCATCACGAACACACTGCTCTCCAAGAAAATCTTAATGAGGAAGTCCAAGAAACCTGAGAGTCATCTGTGAAACGAGGAAAGCCACGACACTTCACAACCATGATCTTCCTTGGACAAGGCAAGGCTGAATCATACTACAGCATCTTTTCCTGTACAGCTGCATTCGTGATGTACCTGGGATTTGAAGCTGAGGTCCAGCTGCATGGCTCTGTCTTTACCAGCAGTCCTAGAATGGGTGCAGACCACAGCATCTCCATCTGACTATCCAGGGAACAAATTCTTCCATTTATTATCATTTGTACTTTTGAAGAAAGCATCTTTCAAAACTTGTAATAACTCTGAGTGTTTCTAGAAAACAGATAATGAGAAACACTCTTGCATTAGGGCTGCAAACTGTCATTCCTAAATTGGAAAAACAAATGAACCACAGATAGAGCGCTATTGTACTTCTCCAAGATGCCTCCTCCTAATTAGGTCCTGTAAGTTCTAAAACGTTTTCAGATCTTGAACCATTCTGTCCTTCCTAGATTTAATAATGAGAAAAGCTGACAGCAATTTTCTCATTTAACTGGAAAGGAAGAGGAGGAATAGATGAGATTACGTCTTTGCATTTACCTATCTACTTAGCAGAAAAGCAAGAGCTTGGGAAATAGGAAGAGCAAATGCAGAATTCATAGACTTAGATAAAAATTTTAGATGGATGCATTTCTGATTACATTTTTGTTTCTGTAGTTACGAACTAACACTGTTCTGTAATCCTCCAGGGAAAATTACGGGAATGACATGTCATTGACTTAAACCCTCATCTTAAATACTTCCTAATTCACGTATTTTTATTTGATGTTGAGGGGATTACTTACGTAAGTAAAAGTTTTGTCTGCAATTAAACCACTGCAAGATTAAGAGTTTACAATGGCTTTGTTTTGCTGTTGCATTAATTCGAGTGATTTATAGGTGGTTTAGCTGCATTCAAACACCTACCAGATAACCCTCTCTCTCCCAGTGATGAATTCCTGCAGTTAAGCACTTGGAGTAATACGTGAACTGTGATCCCATCTTTGACTGTAAATGACGATTGTGGGCACTTTATCACATTTATCAGGGATAATCAGAACATCTACTGGGTGCAACTTGGAAAGACTTCCAACTGCACTAATGATCCTGTACAGGAAATTTGTGAAAAATAAGTCTTATTTCTTCCTTTCCATGCTCTGCTGTAACAGGAGCCGAGCAAATGGATTTTGTTAGAGCTTTATTTATGACAGCTTTATGATCTATCTATGACAGGCTGAAAGACCGAGTCAGCCTGTAATTTGCAGACAATAGCCTGTGAGTACGTTACGTCTGACAAACTGCTCAACTTATTGTAACTTTTTTAATTCCCCCCCTTTTTTTTAATAAAACGTGGAACCAAGGAAAGGTGACAGCTTGACAACTCTGCAGAAAGCCTCTGTTCACGGAACGGCTATAGCATGGGAAGCGATTGTGCAAACTTCCTACTTAACGCCTGGCCATGTATCTCATTTATGAGCTGCTGCAGACACCCTATGGCATGATGAAGATCGAGGAACCATTGAGAAATTGTCTGTCAGCTGAAAAACCAATTAATACTAACTGCAGTGAGGAAGATCTGCCTACCAAGATACAAATTGAGACTGTGAAGTCAGTTACAGATGTCTTTAAGGCATTTTTTTCCGGTCATTTTCAACTTGAACTCAAACCACACAGCTATGGGGGAAAAGCTGCTTCATCTCTTATTTTTCTGCACCATCAATCCCCCAGCGTTTTCGCCACCAGCTTAATGAATTCCAACTATCAAGAGAGCTCATCCACTATGTAATTTGTCTTTTTTTGTTCCCTTCACTAAACAAGCAGGAAAAATGTTTTTAATTTGCAAGGCTGAATAAATACCTACTGTGTTTGCCAAGACTTTATTGACATTCATGGCTGTCCACAAAGCTGACTGACTTCTCACAGACGTGGTTTAACTCCTTGAGAAAAAAACACCTGCCCAAGCACGAAGACGTTACTTTTTCTTAATAAAATGAAATGAAATAAAATAAAATGAAATAAAATGCAGCAGTTTAATAAATAGTACTGTGGTTAGTGAAACCCCCTCATCCAGGATATGGTCCCAGAGCAGATTTTTGTTGACAGCAAGATCACTTAACACTGGGACACCGTCCACCACCCACTGGTGCCCTGATACTGCGGTTCATGTCATCTTCAGTTGCCCCGATACAACTGCCCACAGGCCATGCTATAGATGAGTTCATTCAAATGATTCTAATTCTAAGAAGAAAAAGAAAAAAAAGAAGTATTTCTTTTCTTGACTGACTGAGGTTATTTTCAGTCATCTGGTTTTCCACAGTCAGGAAAAGAGATGGTACTGCCTTGCTGCTGAGCTGGAAATGAACGGCTGAGAGTTGGCAGAAACTTATTAAGCTGGCACTAGCAAAAGACATGAACTGTGGAATTACACCTTGGATAGCATCAAATCCCATCTCCCTTGCTCAGCTGGTCATGAGAAGTTGAGATGAGTTTCAGCCTGCAATGAAACACAACTCTTGAACTTTCACAAGAAAATCAATACACCGAACATTGAGATTCTTACTCAAGTTTTACTAGGTTTCTGTAAAAGGTCCAACTTTCCCTGTAGGACTGCTGCCTGAATTTTTCCATTTAAATTTTTCTTGCTGAACAATTTTGTTATCTTAAAATTGGCAACATGCAAGAAACAATCAAAGCCTCCACAGCTGGAATTTAGTATGATTAGAAGGTCTGTGCTGGCTTGACATAAACAGGTAAGAAGAGAAAGTATCTGGGTCACTTGGGAGGAAATTAATGACATGACAAAACCATTACTGTCAAGATTTCCTACACTGATGACAGTACTTCACATACCTCACCTTCCTTCCTGGGCTTTGTTGAGCTGTACTGAAAAGAGCTACCAAGTAAGCAACCCGGGGAATGTTCCTCGGGAACAAGCAAACAGCCCTCAAATAAAGACCGGTATTTCCCACTAGTGAAACATCCAATTATCCGTTATGTATGCACGATACATTTATCTTTTCAATTTCAGAAGCTTCTCAAAGCTTCTAACAGGAAAGGTCTGATGGCTACAAGGTATTTACAATCCCAGCTGATGCCAAGGAGGGACACAGATGTGCTATATACCTCAGAAAATCAGCCTCCGCCACGTACAATTTTCTCCATGTATTTCTGGAACAATTCATTATTGACAGGTTGGTCCTCAGAATCTGCAAGAAAAAAATACCAAAAGCTGTTTGAATTAGTCCCCTCTTTGTGCTGGTCTTCAAAGAGATAAACTAAAATGCAACTTTATAATAATTTCTCTCTCCCTCCAGCCTCATACACAGGCTTCTAGCCAAACTACAGGTCCTCATGATCTGAACTTAAGTGAGTGCATTTCCAGTCAAAACAATCCAGGTTTACCACTAAGCTCAGCACTAGAACAGAGGCATCGCATTTCCTATGGACGGAGCCATTTTCAATTAGAGCTGCAAAATTCATGGGAAGAAATTGCTCTCTCTGTTTTGTACAGAAGTATATGTGTAGACATTCCTTGTAAGATGTATCTGAATTGCTCTACAAGCTTCCCAGCAGACTGCCTTGAGGTGCAGTCCACCTACACACTACCTCCCTGGCCGTGGCGGG
The DNA here is from genome assembly GCA_035590275.1 of Ibycter americanus. NCBI lineage: Eukaryota > Metazoa > Chordata > Aves > Falconiformes > Falconidae > Ibycter > Ibycter americanus. The sequence continues at coordinate 63,924,991 of JAVJGI010000060.1, read as the reverse complement.
CCCCTGTGCCACAAGGGAGTGTTTCTTTGTGGGTGAGGGATCTGTAAACAGCAGGTGCCAGAGAATCACCTACTGCATACAGCAATATCCTTGACGTACAAGTTGTCTCAGATTTACTCCCAGCTCTCTTTTGAAACCTCTTCAGGCTGATTTTGGGGATTATTAGGTAACAGAAATCCTAAAATTACAAAAGCAGGCTTATCAAGCTGGGGGAAAAACAGTTAAGATGTTTCTGTGACAAAGGCTTCAGCATATGAATTATGCATCACTGAAAACTGACTTCAAATTGTATGGGAGGAGGCAGATTTCTGTGCATCCAAATTCAAGCACAACGGGCACAAGCTGGCACTGCAGGGAATTACACGAAGTCCTGTACAAACATTATCCGTTTGAGTTATCCCACTTGCCTTTTTGCCCGAGTATTATTTTGTGTTATTTGTGAGAATCTGAGGCAGGAAAACAGCGAAATAACCTGCTAACGCCTTGAAATCAGTCACCATCCCATTCAGAAAGGGCTACTGAAACCATAAGGAAGCAGGAATAGGCTGGCTTCAGCCTCATCTCTATTTCTGTCCCTGTTCCCACCCAGTGCCCATCACCATAGCAGCTGACTGCTCTTCTGTCAAACAGCAATCTTTGGGGCAACAGAGACAGGAATATAGGGGGCTTTTCCCCAAGGGGATTCACAATTTGCTGGGTAACAGTGGCAGATGTTATACTTTAGAAATCATACAGGAAAACTGTAACAACATAATTTCCGGCTGTTTTCTAAGGTATGTTAACAAAGGTACGTTAATGAAGTAGCCACCCACCACAAAATTCACTGTTGCTTGTCTGTGTCTTTACATTGCAAAAACATTTTTTTCATTCCCACTGCTGCCTCACATGTGCGAAAGTATCTCACTGGGGTCCAGGAGAAAACTGAAGATCATTAGGGGAGGAAAAAAAAATAATATTTCTTTAGCTTAAAATATTTCTTCTGACTTAAAAGCTTTTGGAATCTGAAAAGTGATGAGCATCATTTTTAGAAACCACCCTGGCAACGTAGCTGTTATATAAGTTTCAATAGAAGTGCTAATCCCAGCACTGAACAGAAATGCCCCTGTCATGAAGCACTCAAAAACTACACCTACTGTTTATATTCTTGTGCCGTGCATTGTATCGCAGCCACTTATGCCTCTACAAAGTGAGCTCTTAAAACCAGGCGCCTGCAACTTTTCTGCCCCTCTGTTTATCTTCAGTAATGGATTCACTTATGTTGCTACATAAACGATTGTGGTAGTTTGTCAAAGGATGAAATGTGACCTGGAAAGATTGCTGTTATGTATCTTTGAAAAATAACAATAAACAGAGATGAAAGCATTTATTAGCCTGTATTTTTTTTCTGGTGTAACACAAACTCAAGTTCTGACTACTTTGAAAGACTCCATGATTACTGAAGAGGAAGTGAAACCAAATTGTGACTTAGAAAAAATAATAAGATAGCAATTAAAAGGGATAGGGAATTTGATCAGACCACTTCAAGTGTGATTGTTTTTAATCCCAAGTGAATTCCCACACCTGACAAACAGGCTGCAGAGGATCTTTTAGCTCAAGACAAATATCCTTTACTCCTCCCATCACATCTG
>JAVJGI010000060.1:63906492-63923351 GCA_035590275.1 Ibycter americanus | reverse complement strand
AAAAAAACCAAACCAAACAAACCAAAAAACCCCCAAAACAAAACACCCACCCGCCAAAACCCAACCCAGGAGTATTTTCAGACCTGAACAAACAACCTTTGAACCCTTCTTTGTTACACTGAAGAATCAGAAATCAAATTTTTCAGGATACCAACTTCCTACATACTGATGCTGCACAGTGACAAACAATATATGCTAGATATATTTACACTATGTACTTCACAGCAGGAAACATAACCAATGCAAAGAGCATATTCCATCAATTTACTGGAAACCGAAACTATTTACCATTCCATTTGCACATATTTATAAATAGGTTTTCCCTCAACCAACCTGTTCTTCCTTTGGCATATGCAAGGCGCTTTCATGAGATTAGCACCTGGAATTTATAAAATGATTTATTTCAATGCATGTTTGCATTTCCACTTTAGCTTCCCCTTATAAAAGCAGAAGAAGGTCACACAGCTACGCTACATTTTCACCTGTTTGGCTCTATTTTGGATCACGTTGTGTTATTACAGGATGAAAAAGTGTTACAGGAACACAGCCGGTTGACACTTGCCATTGTGGCAGCAGAGGCCACCAAGCAGCTCCCCTGGGCTGCTGCCAGGGTCAGTGTCCCAGAGCCACGAGCCATGCAGACCATCCTGAACTGCCCACCTCCACGACTGGCAGAAGAAACACTACCACCTGGCAGTCACACATTCCCTCCGTTTCTGCATCTTTTCAGTTAGGCCAGGCTACGCCACCTAAGAAAAGAGTTTGTTTCTTCCAGCTTTGAATAGAGAGGGTTAACAGATTTACCTCAAGGTTTTAGGGCTTGATCAATGCCCTCTAAGTTGTGCTAGACGCTGGAAGAGCCAGGAGATGAGGGGGATCTTCACTGCATGCTGAGCAAGAGTCATCTGGATCAACTGGCAAGCATCTGGCAGCGCTGGAACTAATTACACCCGCCTGGCTATGCACAGCTTTGAGTATTTACTGATCCTTACTCCTGAACCCCTTTTACTACTCAGGTCATGCATTTGACTACTGTTACTGGACAAAACACATCATCAAGATAAAAACAGACATTGTGCTTTAATAACACACACTGATGCTGGCATATGCCATGAAAATTATAGAACTAATTAGACAATCACAACATAATGCTCCACATATGAAACACAGCCAAGCAAGAGATGGGGAGAAGTGGCTGCTGAATTTTTGAAGTAATTTTATTTTGCAAATAGTTTTTGCTTTAACCTACTACAGCTACTGAACAACTTTAGTTGCATTAGAAAAATATGTCCCTATCCATCAGAAAAACCTAACATACTTATATCCATTTTGCTGCAACTTACTGTGACCTTCCTAGTCTCCTCCCCATAACCGGCTCCATCTTTTGAAGCTACAGAACGAGGTCAGCATCTCATAATTTGAGCATTAAAACACAAAAGGATGAAGATTTGTTTCTGGTCTACATTTTCTTTGGGACCTGAGAAATGTAGATTTTGAAGCTATGTAGGTATTTACCTTCCCAGTGATTTCCAAGGGAGGCACTGCAAAGCTGCTGTAGCAGGGCAGAGTCCCTGTCACCGACCAAGACACACTGACTGAGGAACTTCATATGAAACAAGAGTAAAAGCAGTTTGGTTTCCAGTTTACTGCCTGAAACAAGCAAGACTGAAGAGACATAAAAGATGAAGCATAAGGAATAATGAGACACTAAAACCTGATATAAAGGCAGATTAAAAGCCTGATGGCCTATCTGCCCTAGGCATCATAGGAAGGTATAGCTTTAAAACAGAGGCTTAAATAAAAAGGTATTTTTGTGGCATTTACAGCTGGCTGGCATAGGAGAAAGCTCCTTTCTGTTCAAACTGTACTGAGGTGCAGCTGATTGCTATCAATTCCCATGTGCATAAGTTGGGCAAACATCCCAGAAGAGAAATAAAATGATGCACAGAGGTGCAGATCTGGACCTCGACTGGACAAAGACAGTAGTGAAATCGATGCCTGCAGAGGAGACCTGGAAGACAGAAGATGTGGGATGTGCACAGAAAGAATGTAATTGTGTACACTAAGAATATGATTAAGAAAGATCACAAAACCCCCAGAATTACAGACATCCAGTCAGCATGGAACCTCGAGCTGGACAACACGATTAATGGTGTTCAATGTTGGACCAGTGAAAAAAAGGTAAGGATGAAGAACTAGCACTAATATTTGGCTAAGAAAAAACAACTAGAAACTTCAAAATTTCAAATGAATTCAAGAGGCAGATGTCAGCCTGGAAGTGCTGTAGGACGGAATCACAGAGAAGCCCAAACGACTGGTGTAACTTCCTACTTCTAAAAATGTGGCCATTACTAGACTAAGAAAAACTGAACCCAAGGAAACTAATCATTTAGTGAAGAGGAGAGTTAGCTCTTTATTCTGCCAGCATTCGAGTTCTCCTATTTGTAACAGACATGATTAAATTAATTCATCAATTAGTAAATGAGTTCAGTTAGTTCATGGCGTGTAATTAATTTATTCTACTCTGTTAACAGGCACATCCTAATGTCGCTTTGTAGTATTTTGCGAGTTCAATTTAATTTATTAGACATAATGACAAAAAGGGAACTTGAAAGCAGAAAACAGAATCGTAACCAAGACAGATGCAAAACTTACTGAGATTAACGCACAACACATATCGCAGTAAGCATGTGCCAGCAAGGCGCACTCCCTGCTCGGCAGGGCTGACCATTCTGCATTAACTGTTTCGTGATTAAAAGAGGTCCGAGATGATGGGTGCAGGAACGTGGCAGCTGCCAGCCTGTCATGGTGCCCCCACAGTCATTTCCCTGCAGTTGGACTGTGTTTTCATTTTACATTCCCCCTTTCAGTCCCTTGCAAACAAACACTTTCATCCAAAGATTCCATTTTCATAGGACTACTTCGGATTTCGTTGTGGTTTTAATACTGGCCAAGGAAATCCACTCAAGATTATCCTCACAATTGTCTACTGTAGCAACTGCAAAGGTTTAAAAGGGTAAAACAGTCAAAGCGATGACTGGATAATAAAGCCTGTGCTGCGTAACACCAGCTGCAAAGGCCTTGACAAAGTAAGATTTATAAAAGAGAGTCTTTAAATGTAACGCCTAATAGTCATTTGAACATATGTACATACATCTGCATACTGAAGTCCAAGGGTGAAGTAGGAGCCAGGAGAAGAGCTCTGAACTGGTGCGGTATGGCGGTGTCAGGCAGAACGTGTAGAATTGCACATGCATCAGCACAAAGATGGGAGCAGCACCCTGTTAGGTACGATCTGCCTCTCAGCAGCGCTGGCTCTTTTTAGCAGCTTCCTTTCGGCACAGAGAGAAAACAGCAAAGGACGCTCATTAGCCAAGAAAAGAAATCAGCTGAACCACCGTAACATTAGTAGATTACTATTAAGCCCTCATTAACAGGAAAATGAAGTTAGGCTTCTATCAATAACAAGCCAAATTCTTTTTTCTTGTATCGGTGCAACACACAAACGTCTGGAGCTTTGGGGAAGCCCAGTTTTTCTGCTGAATGGCTGACGCAGCACTGAGCAGTAAGACACTGCTGTCCCTGTAGACGGCTGCCCAACAAATGCCCCTTGACATGAGACTGGGAGGCTGCAGGCATCAGCCACATGGCTCGTCTTTGTTCTGCCTGAATTTTGGCAGAATTGAGGTGCCTGGAGTCTGGAGTGATAAAAACTCTCTATCCAGTAGCTGCTTCGGCATCGGCACATGCTATATTAGAGCCTGGTATTACCTGCTGTTCACAATCCAAGGTGTCCCACTTGGCGTGAGGGAACCTGCTTTTCACCTACACTCTGCTGCCATCCATTTAGGCAAAGAGCAGCCTAAACACCATGCAAGCCCCCTGAAAGAGACCCAAACCCACCAAAATCCATGCCAGCAACAGAGCTCTTTCCAGAACGAGGCTGCACAGGAGCGCTGCTGCTCACTACCTTCACTGGTGTCTGGCCACTGAAGCACCCACCCAGAAAGCAGAAGAGCCCCTTCTTGTGTCTTCTCAACCTTCAGCTTCGCACTACCCTGGAAAACTCAAGCACTACAGATCCAACATGCAAGGCTGAACACCTCTTTGCAACGGTCACGCTGCTCCTGCTACCTGAACAGGCTTTTTTTGGAGCCAACCTGAGCTTCCCGTGCTTGCTGCTGTGTATGCCTGCCCTCAGAATGACTGACGCCCAAATCCTGGTCTAATGTATTAAAAAACAAGGTCCCTCTGAAGTGTCTCCCTTTATATGCTGGTTATTCTGGTATTATTCCAAAATAACAAGAATTACATCATATCGCAATCCTGCCATCTTTGTAACAGCACAAGCATTCCCCCAGCTTCTCTCAATCTCATTCTGTCCCATTCCCATTCTGCTGAAAACTAAGCTCTCCTCTGTGATCCAACACTTTCTCACAGCAGATGTAGGAAGCATTTCCTAATTCTGGCCCAGGCAGCGAGTTCCACACCCTAGGGCAAAAATCCAGCACAGAAATGTAAACTGGGCATCTATGTGCTTTAAAAAAAATAAAAAAAATTCAGACTCAGCTCAGTACTGGATATTTCAAAAGAGAGTGTATGTCGCATGTACAAGGGGACACAGCTAAATCTGAAGCTTAAAATACACATTGCCTCTGCTACTCCTGTATTTCCATGGAAATTTGGTAGCAGTCTGGATTAAAGTTTGTGTATGGGGAAAAAAAATGAGTAATTAAAAGATTCTGGAAGTGCTTAAGAGGCTAGTGACACAGAGAAAAGGCGAAATTGATTCAGACTACAGTACAGCACTGAAATAAGACAAGGAATGACTATGATTACGTCTGAGGTACTGTAATTTAAGACGAACTGTAGCAGAGCTATTACAGTGGCTCATTAATTCTATTGCTAATCATTACATCACACTTTACAGACTCCTATGGAATTCCCTCCTAACAGCCCCTGCTTTATCTGCAGCTTTTGCAAAAGAAATTACAGTAACTTAAGCTACAAGGGAGTAATCGTGTCAGGGGGCTGGTGAGGAATATAGTCACTTGCATTTCCAGACTGGAGCAGTCCTCTGTTCACTGTATTCTCTAAAACATTGAACTGAAACAGCACTCATCTTGCTTTCAAGGGTCAGAAACGTTACATTAGGTTTCCAGTTCAGATGAGGATAATATGTATCCTGTATGGATGTGACGAATAATTAAAATAACTGAACGTGCAAGCTGCACTGTACAGACCTATAAAATAATTCAGACACAAAGCAGCAAGTCAGACAGACATGGGAATAGATAATGAAACTGTGAAAATTCATTTCAAGCTGTGTAATTAAGCCCACACAACAAATAATTCTTTTTCTTATCCATAAGTGTAGCTCCCTCACTTCAAGCGTCAATATTACTAATGTATTGTACCATTGCCCATGAGTAAAAACAACCTTTCTCATCTCTTCCGGAGGGGTCCAGTACCCCAGTCCCAGGTGTTTTCAGATGCAAGGGAATGGAGGGGAAGGATTGGGTACAATGTCCCAGTCAAACCGAACTTTTTCCTCCCCAAATCCATCGTACTGCATCCTAAAAGAGAGATGCTGAGCATGTCTGCTGTGCTGCTGCTCTGAGTCCCCACCAGCACTATCTGCTCTTTGAAATACCCTGTGGAGAAGATTTCCAGCACACCATGAGTCCTGCACAACTCCACCTCCAACTCTTCCTGTTAGGGACTCCTGAGCAATGGGGCTTTATTTCATTAATTCAGTGGTTTTTAGGAAACTACTTTTTCCTGCCAGTTTTTAAACCCAAAGGAATTTTCTAGATGTGCAGTGACAGTGCATGAGTAATAGCTCCCTCATTAAACTACCAGGGAGTCATAAAACAAAACAAATTGTCCAGCTTCCCAGTGTTTTTCCGATTTGCTTTCCCTTTCCAAGCCCTGTAGCGCTCACAAACATCCAAACTATCTAAGTGACGTCATTTATAGTCAGAATACTTAAAGGAAACAACATGTCCTTAGCATGTTGCTCAATCTTCTGGTATTCTTGCACTCATTTATTTTTGCCCCAGGGTAGTTTCAAGGTTTGTTTTTTTTGTTGTTGGGGGGGTTTTTTGTTTTTTGTTTTTTTTTTTTTTTTTTTAAATCAAGAGCTAGTTGTGCCCACGTGAAATGTATGCCTCTGAAGTCCGCCATCAAAAGCTTGTCTGGCACGAGAGAAGGAGCTGCGCTACGTTTGCTGCTGCCTGGCAGTCCTCAGTACGTCTCTTGTCTTCATGCCAAACGCTCTCCGTGCCCACGGCCGACAAGCAGGGTGGTGCAGTGCGGGGAGCCGTGAAGATGTGAAAGACAAGAACAAACCCTGCTCTCCCACGGCAGGGCTTTTGCATCTCCTGCCACAGCAGCCACGCTTGCTGTTCCTCCTGTGCTTGAAAAACGGTCCTCCATAGGGAAATGGTATTCAGCCTGAACCTGGGAATACAGCTTTGCTTTATGTTTGCCGTGGGGCAAGCTCACGGTAAGAAATCACTCTGTACCTCTTCTGAACAGAGGCGGGTAGCTGTGTTTCTGGAGTGCCTTTGACATTGGCAGGTAACGGTTTCTTTATCTTATTTTGAAATCTGGGAGTCAAACTACACAGTCCAACGATTCAAGGAATACTTTGAAAGGCCACAATTTCTATGGTAGTTTGTGAAAATGAGAGACAAGACTCAATCTCCTGTGTTTCTGTCCAGGATGAAGCAGCTTGTACTCAGCACTGATCCAGACATACCTTCCTACCCAACACGGTACCCACCATTTCGGAAACTACATCCTAAAAATGTCTTTTTGTACACACCTCCAGCATGCACAGTATCTTTGTGCAGTAACTCACGTTTGAAGAATGTGAACAGCAAAAATGAGAACAGTCCCACATTTTGAAAAACAGAAGGAAAAAACCCCAGCAAAGCAGAACAAGGCACCAAATTCGACCCTGGGAGATGAACAGGTTTGAGAATACTTGTATTTAACATACATTTTTGGTAAGCTTGCAGAAATGCTAACAAACTACCACAGTTTTCAGAACAATCCTTTTAAGGTACACTTGGAATCCCCACATTACAGACAGCAAAGGAAGGACTGAATAAAGTCAGTATAAGGTCACTGAGTTCAGTGTTTTTACTGGAAAATGTGGCTTGCTTCAGGAAAACCTAAACACCTGGGAGCTACAGAGTGAAAACCATTTCAGACAGTCCTAACATCTCACACCATTGAGATTTTAATTCTGTCTTTTAAAGAGCAGCAGAAAGCAACAGAATAAGATAATCTGGGAGCTCCACACCACAGTTCCCAACCCGTTTGGCGAAGCGGTGAGGACACCCATAAAATGTACCAAGCTCACTGACCTTCCAGGTTTCTCCAGGTCAAGGCTAGAAAACAAAACAGCTGAATGCTTATTCCCTTGTAGAGGGAACTGCTGGCACCCTGCTCTCTGTCTATCTCCCAGTCAATGGTTTCGATGCTGAGGAAATCAGCAGCTTTAAATACACATCTGAGACAGACAAAAAAGTAGAGTGATTAAAAGTCAGCGAGAGGCTGCTTGAGCAAAAGCTGAGCAGAGGCCCCAGCCCAGAGCCTCAGGGATGTTCAAGAGTCTCACTGCTAACGATGTCACTGCAAGTTAGGTATTCAAATGCCTCTAAGGACACAAGTTGTTAGAATTTGTCTCTTTACATTGCTGTATAATTGGCAACAAAGGTGGGAAGAACTTGCCAGCTTAGATTGTCTCATCATCCTTACGAAAGAGTGCGGACGTACCGAGGAGAAACAGGGATTTTCGTCAGGACTGAAATACATAGCAGACACTGTGGCAGATGGCACAGGATGAACTAAAATGGAATTTGAAGTTCAGGGTATTTTAGAGCAGGTTCATTTAAGATGAAACAAGGTAACAGCTTAAGAAATACAGAATAGTGACGAGAGACATAAAACTACTCCTATTCATCCTTCTCCTAACATACGGAGGGGTTCAACGAACTGAACCGATTATAAATATTTAAGCATTTACATTATGGTCACAACGGAATACTGATTGATCCCAATTGATTGGCACTGCACAAAGACATGTAACGCCACCGCTGCCCTGCATGGTTTGCAGCCCGAAGGGTGAGGAAATACTCTCTGCATTTGAGTGCAGGTAAGTGTGGACCTCACAAGAATATGCCAAAGCCAAGCCCTGTGAAGGGTTAAGAAATCAAATCTTAGATTTAGTCCAAGATTATTAGCTGGTATGAAAGAGTAGGAATATGCCCTTGAACCTTCAGTAACTGTCCTCTACAAGGACTCCATCACCGGTCTCCAAGGTCGTTAGTACTGGCTGCTGTTACAGACATTACTGGAACAGACAGATGACGGGTCTGAGACTCTGGCCGGTCCCCTGCTCCTAAGATAAAACTCAGCTCTGTAGCGTTAACATTTCAGAAACAAGCACGCCTCTGAAACAGAGTCTGGACAGCATTTCCAAAACTGCAGGGCCCATCAGGCCTGCTGATAGCTCCTCATTAAAAAAAAGCAACAAGAAACAAAAAACCAACCTCTTTTCCAGGCAGTGAATGACACTAGCATGAGACTGACAACTTTCAGGATGAGGTCACCTCCGTTTCCCTTCAGAAATGAAGCTAGCAAGTACAATTAACAATAATTAAAAACTCCTTTCACAAAGGGACACTATACTTTCATTATCTCTGCTGAAGCCTAATCAAGAGCATCACAATGGGCTTGTTGATTATTATTTTTTTTAAAAAACCAAGATACGATAAAAGACAGAAAGAAACCGGCAATTAAGAACAGAAACCCTATTTTCTTAGGTGCTGCAGTATTTTGGCTCAAAATACGTATTGTTCCCTACTTCCCTAAAAGAGTAACTCACTATTTACTAGTTAGCCATGGCAAAACATAACAACAATTCTTATTTACAAAAAAAATTAAAATGCTTAATGAATAAATAAATGTGCTCCTGACACTGAAACTTATATGGGATGTGTAAGCAGTGAGCTGTAATCACACTCATGAAAAGTTACTGTCTTTGGCTCTAACAATTTTCTTGTGCACAGCGTTACAGCTGCATAAAAATACTAAGTTTCTTTGCATCCACTTTACTATTACAAATTCTGCAAAGTTCACTGCAAGAATGTGAACTAGCTTGTATTTCACACTATTTATTATTCATATTGGTTTCATCTTATGCATCAGAGGAAAAAAACACAAACCCACAGTGGTCTAATCACTAGAGATCCAGTAGTATCTGGATAGCACTTCAGCCCACCAAATATAAATGTCCGCTGCCGGGCGAGCAGAATCTCTAGATGTCAGCAATAAACTTCATCTCCAGCGATGACAACAGCAGCTTGGGACACTTCTGCAAAGATTCAGTTGCCTAAACACACCACCTATGCCTCCTGTCATTTGAGGTGACGTACAGTGTCCTGCCTGGCCCACATAAAACTCCCATAGAACTCGTGTTGTACCTGCCACCCCCATGGGTATGTCCCATGTAACTGAAGGAGTCTCCAAGGCACCAACGTGCAGGCAACTGAATCCTACCCTTGTGCCCCTGCAGACACATACGTTATGCTGTCTGGTCTTTGTATCAGAGCCAAATCCCACCCATGTATTCTGCTGCACATCTACAGTGTAATAATAATTCTAAAAACTCCTTAGAAAGTTTTTATTTTTGTTTTGGAGATTAAAGGTCCCACTGCTCTGTATCAGGGAAGATATTTTAATATTGGTGTCTCTACCCATACACAGGCAGAACTGCCAGATCAGATTTACCAGCAGAGCTTTAGGGTGCAGATTAAACCTTGACAACTGGCTTTCACCCAGAAACCTGAGTGCTTAAATCACTTCTAAAGTGTGATTACTTTTAGAAGATTTACTGTTATAACCCCAAAGTGACCCTGCTGCTACGCAGTACACGCTATGCACTTGAGTGCTGCTTGCAGTGATCCGAGAAGCATTACATAGGAGCACGGGTCCTCTCCTCCCAGTAGCACAGGTGAACAATTTTCTTGAGACAGCGCAAATTTTAGGACAGAAGGGTAAGTCTAGGGACCTGGAAATGAGAAGGTTAAGTGGCATGCATGCAGGACTGGAGGGGTGAGCCATGAAGCGGGTAGGTACAGCAGCAGGACGCCCACCTGCCCACCATGCCCCGGACAGATGAGAGGTGCCAGCCAGCAGCCGAGAATAGCAGCGGGACAGGCGGAAGGGAAGGAAACATGCGGTCTGAAGCAAGAGGTCAACCCAGTTTGAACGCACCGGCTTTCAGAGTACAGCTTTCCGAGGGACTGAACTCCATCAACCCCCGCTGGTACCAATGGGCAGCTCTAAAGGCCAAGGACCACGGACTGAGGATGTTGTGACACAAAAGCAGATCATTCTATCGCTGCTCTTTCATATACGTTTACAGCTGGGCTGAGTGTAAACAGGGAAGTCACATGGCATCTGTAGTGTCATGCAGTGACTTCCTTAAGTGTCACAGAGGCTTAGAACATCGCCTTTAACATCTGTTAGCCCATACGGTGTGTGCAAAAATGGGAACCTTTAAGCAACTCCTATTAACAACACCCATCTCAGCCATCCTCCATGACTCAGGAATCTGTTTCTGGATGCTAGCATGTATTTTCCACTTCCTTTCCCTGCAGTGTATATAAGAGCAACAAATCTGAATGCTGACACAGTAAGTAGACTGATTGCAGTATTTTATTTTTTGGACTGAGTCCCAATTTTACTCTGATCTGGTTCTCAGATAGGAGGTTGTACATTGTCACGTAGTTTGTAAAAGCAGTTGCTACATTGATTTGACTAGATATGCAAGGCTGTACATCTGCATTTCAGAAAGCCAGATCGTGCACACTGCAGATGCATCAAATTTTCTCAGAATAATAAACTGGAGATATATTGAAAACAATATGGAAATAATTTTATGGGCTTCTTCCAAACACGCAGATATAAATACAGGTCAAATTTGCAGAGTGTTCAAATTTGCATCATCATGTTTTAAAAGCAATCTGAAAAGAAAACATTTTTATAACAGCTTAGAGAACAAGCCTGGGAGACAGCAGATTTGGACCTTTTTCTCCTAGTGCTACACCACTGACTGTGGATCATGCCAGGCTCTGGGAAAAACTCAGCTTTCCATCAATTACCCAAATGACAGGTGAAATTTTCCAAGTGCTCAGCATCCAGAAGGTGTCACCAACCATCTGGAATTAAGCACATAGGTGCTGTCGGCTGCCCAGCACTTCGAAAATCTGGTCTTTTAAAGGATGGTTCTACACTTCAAATGGAAATTTATTTATCAGTATGTATCCGCAAATATAAGCGGTTTAAACAAGTTTATCTTAAGTACATCAACAGCTCAGAAGCTCAGTTTCCTATATACTGTAAAACCAGCAATTCACTGTCTCTTTTCTACAGTCATGCTAGCACAGAAAGCGGCTCTTTTTCTTCCCTTTTTGTAATACTGCCTATGCAGCAATACCTCTGTTACAAATTTTGAGGATGAAAAGGTTAAACTCTGCTTATTTCACATTGCAGTCCTCCATCCTTTGACACAATTTTATTACCTTTATTCAAGAAAGAATGTAGCCTTGCTAATACACGTGGCAGTCTGACAATTACTTGTACATACCTTTTAACGGACGTACCATTTTGAGACAATTTGTGACGTGAATTCCGACCCTATGATATGGCTATGATTTGTTCTGCACATACAATTTTAGACTAAAACCTCAGCGCTTCCAGGCACCTCCTGAATGACTGGAGGAAGAAGGTCTTCAGATCCCTTACTATGTGTTAGGTGGTTAATATTTCTTCTAGTAAATGAACTGTAACATTTTTTAAGCAGACAAATTACTCTCTCAAAAATGGATTGGTTCTACTAGACTGAGCAAGACAGACTAATAGCAAAAACTTATTTCTGGAAATTAATAGTAAGTTGCTTTGAACTATTTTTCAGGCCAGAACTATGCAGTAACAAGTCCATGCATAGGAGGCTCCAAGGCTCCATCATCCACAAAACACAAGAATATCTTAAAAGGGTGCTGTGAATCTTACTACAACAGGTGTGTGACATATCTTCCAGAGGGGAAGCATTACAAAAATGTTATTACACACACATATTTTTAATATTAGGCAAATGAGACATCTTGGATGCAGCTACAATCTTAGGGCACTGATCACAACTGAAATGCACAGCTGATGCTGGGGGGGGGGAGATTCACACAAAACCACTGAATCACAAGGGATGGATGATGTATTTTTTTACTACCTTCCTTGCCCTACCCCCATTTCAGCGTTTTAAACAGTTTCAGCATGCTAAAATAAATAAACAAATAAATAAATATCTTACTTCTTCTTTAAGCTGTCTGGTTGTTATCCTACAGACGCTATCTCAGCGTTACACAGTCAGTACAGCTAAGGGCACTCGTTGCTTTCTTTTCTACTGAGATCAAGCAAGTGGTTCCCTTCACTTTCTCTTGAGCAAACAAACAAATAGAAAAAGTCCTGGTAATGAAAGTCTTGGAAGATAGTATCTCCAGAAATAAAATCTATTTTACAACAGCAGGAAACAAGTAAGGTAATACGCATAGACTTCAGACAGCCTATTTCAGTTTTGTGTTTAAAATGCTAGCTGAAGGGCTCAGAACTATATGGGGCAGAATTGAAGTGAAATAAGCCAAGCAAAAGGGATATATTTCTAAGCAATGCACCTTTCAACCATGTTGCTCTGAACTTTCTCCGTAGCATCTAAAATATACTGCTCCTTTGTGCAATCCCAAGCCTTGAAAAAGTTAGTAAACCTCCTCTCCTGTAGTAGCTTCCTGCAACTGCCTCTACAGGTAATAAAGGTTTAGAAGGCTCAGAACTGCAATGTTTATGAAGCTTTTTTTTTCTGCTCAGCAAGCTGCTCATTTCTTATTCTTAAAATGAAAGGAGTGGCTGTGTTTAAAAAAAAAAAAAAAAGGGAAAGAAAAACAACATAATGAAAAGGAAGCACACACCCATATGGAAAAAAATGGCGAAAGACGAAGCATGCTCATTACAAACACTTTGTAACCTTGCCACCGAAAAACCCCAAACAATTAATTAAACAGAAGGGAAACTTCAAGGTTTTCATTCCAGCGTATTCTCAGAATCTTACAACTGTCCACACTTCCATCGCGGTCACATGCTGCTCTTACGATTGTTGTGATAAGTTTTAATATCAAGCGTAACAGCAAACAAACTTCTAGCTAGGATTGGAATTGTAAATATTTTAACAGTGTCTGTGCAATCCCACAGATGGCAACTAAGAGCAGTGTTTTTGACACAGCAATTCAATTCCTGCAGTTCCTAAAGCACAGACAAAGCACGTGTAAACACTACCAGGATTTCTGCTTATGTAAGGAATGCAAATTCGGGGCTTTGACAGATCTACAACCCAACAGGCTTGTATTAAACATACCCACACATATACCCACACGCTCTTCTGTATCTTACTTCACAGTTACTACAGCATTTGAACATCAGCAAGAGATTTGCTCTGTTTTAACGGTAAGAAACATCTGCTTAAGTACAGCAAACGATTTCTGGATTTGACTCGGATAAAAAAAAAAAAAGGAGTAAACACCGACTCCTGTACGAGCTGACTCGGCTACAGTCCCAAGCTTTATAGGAAATCTAGTTTGCGACAGGTGACAATGTTCAAGATGGGAAAGATTTCACTCACTGCTTCAGGATACTTTTAAAAGTTACCAATACCCTGACAGATTTCCCAGACACCTGTGTAAGCCAGCATTACAGACTTCAGCCTGGCACTAAAAACCACAGCAAACACCACAGAGCTGGTAGGAGTTGCTAAACATGCCATAGCAGCGGGCTGGCATCTCCTTCCCAGAACTGCTTCCAGAGCACCATGTGGATGCAACCATCCTGAGTGATGCAACCTGCACCAAAACCACCCATGTACAATGCAATGGCAAGTATGGCGTTAAAAAAGAAAATTAACTATCCCAGCTAAACCCAAGACATCCTCGCAGCGGGCTGCTCGGTATAGCACGTCTTCATCCTACTGTCAAATCCATGTGCAGACAAAGCAATGCAGTTTTCATCATGAAGTAGGTCCAGCAAGGGGAAAACTCTCACTCTTACCTAGTTACTGCATGAAAAACCTGCAGGGACTGATCTCTAGTAACATTTTTCAGTACAACACTGCGTATTACGTTATTCCTCAGTACATACACACCTTTTTGGCAGTTAAGATGAAGCCTGTGACTTCCTGCAGTAGTCATTCACCTCTATTTGGGCTTCAAAAGGACTTGCTCTATTACAATAAATATTGAAAATGCACCGTGCACAACTTAATATAACTTAACAGTCCGGTAGAGCCATTACCTTAACAATAGCTTGACTGTACCTGACTACAGAGAGGTCACAGGTAGGGCTGTAACTCTGCCATAGTAAATTAAAGCCAGTTACATATTAGTCATGGTGAACTACATTCAGCCTTACAGCACTTACAGTAAGATCCCAATAAAGGCCCTAATAAGATCCTAATAAAGTCAAGGTTTGATAATGATTTAAAGGTACTTTACCTTCCCGTCTCAATGCATTAAAATGAAATTATGTTCACATTTGGGAGATGCCTTTATGCTGATGTGTTGCACATTTGTAATTCCAGCGTATCCCTCATCTTCGTACCTTTTACTTCTCAGGTAACTCCTTCCCATGTGCAGCTCTTGGGTCATTTCAGCTCTTGGGAATACTCACTACAAACTGCAGTGCTCCAGGACAGACTTAGAAGTCTCTGTTGTGCTTCACCTGCTTTCACTGTGACTTTGTTAGAGCAACAAAACCCCCACAAATAACAACTAAGGTCTTACATATTTCTGCAGGACACTAGTAAAATGCAACCATGCAACTAGAGTGAAATTACTGCCTATTGCACGCACAGACGCAGTGTAGTTCAGGGAGCGTAAATGTGCCATCCAAACGAGCTGGACGCAGATCAGTGGGAAGCAACAGAGGTCTCGAGGGTCTGCCTGCTCACCTGCACACCCCACAGCAACAGTGCTGGCAGTCGGTCCTCTCTTCGTGTCTCAAGGGTGGTTGTTACCAGTCTTTCAGGTATCATCACAGTCGTCCCTTAACAGTGTTCCGACTTTTTTGCTACATACCTACCCATCTACTCACCCACTCCTGCCTCCTCTCTCACTTGCCAGTCTAATTACCCGCCCACTCACATTTTCTCTTACTCACTCAGTAACCCACCCATTTACATGTTTTTCATTCATCTCCCCATTCAGTTACACAACCTGATCCTCAAACACCTTTAATCCACTCGCTAATAGTAATTTTGCCTCCTATGATACGCCCATTCTCACCTCTCTCTATCAGCATCCCTACGCTGCATCACGCTTCCTGGTGGCTTGAAGGAAGACAGCTTACCGCCCCAAGCTCCCGAGGTCTGCGAGGCTCCATGAGGTCAAGCTCTCCACACTACACCAATGCCAAACCATTCCTGGGATCCCTTCTGAATGAGTCAAATGCTTTTTTCCAACACAATGTGGATCGAGTGGGTGTGAGGATTGCACGGTGCTGGTCCTGGCCCTGCCTTCGTCAGCTTCCAGAAACTCCAGCAGGCATGCAATGCACACCCTCACCCTAATTCTACTAAGAAAATCTGTACTTGGAGGCTTGCAACACAACCCTCTTCTCCTTTGGGGTGCTCCAAAAGGAAAACCAGCAGTAATGCTTTAGAAACCAGAGGAGCTCTGGGGTGAAGGTGCTGGATCATGACCGAAGGCAGTTCCAAAGGCACTGGCTCAGGCCAGCGTGGCCATGTAGCAGCTCACACCAACCAGCCCATCTCTCATGGGATGACAGCAAAAACAATGCCCGCTTGTCCTCTTTATGGCCACTGAGTGCTCGCTGTGGGAGGATATTGTTCTGCTCTTTGTGGTCAAGACAGGGGAAAACTTCTGAGATGACCCTGCCTGCACCTGAGCCTTCTGGTAGTTAAGACCAAGCCCTGAAGAAGAAATAACAAGCAAGCAACCCCCAAATCCCACCAAAACAAGTAAAACTGTAACAGGAAATAATGGTTATAAAGTGAAGAAACTTTGAGAAAGAGACAGGATAATGGAAAGCTGGAGGAAAAATCAGAAAAAGACTCAAATAACTTCATGACAACTTCCAATATTTCTGTCACTAATGAAAAAAACTACCGTTTTCCATTTCCCCTGTAATGCCGTCTGCAGATTTGCCTGCACACATTGCTTCCCCGTAGTTTAAATGCCACAACCGGGTTAAAAATCACTTAGCTTATACTGGTATAACTCTTACATATAAAAACAGTTCCATTTCCGAGTAGAACTGGCCTTTTCAGGTGATTTTCAACAATTTCTCAAGTGACACCAGAACAGACCATTCTTATACTGGAATAAAATACTCATCTGAAAAATCATACTATTAGCAGTTCAGTTTAAAACCTATCTTCAATCAGTGTAATTTTCCCAAATCCTGAAGAACTGAACATGCAGCACTTCAGGTGATACATCTAATATTCAAGAGCACGTAATACTATTCTGCTCCTATTTACAGGCTGTTAACACCACAGAGAGAATTACTGAAAGGTGAGAATGTAGACTTGAAATAATATGGCGAAACAAAGAAATGGAAAAATTTAGGCCAAGTATCAGGCAAAGAAAAATCTCACTATCAAACTTTGTGGAAAAGACTCCAGAAGATCAAAGTGGAAGGCCAAGTTCTTAGAGTATCTTTAGCCATAAACCATGGGGGGGGGGGGGGAAGCTTGGAAGATTCTGTAAATTGTTTGGGTTTTT
>JAVJGI010000060.1:63872203-63906482 GCA_035590275.1 Ibycter americanus | reverse complement strand
CCCCCCCCCCCCCCCCCCCCCCCCCCCCCCCCCCCCCCCCCCCCCCCCCCCCCCCCCGCGCCACGACCAAACAAAAAAACCCCCAAAACCCAACCCCAAAAACAAAAAAACCAACCACGTAGCAGAAAACATGTACTGGCAAGACGACGGTCTGGATGATCTAATAAACTTTGCATCTCTAACATCTATGATTCTGTAATTCCATAGAAGCACTTGGCAGAGGGCTGGCAAACATTTGTAGCAACTCAATCGTCTGATTATTGTGTGATAATCAAAGTGTTCAATTAAAAGGAGGTCCTTGTAGCTAGATGCCACGACGCTCTCATTCAAAGTTGTGCATTACGTTGCCAGTAGAGAGCCTGATCTGAACGGCAGGCGTGCGGTAATTACAGAGTTGTGGGTAGCTCTCCTAAACAGGCAAAACAGAATTTAAGTAATTAAAGAGACAATCATCATCGTTTCTGCAAAATGCCCGGGGTCAACTTTTGACAGCAGATTTGATAATACAGAGTTCAACTCTGTCAACATTTACGCATGCAAATAACTACTCATACATGCAAGTTTAGTGTTAGTGTGGCTGGATCCATACTATACAGCATTTTTAACTATTTACTCCATTTGTGCGCTGAGAAAATCCTCCCTTAGGGTAACACACCAGATTGTTTCTCAGATCACGTGCTCTGTTTGCTATTTTCAAGTTATTAGGTAAGCGCACATGCAGAAAGAAGAAAGAGCAAAAGGACGTATGGCGCAAGCACACCTTTTATGTTTAAAGCATATTTTTGAGAAAAATATATTACAGGAATAATAAGTTTAAGAATCGGGAAGATCAAGAAAAAAATGTGAAAGCAGCAGAAAAAACTCCAAAGCAGAAGAGCAGGAGAAAAAAAGAAAGAAGCATATAGGAAGATCATCCTTCACAACATGAACTGTGCTGAGTCTGCTGGAAGCCAACTGTCTGAAGTATCCCTGCCCTGAAATCTTCTTTGGAGAGTTGGGTTTGGGGGCATTTGGCTGGTTTTTTTCCGGGTCAATGGAAATTCTACCCTGACTCTGATTAGGATGGGGAGCAATTTGTGGGATTACAGACAAAGGGAAACGCTGCGAGAAGTATCAGCAGGAGAACAATTTGTGATGTTATTTGAAAAAATGCCGATTTGATAAATGCCATGAGCCCCTCAGGTTCTATAAATACTATTTCTATACTATTTATTTACATTGATAACTGGAAATTTTATGAAGAGATGGACTCCTCTTTGCCACCATACAACAATATTATGAATCCTACTCTTAAGTATTTAGACTCTAAGCAGAAAATGGAAATACTAAAGGAGTATGTTTGACTACTCACTGTACACAGACGCTTAAGTTAAATATAGACACCTGAAATTCAGATGCCAAAGGAAAACAGGGAAGACTAAAATCCAACAGATTGCTTGTTTTGGAGAGCAAGGTTAAGTTAGCTCTTGCTTTAGCACCACAGCGATTAAGAGACAGGGGAGGTACAGTTTCTTGACCAGGCTGACCTGAACTTTATGAAGGTGTCACTGAAAGGGACAGTCTCATCTTCTTTGCTCTGGCCCTGAGTTCCTGCTACTTCCCCATCAGCACTAGCAGTCGTGCAGCTATGAAATGAGTTGGATCAGTTCTAATTCTCCCAAAAGAAAAGAAAGGGAGAAGAAAAAGATCTAGTTTTCAGTTAGACCAGCAAATTGAGCTGGTTCACCCCAAGGCCACATGGTCATCAGCAATGACCGTGGAAGAAGCTAACCTTGAAACTGCACAGGAAATCTGCAAAGCAATTCAATTCATTAGATACACTCTGGTCACACTAAAACAACATCCAAGTGCAAGACAACACATATCAACCACGGTAGTCCAAAAACATGTCCACAGAAGATAACATTGTCACCTTTAAATAGTAACCCCGTGGTTACAAGCTCACCTGGGAAACTAGGCACTTTTCCCCCTGTAGAACCTACCTCCTACAAAGTCCTCAAACCAGCAGATTTCAAGCAGAGCTTGGGCTGAGGGTGCTTTCTGCCCTCCTACTGGAGCTGGGTCAGCTCAGAGAGGAATGCAAAATTCACAAAGCCATAAAGAGAAAGCACTGGAGGGCAAGTGTGACTCTGTGAGAAAGAGACTCCCAGAAGAAGAGGCAGAATCCTATATTCTGGTCCCTTCTCCAGGAACTGCTCATGCCTACTGCACTGCAGATTAGATAAAAAGTATACACAGCTTCTTTTATACTAAAGCTTGAAAAATACATCTTATGAGCTATGTAAATACCATTAAGAGCCAGTGAGAGCTCTGTCCTAACAGGAGAACAGCATATACGTACCTGTATTCTTGGAAATATTTTTATTTTTGGTGGATAAAAGTGAATCAAAGAGCAAAGCTGAGATCTTCAGAGTTATGACTCACTTCTGCCAACCTCATATTTTGGCAATAAAACTGCATATACACTCTCACAGGAGCTTGTAATAACAGGTCATACGGGGAATTTCGGTAGCCGCTTTGGTCCTTAAAGTTACAATTCAGGTGCGCCAACTTCGATTAGAAGTTAAAAATGCCTGCTAACTTCCAGTTACTGTACCAATGAACCCCTAAAGTCACAGCACAGCATGGCAGCACTGCCCAGAGGTGGCCCAGTTTGCCCACAGGCATAAGGGAAACAAGGGAGGGAATTAAGACACCAGAGATCATCGCACACAACTCTACCCTGAGAACGCACCGATAAAAGTGGCTTCTAGTCATACCTCATGTTGCTGTAAAACACACATATTTATTTGGCTCAAGGCATTACTTTTTTCTTAAGTGTTGGCATTATCATTCTAGTAGAGCAATGGAAAAGGAAGCACTCCTCTTTTCCAGGTCCAATTTTGAGCTCACCATTTTGTATGCAAACTTCATCTGCAAACTCTGCATTTGGATAGCTACGGGTCATGAGTAACTTAACTCGAAAAATTTACAAAACAAACAAAAAGGAAAAGCCAACAAATTCTCTACACCTCGCCTGTGAACTTTTGCATGGGAATCCCTCAGCAATCAGTACAAATGAACGCTAGCAAGACACCGCACAGACCTAAACTGTCAAGCATTGTGTTGGTTTAGTAGAAGACATCATACTTACACAGCTGTGCATCTAATTTCAGATAGTATCAGCGTTTTACTTATATGCAATTTATGGCTTGTATTTAAAAAGCTACTATTTATGATAAAGGGTGGCTTTTTTGGTTGGGTTTTGTTTGTCTGGGTTTTTTACAAAAAACTGATTTTCACTAACTGATGTAATAAGCAGTATCCTGCTTCAGGGAGAAAAGTGCTGTTACACCTTCTTCCTCTATGTGCTGCCTTTATTTTTGGTCAAGACAATCACAAAAGGCATGGAAAAATGTTCTCTCTAGACATGTATTTTAGTTTCTCTCAATTGTATTAGGCGACATTTTAAAAACTGCACGTAAATGGACATACTTCAAATATATGTAACAACCCCCTCCCCCCCCCCCGCCATTTCAAAATACAAATTTTTGCAGTTATTTTGGGTGTGAACCATCCCCGTGCACCGCATCAATGCTAACGGCCTGCTCCCCAACAGAGGTGATTTTCAAGAGCAGCAGTTTCCCTGTCCCACAGGTGGGTACAAAACAACGAACTCAAGATCTAAGGCTCCTTCTCCTCAAACAGGGTCTGCTCGTAATTTCTTAGTAAATGAAACTGCTCCACTGTAAGCCTAAGGAAATTTGATCCACCGCTTCAATACAGGTTTAACAGTTAACAATTTAGAGGCTATAAATATTTGCAACTTCCTTTCTTTTCATCTGAAAAGGTAAGGACACAATGACTTTTTTGGTTTTTTGTTGTTGTCTTTTTTTTTAAAAAAAAACCACATAAAAGTCCCTCCTGAGAATATTTTGATAAGCTTACACTTAAATAAATGATTTTCCAAAGATCGGCAGTTAATTCACAAAAATACTTGGAAAAAATCTAACCTGGAATATCTAATTCGCATAACATTCTCCTTTATTTGTTTAATTCAAGTAAAGTATTTTCCTCCGCCCTTTCCTTTTCACAGGCTTTTCACACCCACATAACAACCAAGTGACTCTTCCCTGACCCTGCCTCCCACGCCTTTTGGTCTGACTGCTCGCTAGAAAGTCACCCCGCACTTGAGCTCTTCTCCCAAGATCCAAAGGAAGCACTTAAGGAAAGGATATCCAGTACAATGCTAAACCTTCCTTTTTTTTTTTTTTTTAATTTTAAAAAAAACAACAAAACCACGTTGGGTTTATTTGCAGTTCCGCAGGGATGTGTGGTGTACGGACTGCCTCCTCTTGTTGCTGTTTTGGAGAAGAGGGGGAAAAAAAGATATCCACAAGTGCCTCACTACAACTGCTGACTCAAGTGAGTTTGGGAATGCAAGGTGTCCCAGTGTCACCCACTCAGGGAAGCACAGCAACAGCGAATTCCTCCTTTTGTGGTGGATGGTTAGGATGCAGCACTAGCGATTCCTACAGCGGGTGTTTGGAGGAGACCCACCACAAAGCATGATAAACTCAATAATCACTATCCTGCTTTCCCCACCTTCTAATAATCTAACCATTCAAAACAATGTTCTGGAAATCCAAGAGCTGCAGTATCATGTGTCAGCATCCTCTCTAAACAGAAAATACAGTGATAATGCTGGTAAAGCACTGAAGAGAACTTAAAATATTACTACCCTCGTTTCATCGACAACATAAATAATGACTTGACCAAGCAGCCTCCCCGCTCCAAAAAATCCCTCCTAAAACCAGTGGCAGAGTTGAGAGCACATTCAGGGAGCACAACATCCAGACCTAGCTCCATCAGCCAACGTGATTCATTCTAGCCAATAGTATGTTAACAATCTGGGTGTTCTGAGGAACCACTAATTGATAGCTTTTTTCTTAGGGTTTACAGAGCCACTTAAAAATAACATAATTTCTATTCTAGGCATATTTTGGGAAAAGTATCATTAGATTTAATTCCAGGGACAGGCAACTGATTTTCATGTGAAATTCAAGATGACCAAACCCTCGTTCATGCAGTGAAGTGTAATAGGAGAATAACAGCTGAGCTGTGACTCCGGGATGATACGATCCCAAAGCTGGAGGGCTGGCCCACCCCTTTGCTTAATACCGACATTAGCAGAGGGTTGTAGGTTAAAGGTTGGAGGGAACAGCAATTTCAAATTGTTTCTGTCAACCTGATAGAGAAAGTTTCCCCCCTTATGTACATATTCCTGAACTGCAGCAGCCTAGCTAGTGTTCTCCGAAAAAGCTGCTCCACTGAAAAAATGAATACACCTTGCTATGTTCAAAGAGCTGTTCAAGAGCTTTCTTTCAATCGCATTTAGCAAGATACCATCTTAGCACTGAAAATTAAAAGTACATAAACTTACCAATGCATTATCAGGAGAAGCATCAGAAATAAAGTTTAGGTGTTATTCAGTCATCAGCACCTCAGCTCCTTCCTGGCACAAAATAAATCCCACAGGCAGCAGGTACTAGAACCATCTCTCCTTTGCTAGTCATACCCGTAACGCTCACAGACGTCTTCTGAATCTGCCACCAACAAAAGAAACCACAATAAGACTGCTTCCCTAATGCTTCGTAACTGAGTCAGTAGGTCAACAATTCCTTCGGTTTAGGAGCCAGACCAATTCCCTTAAACACCCCATTTTTTTTTCTGATGGAGAAGCCAACTGTCTCTTGCCAGTGGCAGCCCATCTGCTTCCAGAACAGAACCAAACCGCTCCAAACCACCACCTCGTTTTGGCGCAGACATCCGTCCTGACGCAACTCCATTTTGTCTCTCACGTCTGGGAAAAACCACGAGAAAATACTTACAACTGAAAGACAGTCAGGAAACTGCTCCTTGTGCACCTTGCACGCTGCTGCCGGCTCTCAGCCCACATTCTCATTTCCCATCCCCAAGATGGAGTGGCATGAAGAAGAGCATTTCACGTGATACCAGACCTATCCCCAGTCTGCCTTGTTCCATGCAAGCACAAAATATCCTGCATGTGCATTTCAGGCGCACTGCTCAAACAAAGAGAAAGCTCTGAAGCTGCTATCCCTCTTCCCGATCCATGACTCAAAACGTCTGGTTGAAAATTGGTTTCATAATAACCCTTTAGTACCACCTACTCACATCACAGAGCGATTCTTGCAGCAAATGCACAGGAAATCACCAACGAGTGCCAATGGAGCTACTATTCCAAGAACGAGCTCTTTCGGTTATTCCTTCATCATTTGGAAACTGAGATGCTTTTACTTTCCCTATCGCACCGGGTGTATTTTTTTTTTTTAAGAGCAGCTTTTAACTATGATCCTGTAAAATACTTTGCTGATAAATCACCAGCTGAAAACTTGCCCACTGTAAAAAAAAAGAATTTCACAATACTCATTCCAGAAAATACAGTAACTTCTTTCTGGAAATAACTCACTGGACAAAAATCAAAAGGGCAGAATTAATTTTCAGAGACAGTTTGCATCCTGCAGAGCACACAAAGACGGTGTAGTCAGCCACGTGCCTTTCTGACCACCAACAGCAGACCCCTGACTCACTCAACCACAAGATGAGTCGCTATGAATGATTTCCTCTTCTTCCACACTCCCCCGGAGTGCTCTGTGCCACCGGCATATCCTGAGCCTAATCCTGACTTTGATGGAAATTCCAAAACTCATCTCGTAAGGCTGTGGCCACCAGTTAACGATGCAGCCATCTGCTAGCTCCTGCTTTGAGTCACCTGTCAGCAATACAAAAGGAAATTACTCAGCAGTGAGCACGTGGAAGCCCACTGCTACAGTCTCTCGCGTAGCCCTCAGAGCAATACAAAATTCTGGAGCACTCAAATCACCCTGAAGGAAAAGTATTACATTCTGTAGCACTCACAATCAAAAAGGTGAAACTTGGTTAAAAAAATATAAATAAAAAAATAAGTGACAGGACCGCAGACAGAGAGCATTTTGGCTGGGTTTTCAATGCCAGCATCACTGAAGCTGCCACGGAAGGGGGGACGAAATAAAAAAAAAAAAAAAGAAGACATTTCACAAACACTAGACCTTCACTGTGCGTGACAAGAAAAATAATTAAAACAACTGAGAGAACTAATCTGTGGCTGCTTAGGAAGTTAACTCTTCGAAGGAAGTGATTAAGAGAACAAAAGCAAAGTGTTATGTTTATCAAACAAGTAAACTTAACACAGGAGAGTGCTTACTCATGTCAGTAAAGATGGAGTACTGTTACAGCCTTCCCCACAGGCATGGGTTCACACAGGGCTGAGATCTTATCAATTATTAAGCAGTTATTATTTCAAAGAAATAAACCTTTTAAGATATATGAAGCACTGCCTTGCCGAAACGCCAAATGCTATGAGAAAGGCAGCCACAACGTCCTGTGCCTCTTTACGGAATTCCCTTGATCTAACTCCTATTCAGGACAAAATTCACAAGGATTTTGCTGAGACAACCTGATTTAACCACTACAGCATTTACAAATTCAGTCCAGCAACGGTCAATTTCTTGTTTCATCACAAATTACGCAGCTCACGCATTCAGCCCTCTGAAACAACTCCCAACTTCTCCCCCAGAACAGCAGACGAATACAAGACAGTTACTATACAAAACACTTTGAATCTTCAGGAATTTCACAAAGATTAATTAATACTAAAGATCTAATTGTCTAACCTGCTTCTGCATGCAGAAAGAGCCCGACCTGGTGCCTCTACAGTGGGGGAGGGAGGCACTTCTTGTTCCTGTTTCATACTTGACTTTTTTTCCTGCGCAGGGGATGATCTAATTATTCAACGTGTCAGTATATTGCTTCACCCTTTCTCGTGTGTCTCCTTACATTAACATATTTTAACAATTCAGCTCATTAGGAAGGAGGCAAGGAACAAAATGGCAAATTATCCTTAAAAATCAATTACAAAGGCAGAAGTCTTTCCACATTTTTGTCCTGTACCCATCCGAAACCACCAGAGCACACAACCAACGATGCTGAATGTAAATCAGCAACAAAGCTTCCTAAATCCAATCCTCATGCTGCTCAGATGCAAGCGTTACCTGTTCAAGACACAAGCCCGACTGGTGAGCTCTGCGAAGGAATAATTTTGGGTCCTGTCCGATTAGGAAGGAAAAGAAACTCCCAAATGACAGCCCTTTATTGTTCCCAAACGTGCTGATGCTCAGCTGCAGGCACTATCGGTGAGAGGGGGCTGATGGATCTCATGTATAATAATTGGGCATGGGTGATGAAAGCGAGCGATCAAACCACATAAGGCTGCTACCAATAGACTTGAAATGGATCTGAAAAACCCTGAAATCCAAATATAACGTGTACGGCACCTGCATTTGCATATGTAGGATGCCAGCCGAAGTTTCCGAGCCTTTTTATCAAATGCCTTTTTTACAGCAAAGAGCCGTTCAATACCCAGCCCTTTCAGCAGATATGGATTTGAGAGATGTTCTTGTGTTTTAAACCTTGCCTTGAATTACTACAACAGGTCTGCCCACCAATTAGCTTGAACAGAGTCCCTATGGCATACATTAGAACCACTAGTCCTCGGGAAACATTTCTTCAGCAAGTTTTGTGTATAATAGCAGTGCCTATATATAAACCTGTTTACGACTATTTCTAAAGAAGAGCCCGTTCTGAAGCAGCTCCTTTATTGTGATCGAACATGCTGGATTCGTTCCCAGTTAAGGCTTATATAAGGCCTTCAAGGAAGTAGAAACTTATTTTGTACAAAATCAAGCCAGTATAGTACTCGCTGCAACGGAATTATCCTGTTACACATTAAGTTTTACTAATAAAAGGCCTGCATGGCAGTCATAAAAGTCAAGTGTTGCATCCCATTAGTACAAACAGTCAAATATTTCCTGCCATAAAAATCAAAACCTACTCAGGCAAAGGAAAGACAACAGGTAAAAAGCATCTGCTTTTTTTGGTATAAAAAACATCACGTGCTTCATAATAAAAACCATGTAGTAGCTGGAATGGCTCACCTTCACTGCTTGCCCAAGTCTGACTTAACTTTGGTTAAAAAACCACAAACCAAACCAACCAACCAAATTCATTCAAAACCCAACCATTTTCAAATGCACAATGTGAACAATGCTGTTTGTTAAAATTAAGTTGTTGGTATTTTTGTTCTTCTAATTAGATTTCATCTAATAAATAATATAGATTTCTGAACTGTGGTCCACGATGTATCAAGTGTTAGATTATTCCTGTGGTTTCTGTGAAGGTGGAAGCACTCCCAGGTCTGCTTGCAGGGATGGCTCACTCCAGAAACCCTTGTGAGGATGCAGTGCAGGTACGCCTGTACCAGGTTTGGTTCCCACAGCCTCACACAGGCTTCTGCCATCGCTCCAGTAAGATGTACACTTCCCAGGACCAACAGATAGTCAAGCCACAAACTCAAACTCAGTCTTTAGGGCCAAAAGATTTTTTTTTTTAGGTCTTGAAACTCAAGTCCTCTTACTCAGAATAAAACCAACAAATGGGTAGACTAGCATCAGGTGATCTACAAAAGAAAAAAACACAAACCAAACACCCAAACCAAAAAAACCTCAACCAAACAACAAACCAACAAAAAAATCCTCACTAAACAAAAATGAAAGGTTTGTGAATAACATCTTATGGTGGTCTTCATGCTGCACAGAGGACAGCTGGTCTAAGCGCTATGCGTGGAACCTGCTTGGGCTAAAAACATCCATGTCTTCGTGGAAGGACAGCACAGCTCCCTGTGTGGGTGCAGTTAGTGCACACACACACATGCAGCCAGTGAAACTGAAATATCCACTGCAGTGTCATTCAAGTGTCTACATCCAAATAAGTAAGTCTCCACCCAATTAAGTACATGCACTTTCCACAGCACTTCATCGGTAATGCCAGGGCTTTTTCCTCTCGGCCACGTCCCATTTTGTGTTACCACACAGAGGCAGCTTAAGGACCAAACCAATGCAACCTAAACCTCCTCTTGCATAAGACTGAAATGTCATAGGACTGACTTTGTAGGCACCTCAGCCTAACCTTTCACAGGAGTCCACAATACAGCACCCAGGTTCAGCACAAAGCACACTACACTACAATTTTCTTAGTAAAATATTGTCAAAGATTCTACTCATTCTCCTGTACCTTCCTATTGCCAATTCTCTTACCTGGGAAGTAGGAGACTTACGTTCCACTTTCTCCTCCCATGCCCACAGCCTAGCAGTATGCTGTAATTTTGATACTACACATTTACGAGCTGAGTGGTGACCTCTCACCCCCCTTTCTGAATCATGCTGCTGCTCACAAAAGACACAGAAGATTCCGAGTGACAGAATATGCAAGAGCAGCTTGACCCTTACCCTACAGAGAAAAGGACTTCTCTGGGCATTTGGAAGTCTAGGTTTTGATTTCTTTTCTTAATTCTCATTCTGCATTTTACCCAAACTGTATAAGCAGACCTCAAGTTAGGACTGCTACACTTCTAGCATTTAATACTGTCACACTTCTTTTCTCCTCGCTTTGCTTGCTGACAATTCTTAGATGTTTAACTCTTCTTGTTCCTTCTACAGGCATCTTCCATATTATTTTAAGTTTGTAATTCCAGTGTTGACAGTTTCAGGGATTTCTGGATTTCGTGTCATGGTCTTGCACACTTAGCAGCGTGCACAAAACAAAGTCTGGAGCCAACAGGAATGGATGAATTCTGATCCTGACACACAAAGGATGACATCAGGGGCATGTGAGGCAGTACAGAACGGCCCTCCTGACTTACTCTGGTAGCTACAACAGATGGATCACATAATCCAATCCAAACAGCAAGTTTCTTGGTAATAGGAGAAAAGGACGCGATGACCTCTAGGTAAAAATCCTGGGAACAGCAAGCACACATAAACATCAACCTGAGCAACTTTAATTCTGCGCCAGAGCTTGAACTGAAGATAACAGTAAAGACAAACACCCAAGACAGATTTAATTCAGACTGTAATTCACCACATACACATGCCAAATTGTGGTATAAACTGCATGCCTTTTAACACTCCTCATTGTAAGGCCTATTCTTATCTTGGTGATGAATGTAGGTTTTTAGAAAGGTTTACCAAGCCTTTTGCAATTTTGGTGCAGCCTTCTTTAGCAGAGAGGAAGCTGGAAGTACTTCATATTACTAGCTGGGGTAGAATCTGTCCTAGTACTGATCTACAAACGCAGGGCATCTCACGACAAGGCTCTGTTGATGAATTGTTGCATGGCTACAGACAAGCACACTATTGTTACCTCCCTCTCCCCTCCTCCCTAAAGCAAGGGTGTTTTAACCTTAGATTGATTTTGTTTGCAGAGTAGATTCAGTTCCTCAAAGGGGAAGCAATACCAGCTCGAACTCCATTTTTTTGGTATGAAGGTACAGACCACTTACGTTTAGCATCGGCTTTATATAATAAGACTAAAAAATTCCCTTTCCTCCTCCTGATTAGCAAATCCTTGACGAGCTCAGTTCCCCAGCACTCAGAAAACCTGACAGGGTAGCAGAGGACATAAATATTCATTTTCTGCCCCAAACAAGGGAGCATTTCAGAAATAACGAGTATTGGGAGGAGGATGGATTGGGGCGGGGGGGGGGCGGGGCGGGGGATATTTCCTTTATTTTGAGTACTCTTAGTTTACACCACTAGATGGCACGTTTGAAGCTCTTGGCATCTCGGTGAAATCACAGTGAAGTCCTTGCTCTGCAACATACCATGCTTACCCTGCTAGCTTCGCCTGGGATGGAAAAGTACAGGTAAAATGGTATCTCCAGAGCCAAAGAACCAAGACACGTGGACAACAGAATGTAAAAATGTGCCCACACAGGAGGGTCCCGTCAGTCAGCGAGCTGAGAGCAGGGCTGCCGGGGAGCCCTGAGCTTCTAACTCTGACCTTGGTGTGGCATTAGTAAACCACTGTCCTGGGGTAGTATCTGAACCTGTGTGCTTGGAGAGAGAGTTGAGACAAGAGGAAAATGGGAAAGGAGGGTGAGAGCTGAACCGTTGGAGGCACAACACTGCCTTCCACTGTAAGCTGAGCAATGCTTCGCTCTCTGCAGATCCCTGAGAACTATACAGACACAAAACCCACTCGTGACCTCTCCAGTGCATCACCAGCATGGACTGGTGGGAGGGAGAGCATTCAAGGCACAACCAAAGAGCAGGGGAAGAAGATTCAGCCAACTCCCAGCATCACATTTTGCCACTGCAAGATGCAGCTTTTCCAAAAGGGTCAAGCAGTTTGCGTCCCACAGACCTAAACACTCCACGGCAGATAAACACGCAGCAGCCCACAACCTGCTGAGTCAGCATCATGGGCAAGTCACCTCTTGTGTTGGACACATTTTGGAGTATACCTAGCTGTGCCCAGTGTACTGGCCTTGGCAGGGATGCCAGCATTTGGCAGCACCACTTCCTTTAGGCTTCTGGCTTGTTCTCACTGCCAGTTCCTTAATTTAACTCAACCCACTTTAAAGGTGCATTAGCACAAGCATATATCCGCCCCAACTAACATTCCCTCAAAAAAGAACAAGTCAGTTCAGCACCAATGTAACGATCACGGGCACTCAGAGACAGTACTTGTCATGGCATCGCACCCCACATTCCCTGTGTGTGCAATTTCAATAGACAAGGATTAACAATTTACTATAAGCGCTTCAACACCTGACTCAGTCCTTGGAACTGGTAACTCATGTCAATGCAAAAATAACTATTTAAACTGGAGAAGGAAAGAAATCCTGTTGGTAAGATGCCCAAGGGCAACGGCAAAGACTGCTTCTTGTCCAGGTGGAAGAAGAAATACCATCTTTCCGCTTCCAAGAAAGTACAGCTCAGCCTCAGCACTGCGGCAAAAAAAAATAATTTGTTTTCCTTCCTTTATGCAGGGTTTAGCTCTGTAAAGATGCCCCAAACTAACTGGCAGAGACATAAACTGCCCTCACCATCATCAGCTTCACTGAAGGATCAAGATGCACCAGGAAAGCTTGCACTAGCACCATCTACCCCAGACTGCTCTTCGAGAATTTTGCTCTTTGCTAATCCATCAGTCTGACACTATTTGTGTATTTAAATATTCATGTTTACATAGTATCAACCTGCTGGGCAAATACTCCTCCAGATGCACCAGAGTACATTTCTGTGTTGATGCCTACAGACTGCCAACAAAGAGTGTGTAGACATCAACACACGGCCGTAGTACCCTGTAGAAATATTCCAGCTAGACCTCCATTTTCAATGTACAAACCACTCAAGAGAAACTAATTTCAAATATAATGATGCAATAACCTCACCTGAATCCTTCCAGTCCCCTTGGGTCTGCACTGTGGATGCAGCTCCTTCCTACTCCTATGAGGACATGCCAACGCAGAGATGCCAGCAGCAGTTTGGGGGGGCTACAGCAATTACTACAGTTAGTGCTCAGTTTTCAGAGCTCCCAAAAGGAACAGGTATAGGCTGTCCCAAAATGCAGGTTTCCACTGGATGATGCTGAACCTCTTCCAAATATGCATCTACCATCTATTCTGACTGCTTTTAAATGAGACCCGCAGGTACTCTAGACAGCCAGGTTTATTTCTCAGCATAATTACAAACTCCATCGCAAAATTCTGTGGGGGAAAAAGAAAAAAAAGGCAGATACCTATAAATTTAAATCCTTGGAATTCTGTTCCAGATTTTTCTCCTAAGCCAATGAAACTCCCAATGCACTGTGTCCCAACTGGAAGCAAGGAGGAGACTTGACAAGTGGGATTTATCTCACTTCTATTTAAATACCTGCAGCGTAGATGTTGGTATCTTAGTTAGTCACAGGGAACCCCTTTATAGTCAGTGTGAAGAAACTGTCACTTCCATGACATGATTCATCTGACTTAGTCCAGACAGTTACTTGGGATGTTTTCCCTCACAGAAGGGAAGCTGGGAACTTCGCAGCCCTGTCAAATGAGTAACAGTGGTACCAATTCTCAAATGCTGCTTTAAGCTACTGTAAAAAGCGACATGGAAAATGGGAGCTTTCTGATAATGACTTACAGTGCAGACTCCTCTCTATCTACTTATTTAAGTGGAAAACCGCAAGCTGCCTCTTACAGTTTTTGAGAATTCTCTTGCTCAAATTTGCAAACTACATTTTGCAGCACTGGCCTAGTACGCAAGAGGCAGACAAAGAATTTGGGCCAATGTGGGAAGGGGAAGTAACTGACCCGTTTTCACTCTTAAATAATTTGAAAGCAAACACAGTAACATGAAGAGCAGAAAGTGGATTTTATCATGCAATATCCTTCTACTTTAATAAAAGGATGCTATGTGGAAGAAGGAGTAATCTTACAGTTAAGGGCAAGATGTTCAAAGTGCTCTACTACCTCTGGACTGTACTTCCCACATATGTTCACCAATAAGTCCACCTCAGTACCACACACACCATGTTTGTTGCCTCAGGTTTACGTTTCTGGAGAGGGCACGGTCATGAAAGGAGATCTTCTTGGGAAGAAATAAAATGGGCGCTGCTGAAGCCATTTCTCTTAAGAGCATGGCATCAAGGGCTAAACTCTTCATGTACAGAAAAGCTGACTGCGAAGAGGAGAAATCCCAAGGACAATTACAAGGATGGGGCGATTAATGAGTGGAGTTGAAACTTGTGATGTTGCTCTGGCCTCCACAGCACTGCTTCATTTGATATATCTTACCTGGGAACTCCCTGGCCAGTCAGCCTTGTTCTCAGCATAAGTGGAGTCAGCAGCAAGCATTTCATTAACCTCATCGCCCTTGCCAATCTACTCCTCAGCAGACGACCGCATGTATATAAACAGCTTTCTGAAGAAACTGAAGAAACCAAAGGGATCACTTCTGTGGAAGTAATGTGAACCCTTAACACTCGAGTGCCTGTCCTGGGGCAGTGGTACAGGCCTGGCTATGCTCAGCTGCAATCTGGCTGAGCTGGACCTCCACCTGGGAAGAAGAGGTAATGCTGTACTACGGCACTGCTCCTCACGCTAAGACTAACCTCAGACGCATCACAGTTAACTTTTAACACAGCAGAGAGTTTTTAATTTCAAAGCTCTAGGCTACTGATGCAGACTCAGACCTCGAAAATGTAGAAGTAATTCATATGGCTTTTTAGGTCTCTTTTTAATTATTTATCTCCCATATACATAAACAGACCCACTCCACTCTCACCACTATTTCTAACTAATTACTACATTATGGCAGATTAGCAGCTTCTTCTGCAAAACCAGCAGTATATGATTGGCCGCCAGGAAAAGTCAACATCCGTGGTCAAAGAGCATCTAACAATTAATATACTTCATTTAGCTGCCACCAATGATGTCACCAAGAGCAAAGTACAACAACAGAACTGACAGCCAGGCGGGACGGAGCTTTCCTCAAGTATTGTTTGAGCCACAATCAAACAAACCCCTCATTGTTTATCTGCCTGTGGAAGTGGATGGCACACAAACAGCTACCTACGTGTTTCTCAACACATACTGGGAGACGCTTGGGCGAATTTATCACTGGAAAAGAAGAACACATCCAACAGACTGCAAGCTCAATCATGTAAATTTGGGTACAGAGAATCCCATTAAAGAAGCAAAATTAACATTAAGTGTATCAGATGAAAGATTTAATTTCTAAAGCCAGCGCCTGAACAAAAACTCAAGCTATTTCGAAGATATTCAGGTCATTCAGACAATTATTTTAAAATGGCAGAGGAAAGACAGTCTGATGATCCATGTATGGAAATAGGAGCCAGAAGCTCTGAATCATTCATAACAACACTTAGCAGTTATATCATCTGCAGATCTCAAAGCTACTCCACAAAATGGGTATGAATTGCTGGCACCCAACTGAGGCTCCTCTGCAGTTGGTTGGCATCACACCGCTGCACCAGGAGGCCTGGAGAGCACAAGGGTGCTTTCCAAACAGCAGTCAGTAATTACAGCTTTCGTCCCCGTTTTATCCACCTACCTACCTGCAACTCTAATTTAATATTCCCCATGGCTAACAGCTACGGCTGTATCCCATCTCCCTTCACACAAATGCAGGTGAAAGCAAAGTCTTCATTCAATTCTGTTGTATCTCTGGCAAATCCCTTTTTTTTTTTTTTTTTTTTTTTTTTTTTTTTTGAGTCAAAGCTGCTTGAAGGAGCTGTGTTTTATTCTGATCTCCAACAGCCGCATAGACTTGGTGGACTCCTCAGCATCTGTTGTATCTGAGAGTGATCCTTCACGCTACTCCTGTATTTAAGAGTAACACATGAGTCAGCTGAACCCACCTTTCCCATCCAGACATCCCAGTGCTGTTTTACCTCAGTCACATTTGTACACTGAAGCCCTCAGATTTATTTTGCAATTAATAAAAAAAAAAAGAAAAAAAGAAGGCTAACGCACAAAGAACATTAAGTGGTGTGCTGAAATAACAGAATGACTCTCGGATAACAGCAGGCTGCATGTCGCCAGAGCTCTGGCTTTCCACCTCATCCACTCAGTGCCACTACACCCAGTTCGTGTATTTATTTTGACGTCATAGATGATTCCCCTAAATTGCCTGTGCCCCACCACCCCTCTGCATAACAGCAATAGCTGTCTCCCAGGGCAGGAGTGGAGATCTACAGGGGGATTTGCCTTTTAATTGCAGAACACCTTGTTAACACCACCACGTTGGAACAAGGCTCCCTTTAGCCAGCCCTGTTCTTGCTGTACCTGTATGCCAAATAGTAAGGGTTCAGCTGCTGTGATCAACTGTCCACAAATGATTGGAAGTACTACCTGCTGAAACCTTACGCAAGTGTAAATCCCGCTGTCCTGCAGATGCAACTCAATGATAGGACACACTTCCCTGAACTAGAGAACTGGCAAAGAAATCCAATTAAAAGGAAAAAAAGAAGGAAGGGGAGTGGGGGGAGATAATCAAGGAAAAAAGCCACTACCAAAACCTTCTCTGTATTTCTGCTGGCTATGAGAAGTCTCAGACACTAGAATTTTAAGTTTCTTCTATACTGTTCATCCCTCCATCAGTTTTGCTACATATGAGAGGTCCAACTTAATTCAATACAACTGAGAGTATTTTTTAAATGAATCCCTGATTCACAGCCCATTTTTACTAGCTACCACTGCAATTAGCCTAGGATTAAAATTACGTTCTCTCAGCTGCACCCTTTCACCTCTGACACCGCAACAAAGTAATAATCTAGACCTTCAGATATCTCTTTCTCCCCGCTCCAGTGACAGGATGACGGAACGAGAAGCAAAATTCCTCTGCAGGTTAAGCCTGAATTAGGAGGGACAAAGATTTTATTAAAATTGGAAAATGACTGATACTGCACAGCAGAATACAGGCTAAACCCATCGGGATAAATGAGATTTAATCTTGTAAATCTAGTTTTGGGAGCAGGTCCTCATTTTTATATAAAAGTTTGTGTATCACCCCGAGAGGTTTCTGTAACACAGTGGTTGCCCTATAAATGTGTGTCTTTGAGATTCTTCTCCCAGTAATGCAAACATCATATAACGAAGCTACAATAACTTCAAAAGGAAGAGGCTGCTCAGGGCAAAGCTGGAACATATTTATTGTCACCCCGACAAATTTTTATTAACTTGCTCAAGCAGAATCATTTTTAATATCACCTTCTCCAGGCGTGCCTTCAAACAGAAGCGAAGCTGCTTCCCCTCAACACTAAGCTGCAGAGAAAACCATTTCCTGCTCAAGCCCAGCTTGTGCCAAGATACTACTCGGCTGAGCCTTAGTGCCAAGTAGTGCCGAGAACTGCAGCTCACAGCAAGGACCAATTTTAATAAGCACAACTTCCTGCTTTTCAAGGGGCTTATCTGAATTCCTCTTCTTCCAAATTTGCTGGATATTTCTGAGATTTGTCATGTATTTCTTTCCTTCAGTAAGTGTACCCATGTCCCTCCACTGGCTTCAGCTGATTCCCAGGAATTACTCTTTCCCGCCTTCCTTAGCTTCATTAGTTACATCAAATATTCAGTCTCCCACTTCTTTCTCAAGTCCATCACTTGTGTCACATTATTTTCATTTCAAGCATCATTTAAATTTAGCAATAACGGTCCTCAGTCTTCACTGGAAACACTCAGACTTTTTGAAGTCACTATGTCTAAACATGAAATCAGTTCATAGAGGAATTTCAAAAATAAGTGTCACTAAAAATTAAGGCCCCAATGGACAACATCTTAATTTCATGCAGATTACTGACATGCCTAAAACGCTTTGCTAGATAAGGACCTATCAGGAGATCTCTAACGCTTCCAGCAATTCCAGTGCAGTGCAGCTGGGTCCAGTGTAAAACACACCTCTGCTAAAGGGGGGGGCTCGCATGCCCTCCTGCTGCTCACGCTCTCCCACCTCTGTACCAACTCTAGCACTCAGCTTGCAGCACCTGACTGCACAAATCCTGTCCCCAGCACAGGGTCCAAGCCTGGGTTAAGGATAAAGATGGGGGTTGGCAGCATGGACATAGGCCTCATTAAGGGGACAGTGAAAATCCAGCCTAAGCAACCAAAAAAGAGAAAGTTTATGAAGGGAACAGAGAAATACAGATGTGACCAGATAAGCTGCAGCCTGTCTGTCTGGAGGAGGGCAGTGACAGAAAGCAAGTTTGTCCTATAACCACCAGCCCACAACAGAACATGCAACCTTGACTAGACAGAGTACCCTGTATCATCATCACATGAAAAACATAAAAAAAGAAAAAAGACCATTAAAATACGATGAAGTATAAATTTTTCCAAGCAAGGTTCTTTAATGATGCCTGCTGACTTTGAAAACAAATAGGCAGAACACACATCAAGCTTAAAACGGTCATTCAAATCCCAGCAGTCTCACACCATCAGGCTCCTTGAACTGCAGTGAACTGACCAGTCTCAGCAAGGGGTCACAGTACTGAAATAACTTATTAAATATGCCTTAAACTAATTTGTAAGTCATGAAAAATCAATACAGAGATCATCACTTAGAAGTTCATTATTGGTGTATCTGATCTTCCCTTTATCCTCTTTGCCTCCATCACCCAAAACCACACACCTGCTTTTGGAAAGTATTTATAACTTTTAATGACAAGCGTGACTAAACAATTTTCACTGCATTGCCTGGTAGCCTTTATTCTGCCAGGCATCTTTTCCACTACAATGACTAAATAATCAAAATTACTTTTTAAATTTTATTTCAGGCAATGTTATGAGGTAAATGCCAGACACAGCTGATCCTACTCTGAGTAGGAAATTGGACCGAAGACATCCTGAAGTCCCTTCCAACCTAAATTATTCTGTGATCCCATGATGCAAGTATCATGTTATAAAAATCCATGCAGGCTTGTTCATGTTTCTTGGGTCTCAGGATAAAAAGGAAGAAAACAGAAAGGGAAAAAAAAAAAAAAATCTCTGCTGCCAAAAGGTACAGAATTGGGTGGCAGCAAAAAAGGACCTAGCAATTTTCATTTATACTGGTAATGCTTCAATCTTGTCTATACTTCTCTGAAATTTCATCTTGGAATCTGAAAATTCTCTACGCCCTACTTGCTCCATTTCACAGTACCATTTATGCTCACACGTCTATAAGCAAATTCACCCTGGCACGGTCAGTGATACCTTTTTTATTTCCCCATGAATTCCTCTTTTAGAAGAGTTAAGGCTATAGAGCAGACAGAGAATTCAGTCACCCAAAAAAGGCACTATGTTCTTTATTTACTATCCACATTTGAGTGTTTAAGTATGAGGGAAAATTTGACTATGTACTTCCTCCCAACCGCACTACTCTTAGTAAGTCATTATATTCCCCAGAGTTACAGTGCAGACTTTTGGTCAGCCCTAATTCTGTTTTCACCCAACTTCAACTTAGCCTCTGCTTCAGACTCCTCCAGCCCACACACTTACATGTACACTTCACTTGTTAAAGGTTACTGCATTGCACATGTAACTCAATGGATCTGCTTTATGTCTCCTAAAGCTGTCAGTCCTCTGAAAACTAGTCCCCTTTCACATATTACTCCACATGAAAGGAGACAGATCTTAAACTCTTTGGTTAAATTTTTCCAGCTGAGCCCAGGGATTTCATTCCCAGTTCGGCGAGCATGTTGGCGCTCTCATCCAGAACTCTCCACCAGTCCTTTGGCACGTGTCAGCTGTTCTCCATGGCAAGTGAAAGTTTAGCTTACAGAAGGTCTCTCCCAGGTCCCAACAAGCACTGCTGCAACTGCTGAAGACTCAGGACTTAACAAGGTGCGCAAATGAAAGAGGAAAGGCTGAAAAGGCTCATTAGCATAATTTTGGGGACAAAGGTATTGCACTCTGCAAGGAAAGGCAGAATTTCACTCCAGAAGGATCGACAGCAAAATGTATTTTGTTTAATCTCTTTCCTTTGCACAGTCAGCATAATCCAGATTATTTTCCAGCCATGACAGAAGATTTGAGAAGTATTCTGCACGAGGAACTTCCAGCTGGGTTTGGGTAGGATTTAGAATCAGGCAGTAGATTCAAATTCAGCCAAACCACGGGAAGTCAAATGCATAAGTAACTAAAAGATCATATAAATTTCCTGTACTAAAAACCCACTGAATGCTCTTTTCATCGTAAAAAAGGATTAGCAGCATATAAACAGTTTATATAAAGAGACTTTAACGATTTTATTGTGATGTGCTATTTAGCATTTGCAGAGGATCCAATTACAAAACTTTGACTTAGTTTTCCGTAAGTCACCCTCTGAGTAACATGTTTTGATTTACCTAACAGCAAGAACTCTGGGTAACAGACTGTTTTACTGTATGTGGTCATCCAGGCCTATCATCACATTGCTGTTGGATGCAAATTCTGTACAGAAGGAAATTTTGCTCCCTGAACATTAACCAATTGTTCAATCTCACCTAGCTTTGAAGAAGTTAATATGGTGACTTGGGAGTTTGGGTGCAATGATACTAAAGGCTTGTCTCTCAAAACAATCTGGCAATGTTTGGATGGCAAGTGATATTGAATACACGGCTTAATGCTATCTGGAAAGAAAAGCCAGTCAAATTTCTGGACCATGAAGCAGAAGAAAGGAACTCTGATACAATATAATATAGTCAACTCTCAAATAGCCTGATAACAGGAAGCTGGGATAACCTGGTTAATGAAAAACCATCAGTAACAATACTTTCTTTGCAAAGCTAACTCCTGGCATCTTTGGGTGGTTTTATTAGCTTGGCCGTGGCACTGCAGTAAGGCACAGATCCAGCCTGGGTCCCAAAGCAACATGGTCATGTTCTTCTAACACAGCACCTCAGCCTCGAGGGTTTGTACAGAGTAGTTTACGAGCCTTTGCACAACACTACGAAGCCTCCAACATCAGGGTTGTTTAGTCCAGATCCAGTATCACTGTTTTGGTATTTGGCCACAATAAAGTCACCACCCAAATAGTCTGCTTACAGACGTCACAGATCTGACTACACACACCAGACCACTTCAGCTCAAGTGGCAGCAAACTCCTGTTGGCATCCTGGGGTGGGGGTTATTCTTGCAGTGTAATCAGCTTTAGATCTTCAGGGGAACAGTGGTGTTTGAGGGGAAAATCATCTCAGGAAGAAATAACTCTTCCAGCAAGAAATTGGCCGTTGAAAGAAAACAGGGAGAAAGAAGAAAAAAAAAAAACAAGGAAAAAAAAAGAGAGAGAGGGGGGAAAATAAAAAAAAAAGAAAAAAGAAAAAGTAGATGCTGATAAAGACGCCACTTGCATCCTCACAACAGCAATGCTCTCCAAGACTGCAGATCCTAGTACACAGTGCTACGCGAGTACAAAGTACACAACCGCATGCATGCCGGACAAACAGCAGCAGCCCTAAAACAATCAAAGCACTCAATGCCCAT
This sequence comes from Ibycter americanus, assembly GCA_035590275.1. NCBI lineage: Eukaryota > Metazoa > Chordata > Aves > Falconiformes > Falconidae > Ibycter > Ibycter americanus. The sequence goes on along the minus strand of JAVJGI010000060.1, from coordinate 63,884,599 downwards.
TCTCCTGAAGACACAATACAAGTAGAATTCCCACCAATGTAATTTTTTTCCATGACCAGCTCTGTTTCAAACACCATAACTTGCATAACACGAGACTGCTCAGAGCAGCGAAAGCCAGGCTGTTGACAAAGGTGGAATATACAACAATATACCGATACTCTAGTACATACATGGGTGAAAGTCAGTAAACAAAACAAAAATAAAATGCAGATGGTATGTAGCTAAAGCAAACTGCATGGTTCACTGCATACCTAGCAGGCCAAGAAAGAAGGGAAATTCCTTCTCAATGTTTACGTGAACAATGAGTTTCCCTGAAAACTCCAGGAGGCCGTTCCCAGCTCCTCCACTGGCACCATTAGTAGGAAAAGCAAATGCTGGAAAGGTGGTTTCAGTTCATTACTGACCTCAGTAAAAGTCTCAGTACCAGTGAACTCAAGTGCAGATCAGTGTGACCTCTTGCTTCAGAGTGGTATTGTTACAGCACGTACAGCATGCAATGCTGCTTTTTAAAAGAAAATACAGCTGTCTAGATGCCACCATGTTCAAATCGATGTTCCAGCAGTCACACAGGTCTGATCAAATCAAGTTCAATGTGTTGCTGTTCAACCCCATGCTTAGGATACCAGCCAAACTCTCCTCCATTTTAATACAAGGCATAAAAAAGACGCAATGTGTAACTGGGCAACTGCAGGTAAGGGGTAAACTCTTGAAAGCAGCAACCCAGATATTACACATAAAAGTGAGGAAGTGCTGCAGCCACCCTTATCAGAATTGTGATTAAAATACACATTTTGGGATATGTCTGTCACCCCATTTGTTAGCAAGCTTTTGACAACTGGGCATGCAAATGCAAATGAATATAATGAATGCAATGGTTAATTAAAATATGCTTAAGAAAACATCCAGAAACTCTTTTTAAATTAAAATCTTCTAAAAGCAGTGACACAGGGCACCGTAATATCTAATGGCTATTAAAAAAAAAAAACTTTGGATCCTCTGCCACATTGTTTCTATTGCACTAAAATGTCAGTAATGGTTAAAATGTGAAAAATAGGAAAAGTCTCACCAATTCAAACCAAACTGCAAACCACTTTGTAAGATCATGGAATTCTACAAGTTAACAGACAAATGAACAAACATGCACACCAGTAAAACTGCACAAGAAGAAACATGCCAGCTTCTATTTATTTTCATTTGTTGTGTTCTGGAGTTTAGGAAAAAATGGCTGCAGCAGTACAGTTCCATTAAAGCTGGAGGTAAATTTTGGAAGTTTTCACTCAAAGTAATTTTCTTTTTTAAAATGGCTTCAATTCAAAGCAGGAATGTGAATGGAAAAAGTTACAAAAGCACTTCAGAACCTGAAAATAGGGAAGACTGGAACAAACATGAAGTCATCTATGGATAATGCTCTCCAAATATAAATTCCTCCACTCAGCCTTTTGGTAATACTTTGATGTGTGCTGTGGTTAAAGAGAGAGTTGAAAGAAAGGACAAAAAGAGAGGTAGGTTTTTTAGATGCATGTATGTGCAAACTTACTATTGCAAAATTTTAGTTCAGGTATAAAAGCTAATCTAAAACACTGGCACAAATTTTTGCAGAAGTTTCCATCTCATGTTTTCATAGGGGTTTAGAATCACTAGAGAATTTCTGATCCTGTGAACAATTCCAAATATTAACCTCGTTTTACTTACAACAGGCACACAAAGTATGTACCAGGCATGACCTAGCAAGCCAGGGAGAAAGACTGGAGTAAAAAACTCCGCTCTTTGTGCATCCACTTTTTTGGCACATTCAAGGACAGTCCTTCCTCCCTTAATCACTTGGAAATTGATGGTGAAAACACAACACAAATATCTGAAAAACAATTCATTGACTTACCACTTAAAAACCCAACTGAAACAGAGTAAGAAGAGGCAGTATGACTTTGTTTACCTACGGTACACTGCATCTCTACTTAGTCAGCTTCTTACATCTAGTAAATGTTAGTACATTTACAACTTTTGAGCAAAGAGGCTGAAATCCAACCTTTAAACAGCTGAGTTATTTGTTAATTCCAGAGAAATACTCATTTAAAAAAAAAATAATAATACATACAGTTAATCAGTGAACACAAGTGTCACAACAGCAAACCCATTTGTGCGATTTTTTAAATCTTGGGTTGGTCACTGAAGGTGTAAGAGTCCTACTGACATTGGACAACTGGTTGCTCATTTAACTGAATTTTCTGAATTAATATAATACCAGAGCTTCAAGAATACAAAGCAATGTATCACTGCATGATTTTAATTAGGGGGGGGGGGGGGCACGGGCAGTAGTACTCGTATTTAACCAATGGCAACAACTGTCCTACATGCAAACTCCTCTTGTTCTTCACCCAACCTAGTTTTAGGCTCTAATCATCTTGCAACTCAACAGAAGCAACTGAGGATTGGCATGAGCTGCTACAGGAATACAGCTTAACTATCAATTGCAGCTAATCAGGTATTGTTTATCAACTCTTTACAGTCACTTGGAAGAACTCCTAGCTGCAGCAACTCTTAAGTTCTTACAGAGTATGTTTAATACAACAGTAGCAATGAATGAATTCAATTTCATTCACACAGCGTGAGGAAAACAGAAGTAGGTATTATTAATCCTAATTTTCCAGATGGGAAACTGCAGCACAGAAGAATGCAATGACATGCCCAAAATCGCAGGCAGGCAGAGAACGTTAATTTTAACTTAAAAGGTTTTGAAGTACATTTTCCCTGCTCAATGCAGCTGACTGCTGTTCTTGAAAGTACTCAGGACTGACAAACAGATCTCACTGAGCGCTCCAGAAAATCTACATTTTTCAGAGGCAAACTGACCTATATTTCAACCATAAAAACTAACACAAATGTTAGAAGCCATACACATATTATTAAGCATCTAGTAGTATTTTTTAAAACCAGGACACATAACCAGAGGGTCCTTTTTTCCTGGCGTCTCTTTGAAACTTGTTACCTTGCCCTTTCCCATAAAGCCACCACTTCCTCTTGCCCCTTGCAGACACACGCACTTTGTTTGCAGGTGCTGTGCGAGCAAGACGACCGAAGACTTGCTAGGATTAACACTCTGGAATATTCCATGTGAGACATACAAAAATACACCCAGTAAGAGATTTCTGGAAGAGTTCCAGAAGTAGGTATCTAAGGTAATATTAGCGAAATCTTTGTCCTTCCTTCCTAGCCCCCCATGCAAAAAACCTTGCAAAGGTGTTAAGGAGCGTAAAATTCCTCTGCAATATTTAAGCGGCATTCTTAACACTGCTGCTTCAGCCACCAGCCAAACAAAACTTTTCTTTCATCATTAACATACCACTCGTCTCATAACGTAATAACCTGCACTTGCAGCCAGGGACCAGTAACACTTCTTGTGCGTTGCAAGAATGATCCTCTCCGAATTAAATGCTGCCAATCCTGCGTTTTCAGTTTGCAGCAAATTAACAATAAACGTATCAGGAAGTCCTAGACTTCTGAAATGACTTACTAAAAATATCTTATCCCGCCAGAGAGAACAGCAACAAGAACTTGCTCATCGGTTTACAGTAACGTACTTTCCCCAACACAAAAAGTGCTGGCGATACCAACAGTACAGAGATATGCTCATGTTGGTATATGCAGATGATTAAAACAAAAACCCATTATAGACTAAATTTTGGCTGCAAATATGCTGATGTCTGCTGGAAACAGCTTTGCAACCTCCTGTGGAGAGAGTTGTGATTTTTACCTGTGTAACCTGGATCTGAATCTATAACCCCACTACTCTACCAAAAAACCCCAAAGGTTACTGGAAAAGAAGCTCACTGAGATCAAGTGAACATGCCCATAAGGCAGCTGTATATATATTTTAAAGTAGTCAAAATAATTATCATGATAAGAATATAAACGCCTATTCTGATAAAAGGAAAGCACTATTAAAAGAAAAGAGACATACAAAGCATTACCTCCATTCCTGCTGAAAAATACGTAGTCAGAACAAGACAAACTGCATGCTTCGAGCCGTTAATAAAAAGAAGAGCAAGCGAATGAATAGCTTTCGGATGAATCCAAATAGTTTTTGTTTCTCTGCTGCAGTTTCACCACTCCCACAGGGTAATTTCTATGTTCACTTTATAACGAAAGCAAAGTACAGGTCAGAGTAAGAAAGGGAGGAGACCAAAAAACCTCCACTATATTAGTCAAAGTTTGTCATTCTTGCTATCTTGTTTTCAAATGAGGGAAACAGTGCTGGTGTGACAGAAGGGGGTTTAGATGGAGTGTTCTGCTTATGCTTAATAAACCAAAAGGCTCAGTTCATCTGCATTTTATACGATCAGATTGGTAAAAGCAGGAAGCCAGAAAACCTTTCAAGTGCATGATTTATGGAAAGATTATCACATGACTAAGAAGCACAGAACAAGAAGGGCCAAATTCAGCTTTCATTTACATCAGTGTAAATTTCTTGTAACTTTGTTGCCTTTGACAGATTTATTCTGTTCAAAATGGAATAAAAATATTCGATCTTCATCATAAAGACATAAACCCTTTTTAAAATCAGAATTTAACCTATGCTTTTCAAACACAGCAGTTGTTTCAGGTCTGTTCAACGCAAAATTTCTGTATTGGACAAGAAACACAAAATCTATCTGTAGAGTATTTTAAAATACATTTCTGCCACCTCTCCTCTATCATGCTGTCTCCAAACAATCCAGCTACCCGTTGCTGATCTACACACTCTTGTACACTTACACACTCCTATGAACATTTTAAAATCTACTGTAAAAACTTAAAAGGCAGGACAGTCCACAAATGCACTGGAAACACTCTCTTTCATTAACTTCCTTTATGAAATGCAAGTGTGTACACTCACTTTATTATTTGGGGAACAAAATAAGAGGATGTGCTGTCCAGCAAGGCACGGAAATTTTTGTTCAAATGAGAACGAGAAATGATAATGCTCTGTTTTTTGCTCCGTTGCCAGCAATTAAGTCTACATTTCCATGAAAAGCTGATAGATTAGATGAGCTACAGCCCATTTTTTTCCCTTTCTCTCTCATACATGGACTTTTATACTTACAGGGGAAGGTGTCAGAGGTGAAAGAAAAACTACACATCAACATCTACTAGGATGCTACCTGCAGTGCTAAGAAAAAATGGAAAGTAACGAAGCATTAAGAAACTAAGAGCAAACATTAAGGAAGACAGTGAAACAGAATTATCCTAGCAGAGGCAGTGGTTTTTTCAGCAATGGCCTCAAAGCACTGCTGTCCCTTGAGCATCTTGCTCAGATGGCAAAAGGTTAAAAGCACTGAGGAAAACCTGAATCATCTGACCTAAAAATGGAGAAAGAAAAAAAAAAAAAAAAAAAAACACGACTCTGGTACAAGCTCACTTTTAATATGATGCCCTCTTTCAAATACTGAAGGACTCTACTCCCTTTCGACAAACACTTGGTAAAACACACACATGACGTGTGCAGACAGTAGAATGGCAATTCATTTTATTAGGCTGAATTCAGAAACCTCATCTGTATTTCACTCTGTAGCAGCAAACTATGAATCAACTGAGTGAATTTTATACATGGGGTTTTTTTGTGATATTGTTTCAGTACAATCTAACTTTATTGTTATGTTTAAAAATGACATGCAGATCCACTTATGACACTAGCTTCTAAGTAATAAAACGTTAAAAAGCCAACTATTGCAGATTTCTCCGTGCTGTCTGAAGAGCAAGGCAGAGTCTGAAGAGAACACAGGGCATGCTTCATGTAAATAGCTGAGCAATAATGTATGTAGTTGAAAATAGGGCTGGTGGTCCACGAAGTGCTTTTTGACAGTCTTTAAATACCAGCCCCTCAGGTATTTTCCTGTACTTCAAAACTGTCAGATCTGTCTCCAGCATGTGTAGCAGCAACCCCAAGAAAAGATTCAAAACAAGATAAAAATAATTTAAGAAAAAAAAAAAAAGTAACTGTTTATCATACTGTCCAGGAAGTGGTTCTGTTTGAAAAATCCTGAACAAAAGTGAGTGCTGATTTACAAACCTGTCTTCACTGAAGTAACTCAAGCATCCTTAACCATATGCAGTGAACGGAATATAGCACTCATGTATACAAAACACCTTCTGGAAGACTTTGCATTCATACAACAGTGACTAGATGACTGGTGAGTTAGCTGCTATCAGGATTAGGTTTATCTTACTCAGCTACAGGTGCCAAAATTTAAAGGCTTACTTTAAACTATATTCTTGAGGAGCTGTCAGAAAGAGGCAAGTGCCGACGGTGAATCTTGTTAAATTCCTTAGGAATAAAATTTACATGAATATCTGAGAGGGAAGCAGCTTTGCAGGTCAGCATGATAGTGAAGCAATCTTCTGAATTCCCTTAGGCAAAAGCTACTTTTTCCAACTGGAATGCAGTTTCCCAAAAAAAAGAGGTCTTAGCATGCAACAATCTCAAACCTGTTGCTCTCAATTCCTTTCTGACTAACTCAGAAATTACTGGCAGATTGGAGATAAAAAAGGGTAATGGAGTCACATAAATAAATGGAATTCAAGTGAGGACTAAACAGAAAAGGTGCAAAAAGAGCATGAAGTAAAAACCTAAGAGAAGCAGTTCTGAAGAACACAAGTTGTATGCAAAGGTGCCATGATCCTGAACAACATGGCTGCAGGTAAGTAGCACAATGGATCTCTGCAGCATCATGTGTTAGCAGCAGCAGCCAGAACACCCACTGGAGAGGCACTGAGCCTGCACCAGGTCATCCCTGACCATCCACCAGCCAGAACACGTGACAAACAGCACTGGCATACACAAGGTAACCAGCCATCTCATTCTACACAAACACACTAATGCTTGTGGCTTATTAAAAGTTTTTGTTGTTTTGTTTGGATTTGTTTTCTTTGTGGGTTTTGTTTTTGGTTCAGCACCTTTCAAACAGCCTACGATTCAGAAAACTTTGGCAAAACTTAAACTAGAGGGGAAAAAAAAAAAAAAAAAAATTGAGTGACATGATTGCTGCTGGACTCCTGAATCCCAGTCTTCTACAATCAACTTCTTACAAACCAAAACCCTTTAGAAAAGATAATAAAGATCTGAATGATCTAAAACCAATACATTTTTATATACATAATGTTCTTCATTCAGACTGAAGACAACTTGAAGCTGTTTTGAGTTACAAAAGAATTAAAAGCAGCCAGGGACCTACAAGGGATTGTGCGTGTCTGTCAGGGAACCATGCATCTGATGCCGCCAACCCATCTTTGTACCACAAATAAGTAATGGCAAAGATGTTCTTTGAACCGCTACATTTGAATTCCATCATTCATTTCCTCAGGGTCCCCACCAAAAACTGCGGAAGAAAAGCAAATCTAAAAAATTCTTTCTAGGTTGACTGCACATGGGAATAGGAAAAATAAACGCATGCCTGTCTACTAGTTCATTCAAGACTTATGCCAGACAGGAGGTATTAGTCACTCTTCTGAGCACAATATTAGGATGTTGACTGCAACCAGTCAACGGCTGATGCTTGAGAATGGAGCCATCAAATTCGTTTCCCGGTCAAAATTCACAATCAAAAGAGGTTTCTCAGAGGGAGGGTTAAACATGGCAACAGAGGAGAAGAAACAGACTTGGAAGGTGACTGGGCCTCAAAAGTTTAATTATCATTTTGTAATTCCTCCAGAGGAAAGGGAGTGTTTCTGCATGACACAGCCAGCCAAACATGCAAGAGTCACATCCTGGTAAAGAGCTACAGCTCTAGCACATCTGACCTTTGAGGCCAGCTTTATGTATAGCAGCACTGTCCAGGTGAAGATAAACAGAAGGAATGCAAAGCAAAGGGATAAGGACTGATTTCCAGGAAGGTATTAGGAAAATACTGCCCTTCTTGTGGGAGAGGGTGGCTTGTGTCTGGATCCCCAACATGCATCTCAGAGGACGAGTTTAGTAGCCTTTGTCAGCCTTTTCAAGTCCAGCAACAACCCTCATCTTCATTTAAGCGGTGCTGTCAGGCTGAAGACCACAGTTTAGCAGCATCACCAAGGGTAAGCACACTTACATTAACCACCTCTCAGGCCCTAGCAAACTCCCGCAAGAGCAGTGCCTTAATTTCTCTATACCCTCCATGCTGCAGGACTATGTGCTGTTCCTGGGGACTGAGGTACACCTGAACTGCCATTTCTTCCACACTTCCCCATGACTTCTGTCTACCCTGTCCCTCTTCCCACTCAGAGGGAATATTGCAAACTGAATTAGTTTAATAAGCCCTTTCTATGCATAGCACTGTTGCAAATTATATATCCATTACAGTGTCTTCAAATGAATCTGAGGATAGATTTGACTCACTTAGCAAAATGTGACTCATGCTTCTTGGGTATGGAAAAAACAGTTTGCAGAGTTGACTCCTGTAGGCTGCAACTCCTGAACCTTGCCATAGTTTTATCTAAGCAACAGCTATGTTACCAGACCTCTAGTTCCCTATGCATCTTGAGCACTGCAGCAGAGAGCAGGGAGAAAACACTAAGCATGAAGTGAGTTGAAATAGTTACCTTTTGCTAAGGCAGGAGCACATGGCATACATGCTTCTTTGAGGAGAAGCTAAATATGTTTTTTAAAAAGGTATGTTTTATTTTGCTAGAGATAAGTTTCACACTCAAAGTCAGATTAAGAAATCAAGTCAATATTAGATGTTTGCTCGGCCAATTTAGCTTCTGGATACAAAGGCCAAACTTTCCTATCATGCAAGTTGTGTAAGATTATACCTCCTTTGATTTTGAAGGAACTATTAACCTGTTGTGAATCTGGATGGGCTCCTGTGAAGTTACACTATGTACACAAGAACTAAACCTGTTCAAACGAATTACATGCTGGGGAAGTTCCCCTCTTTATTGTTTTTAGTGGTGCTCTTGGTTACTGCCTGGGTTCCCCTCTGATGGGATTTACACACACAGCTTTTACACAGTGGCTGTGCAAATACTGGGGCTCCAACAGCCAACAAAAAGACCATATAAAGTCTTTTGCATTTTCCAATACATATTTCCCTAATGGACTGCATTCTGTTTAAGAGCGGCTCATTCAAAATAATCAGATTATTTGTAATGCCTGTGTAAACTTCAGATTCATTCTAAGGACATACTCGAAGGCCACCACAACATGAGCTGCTTCTGAGCATCACAGTTACATTCATGTTTCCTCTGAAAACAGCAACAGCTTAAATAAATGAAGTATCATTTTCCTTGAAATTATTTTCACTGAACTGTTAATTGGTGATTCATTGTAAACTCACAACCTCAAAATATTTAATAATGCAAAGAATCTTCCAAGGAGAGAGATTTATTTATTGAAGAGAACTAAGAGAAAAAATATGTTCAAGATCAGTCTGGTCTGTCTGAAGTGCTAGACACCTGGTTCTGTCGTGCCTGTGGATTTGTAGGGGTTTACATCAGATGCTGAAGAAACCCAGAAAGCATCAACATTGTTCAATAGCAGTACTGTATCTTGAGAATGCAAGTTCAGCTTCCTTCTTGCATGTCCATGGGCCAAGAAAGGAAGAGTGATCCAAAGAAGATTCCTGGATTCAGCTCGCAAACTCACACAGAACACTAGTCATTAGGCAAACCCCTTCATCAGCCCTCTGGTTACCTACAAGGGCTACTAAGAAAACACAGCCAGACTCCTCTCATGAGCACACAGACTAACAGCAAGCAGGAACAGTCATGAGCTGCCATAAGGCAAATACTGATTAGACCTAAGAGGTGAAAAAAAATAAAAAAAATCTTTAATATGAAAACACTGGAACGCAGTAACAGAAAGGTTATTGACTCTCTGTTCTTGGAGATCTGCAATTAGTAAAGGCCCTTAGCTGCTCGACCTAACTTCCAAGTCAGTCCTACTTTGAGCAGGAGGTCAAACTGGACCACCTGAAGAGTCAAACCCAGTTTAGCACTACTGTGATTTAATAAGGCAATGCAGCCTGCTTCAAACATGTGTGCGACGGCATAATGCTCTGCTTGCAAGGTACCTGTGAATCAGCAGCACAGCTATGTCTGGACTGAGGCACACACTGCCCTCCAGACCTGGAAGTCTTCTGTCATTTCTCCCAGGCTGTACTTCCCCACTGACTGTTATTACCTCTGCACTTTGCCCTACCAAAAAAGGTGGAAGATCTAGGTCCTACACTATTTGGATTTCCTGCAGGTAAGCCATTCTAAGAAAATGGAACAACATCTGGCAGCAATCTAATCAGAAACAGCTGCTGTTACGTGAGACTTGTGGATGGGGAACGTAAGGTCCCTGCCAGCTAACTCACCTACCTGAACCGTGACATGGAATCACGCAATCCTTCACATCAGCTGAAGAACATCCTTCCAAGAGCATTTTCTTCCGTAGAAACAACTTCTCTACTCACAAAATCATCTACAGTCGTTACTGAAATTAATCAACAGTTTCCCACAAGTTGCAGTCTAAAACTAGAGCCGCTGAAAAAAACTCCCAAACACAATTTTCACACTGCAAAACACTGATTGCACGGAAATGTGCTGACTTCACCAAAATGCTCTATAAAAGACAACAAGATTGGCCGGCTGGCCAGTCTGTCCAGCTTCCTGCCAGGCCGCCTGCCAGCCCTAGGGTGGGTACTCCAAGCTCCCCGATTCAAAAAATAAAAATCAGATATGAGAAGGCTCCCACGGGATGGCGATTCTGCTTCCTGTAGCCCTCTAATTAAAATAAATCCTGTACAGATGCATGTGTCAGGAAGGACAGGGATGCCTCCGCCATCACACAGCGAGAATGGCTTCTCAACAACAGAAAAAGTTTAAGAAAATTTGATGTATTGCAAAAAACAGATGCCTTTGCTAACAGCACAGGAGGGAGAGGATGAGACATCTCGGCACATATCTGCGAGAGGGAAGACAATAGCAAAGAAATCCAAACAGCAAGATGACAAATTAGATGTGAGGTATCCCCGTCTTATCCCTTCTGCAGTATGCAGCAGCTACTGCATTTAATTAAAATAAATTACAGCTAGCTTGTATACATACTGCAGGGCTTTCAACACCTCTGAAGTGAAACAGTGCAACACTCAGTAGCCATCCTTCAGGAGCACACTCTCTCTCCATTTCTAGACGTGGAATACAGATGCTCTGTGACAGTACAATTGCAGCAAGGCCGATGGATCAATGCAGAACAAAAAGCCCAAAGAGTCCTGCTTTTATACCATCTACTTCCTCAGCTCCATACATGGGAATCTTGCCAGGACGTCGGTAACATTAATGGAGAATGCAAAGCTGTACATCAGGGTGTCAGGCTGCTTCTCAGCCAGGATGTTTCACTGGATAGTTCTTTCTCCTAAAGTGCAGTGATTTAACTCCATTGAACAAAACTATTTCTGCAACACTTGGCTGTGCAAGATCGATGCATTTTCCTGGTTAACCACTGTGTCCACATAGTTTAATGCCTGCTTGAATTCACTTCTTGCATTCACTACAGTAGCAGCATCGCAGGACAAGAACTTCTCTCTGTACAGAGATTCATACTTGCTGTGCCACACAACATCCAGGCGAACCACCCATTGCTGCTGGGTAGCAGCAGTTTGGTACAAGTACGTCAAGCCCTTCACATGTGAGGCCCAGAAGGTGCTTAGGTGTTCAGGAATGTTGTTGAAGTGCTGTGCCACAGGACCTGATGATGATGTGGAGTACATTAATAGCCCAACAGTGGGCTTTCTGGTGATACAAACTGTTTCCATCATCATCAGGCTATAGGTCAGCCACCCATCCATGATACCCGAAGCTCTGACTGATATGTAAGGTTAGCCAATATTAATGTAAAGCAGTCTACAAAGGTCTGCTACACCAGAAGGTTTTGAAACTCCAGCCTGCTAAGTAAAATGAACAAGGAAATACCTCTTGCCAGACCATGCCCCTAACAGAATTAGAAACACAGTGTACCCAAGAGTACTCTCAATGGGAAGCTGTTCAGTGCATGTTTGGACAACACAAAGGATTAGTTAAATCCTACCTTAAGCAGCTGCAGAGTATCAGTCAATCAATACCATTAAAAAATAATAATTCTATTTATTCTTGTCTTTAGGAAGGCAAGAGTGAGGAGAAAAAGGATTTTAAGTAAGCTTACAGAAGTCCACAATAATACTAAATCAAGATTTTTAAGTGCTTTACTGATAGCAGTATCAGTATCTCTGATGGGAGAAATGAAGCAGGAGAATGCCAAGCAACTTATCCAAGCTTATGCAACAGACTAGAAGTACAAACACAACACAGATCTCCAGGCTCCATGTCTGTGTCCCATTACCGTTTTAGTTTAAAAAACCCTAAATCTTATTTTGCACTGTGGCAAGTTTTTCCACATAGTTTTAAGTGTTAATTCTGAGCTCC
>JAVJGI010000060.1:63808658-63872193 GCA_035590275.1 Ibycter americanus | reverse complement strand
ATCTCACCCATTATCCTCTTCTCTATACACATACAATATAAAAGAGATCTAGTATTTCAGAAGCAAGAAAAGAGGGGGGGAAAAAAAGAAAGTCTTAAATTTTAATCTAAAGGTAAATTCTTTTTCATATGGGCATACTGAATACAGGTTTGAACTGACCCTCGATCTTACGAGGAGAGAAAACACTGCTTGGAAACTGTAGGAAAATCTGAAGTGCCAAGATGCTACTAAAATATATTTAAGATGTTCCAATTTCCTGAATTAATACAATGTATAGTGTATTTTATGTATTATCTCTTCAGCTGGATATACACTTCACTGCAAGCAAAGATGAAATAAACATCCAAAACACTGACAAACCCACCACATAATGTTACACTTTTAGAGTGAATTATAAGGATGAAGGAAATTTTTAAGAGCATCCCTTTAATAACAAATTTACTTTTCTTACACATGGCATACTGTAGCATATACGTAGACAGCTTTGCACTTACAAGTAGAGCAGTGGGTGGCAGGCCTCTTTGAGAATTTACATAGCTTAATACAGTAGCACCCAGAGATATCAGCTAGCTGTAAATGAGCTAGATTGGGTATCAGAAGTAGTACATGTGCCATCTGCACTGTGCTTTGCTCAGACGATTGTATCTGGCTTTCCAACGACACTATATAGGTTGGGCAGAGCCTATCACACTAAAGAGTGTACAATATGGCTTGTGGTGCCTTTGCTGGCTACAGAGCTTTTGAAAACATCCTTGGGTTCTGGGCCCTGCTCTGCTCTGTATCTGTCATGGTCCCTTTATACTGTAAATGCCTTCCCTAAAGCTCATCTCCCCTGTTAATGTTAGAGTAACGATCTCCAAGATGTCTTAAAAGCAAGCTTTAATTGAATAGTTGTTTCTACACAAGGCAACATTAAGCACTTTGTTTTCAAAGTCATCTGGGTATTTGAACTCTTACATTACACTGAAGGTACTAACATACATCTAAACTCATAAAGCAGACTGGAAGTCTCTGTGATTGTATGTGACAGATATACCCACCACGACATGAACTTTCTCTCTCCAGCCTCTGTTCCACCTCATCCTGTCACCAGGAGGCTGATTAGAAACCAACTGCCTCAGACAAACGGTCTCATCCAGAGCTTGCCCCTTCCAGAAGGATTATAAGACACTGCAGACAGTGGAGTATCAGTGGAAGAAACACAGACGACCATCCACATTGACCATCCATGTGGCAATCACCCTACTAAAAAGCACAACAGCTCTTGTCCTGGAAGGCTGACAGAGCTGGTTGTAATTTTTTGGCCTGAGCAGTGAGTCCAGTCCTCCAAGCTAGTGAGCTAAGAAGGATGTTTATTAAAGAAAGGGCCTGTCTCATGACAGCACAGCAGCCAGGATGAAGGGGAAAAAGGGAAGAACCACTTCTACAGAAGATGAGACATAGTTCTGCCTCACAAAAGAGGTGCTGAAAGACTAAGGAGGAGTGGATTTTGAATACGTTCGTCACATATCTATAATGATTTCATGTTTTAAAGAAAAACCAGTTTTTCTCTTTATTTGAAGTTACATTTTTGCCCACTACCTCCATGCAAGACTCAAAGCCCAAAGCAAATGAAACTGTGTGGTATAAATACAACATATAAAACTGCAAGCTGAACCAGTGACTTCTGAGCTGGAAGTAAACATGTTGTAAGGCCTCCATCCTTCAGAGAGTAAACGTTAGGAGTGGTGACTTATCTCTGTGGATCCCATGCTTGCTTGAACGCAGGTGGAACTCAATGATTAACGCTACTCACAAACACCTGGAGTCTTTAAGTGAAAACGGGTTGTGATATAGCAGTTCACAGCAACATCAGCAATATTTTTTTCTAGCTAAGGGCCAGGGCTTTTAACCATATTTAGCAAGCCATGTCCATGTGTTAATAAGCATGTCAGTACTGTTCTGTATTAATGTGAATAGCTAATGTGAAAAAGTAACGTGACAGTAGGCTATATGAAACAGTTGTGAGTCATATAGAGCCTTTAGGATATAGGCTTCCACCCCTGAGCTACAGAAACTAGCCTCAGTTAGGGGAAAATAAATCTAAGTGACGTTTAATAATGGTTTGTTAGTCTCCAAGTTTCATGTTAAGAAAAAGTATTATCAATGCAGAAATATTTATATAATCAAGGTGATTTTTTTTTTTTACCCAGCATTTGCACAGAAAGAGGTTTAAAAAGACCAGTATCCATCCTCTGCCTGATGCTCACCCCTTCCAGCACCAAGAGACAAACATAGCTGCAGCTTATATAGGTAGCAAAAATGTATTTAAGATCCTGCATTCCTCCATCATTCTGTGTGCCTATGTATCTGCCTGAAAGAACTGAGCAAGACAGAGTAAGCACCACTGCTGATTGGACACCTAACTTATCACTGAATTTACATTTTCAGCTTGCCAATCTGTGAAAGGTGAATTTCTAGGTGAACTCTGGATCTCAGGTTATCTAAAAAGATCAGAAAAAGCAAGTGCTTTTGTCTTGCTTTCTGAGCAAGAAATTAAGAGGGAAGAGTGAGAAGACTGTTTTGCTGCTAGGTGTCTTCCAATTTCAGGCATCGGAAGTCTTCTGAGAACTGAAGTTTTGGAGTTATCAAACAGACTCACATTAACAGAGAGAGCACAGGTGAGGAAGGCAAGAACACATGCTATTTACCACTTAGCTGAGGAATGTATAAGCCAGCTCTTGTGAATACAGATGCATATATTCCAGCTTGATACACCACCTCTTTTTTCCCCACAGTTGCAGAGTTGTTGTTTTAGCAGTTGTGTTACTATGGGAAAGGGGATAAAAAGGTGGTTAGAGTCCCGCTCCCTGGGGGTTCCTCTACACTAAAATATGGCTGCAGACAGAGAATCCAAGACTGACTGATAGCCCATCCTTGAATCTAGTGAAGCATAATGAGCAACACAGATCACCGCTCCTACTCATGTGGCACAAGAGGAGTGCTCCTACAAAGTGCACATAAAAGTATCTCAAGTGTTAATGGTGGTCCCAGAAATTCGCATATGAAGCCATCGTACCACATATATAACTCATAAAATGGAAATCTGATAACTAGCCTTAGCACACTCCTCTCTTTGCAAAGCACACATTAAACTTACAGGTACTTTCATATCTGACAAAAATTAAAAGTGTTCTTCTAAAACCAAGTTGTGTTTTTATGTTTCTAAGTCATCTAGAAGACAGCACTGTCAAATGGAGAGTTTCTTTTTGAATACCCACTGCCTGTGTTAATGGCTACTTCACACACATTTAGTTATACTGACCTCTTTGTGGTTTGTCTCTTTTTATGCCATACATGCTAGTGGACCTTCTCAGAAGAAGGGAGACACCTGAAGAAGAAAATGGCTTTCTTTACAGTTGCTGCCTGTATTTCTCTCTTCAAATCTTGTTTGTCATTCACCTCCCTCAACCATCTGGCTGAATGGCAATATGCTCCATGATGCCTCTTTGCTCACGCACGTGCAAGGAATGGGCTGTCTCACAAGTCTGATATTAGGCTTTTATTGCTGAAGAGTCAAAATATTAAGATGTATCATTGTGTCTGAAATCTGAAGTAGATATGGTGCCCTGACTTCAAAGGTATGAGTGACAAACACAACTGACAAAGCAACTTTGTGGAAGGTACACGAGTCAGCAGAACTTCCAGCTGCCGATAAAAAGCTTCCCATCATCTGGTCCATTTTTTAGACCATCCTCCCTCTTCACGCAACCAACCAGCAATTCAAACAGGACTATAGCAGCAAATCCTTCTACCAAGCCTAAAAACATCTGTATGCATACACGCAACACATATATAAAATGATCCCCACTATTACCATTTCTTCTGTAAGACATTAACTGGAATGAATATGCTGACATGACACAATGTACTCTTGCCAAGAACCCACAGAGTAGTAGTCTTTGAGCCCACCTTTTAAGTGCAGAGGTGTGCTGGTTTTGGCTGGGATAGCGTTAATTTCCTAGCATTATTCTCTGTCATGACAGGCAGTTATCTATGAATATGACAAAAGCTATTCTGGATCATTATAAAGTACAATGTTGAAAATCCTACAGCTTATGCCTTGAAGTAAAAGCATCTGATTAAAATGAACAGTTTAAATAGAAATACCTCTGTTTGGCAGGTGTGGCCAGTAAGAATACAAGGTTCCTTTTTCCAAAGCAAAGGTCAGAACAGATTTTATATATTGATCTGCTGTAAGTCCTGGGGGACTGCAAAGCTTTATTTCTTATCCTGAGGTAGGAAAGAGGATCAAGAATCCCAGATCCCAAAGCCTGAATATTTTAAGGAAATATCCATTGGGGAACTAAGCACAGAACTTACTGCTTCCCTCAGTGCAGGACAACGTAAAGGACTATTTCATTATCTGATGTCCAACTAGGAAAACATCAAAGAAAGAAAACAACAGTATTTCAGAAAGTTACAAATTTTAAGATTAAGGGATTCTGTCTCTCCTGGTGTAACCTGGTGTTTTTACCTAGAGCTCCAACTGTGCAGAGCGTTTTGGCAAAAACACACCTCCCTTTTCTTCACATACATGATGTTCCAGATGAGCTACCTAATGGATTGCCTTGGAAACCCAATACGCAGAACTCCTTACAGACTCTTGGCAGAATTCCTTTCTTACCTGCTCCCAGTAAGTAATGCTCAATTTTCCAGTTGTCAGAAAGCCACACAGGTTATATAATGTGTGGCCACCCTCCAGAGACTGACACACCACGTATCACAACTTAATCATCCTTGCATGCCTGCCAAATTATTAAATTATGATCTACTTCAAGCACTCCACCATTCATTTTGGATTTGTCCTGCATGTGGTCCTGCAGTTTCTGAAAGGTACTCTGATGGCAAACCCAAAGGAGTACAAGCTGGCAACAGAACAGACCACATACTGAACTAGCTCACTGTTGCTACAGTTTATGTATGTCATGAGAACCCATCAACTACGAATGGCGCTTAAGGTATAGAAGGAAGCTCTTAACAGCTCTCCTAGATGAATCTTTTCTTACTGTACCACCCTTTATATCAAAAAAGCCTACTATGCACACACCATCCCCTAGCCTCATGCACAACTGGTTAGCAAAACTACAGAAGTCCTTGGTAACTTCATTAATGGTTTTAGTATGAATTTTGAGATATTTTTTCCTCTATAAAGAAGAGTTGCATCACAACGCAGCTTTTGTTCTGTACCTGGCTAGGCATTTCTCAAGGTAATTTAGCTTGACACTAATAGAAAACTTACTGTAAATTACCAAGACAGAAAGCAGGATAGTAGGGAGCACTGGACAACAGCAGTTCGCCAGAACAAATATTGGTGATTTCATTAATTATCACTTCCAGCACTGACTACATGTCTTGCAGGGAAAAAGTTGACCTGGTTAAGAACTTTTCCATTTCTAACTATGATCTCTCAGAGAATGTGCTAAGGAAACAATTGTCCTACTGAATCATTTCAAGAATTTTACAGCCAAGAAGATTTATTACCATAAAACAGGTCTTGGAAACAAGACTGTTTGAGGAGACTCAATAGCTATTAAATCAGTGTGGAAAACATGATGCTGAAGGAATTGCATATGCCTGACACATGTTCTACCACTTTTTTTTTTTTTTAAATAGTAAGCGTCTATAAAAAGCAAGTCTGTAGAATTACTTAAATTTCTCAGACAAAAAGGACACACAGGTGTAAGTTAAAGTGACATTCATCTAAGTTATAGAAAAATTGTAAGTAAAGCACCATACAAAGGCTGTTTAACAAACTGGAGTCATCAATGATTTCAAAACCTAAAAACATACTCATCCCTTCGGAAGCAAGCTGAGACACAATTTGCAGACTTTCAGAAAACTTCACGCAACCTTTTAGTGAGTCTACTTGTTAGCTGGTGTGAAACCAAATTCAGAATAATCTTAGGTTTTGTTATTACAATAGTACATGCTTTATTCAAGACAGTTAAAAGCATCCATCTTTAAGATTTGCCATTGACGACTGCAAGTGAATCAGAAATATGATCTGTAAGGCTTGCTATTTAGAATACCACTGAAAAACATTCTGCTTTTTTGACCAAAATGGAGAAAACTCCTGCACTAAACCATAAACACATACAGTACTCTCAAGTAAATGGCTTTAATATATTCAAAAATACTCAACCAAAAATACAGCAGCCTTAAAGTAAGGTTAAAGCTTTTTTTACACCAGCTGATACTATGGAGAATACTAACAAGCTTTGGAGCCTAAAATCCATTTCCAGACCTTGTGTTCTGAAGGTTGATCTGGTTCTTCAAATTTTATCAGGAACAGTCTAAGAAGAGATAAAGCCTTCTCCTACAAACCTCTCCTCTCCCCATCCCTGGAACATCACTGCTGCAACAGTAATAATGCAGTTACGTGACACAATCTTGAACTACTTTATGCCTCGACACAGTGATGAGAAAGGGAGAGAAATGAGCTACCTAACGCAACTCACCCTGAACCACATGGCTTGAAACCAGGGAACTCAAAACAGCTCCACAAACTGCATACACTACACTCACAGTCAAAGAAATGAGGAAAACTAACTGCCTTTTTAATTAAATGGATGTCTTATAGAACAACTAGCATATAGTCTTACAGAAGAGGAAAGTGATCATTTTTCTTTGACTTACTTTTTGGACTGTCCTGGTTTGCAAGTACAACTCAGTTACTGTTTCTTCTTCTGCAATACAAAGACAAAACAAATTCTGTTAAAGAAAAAGTATTTGTTTGAACTGAAGTATCTCATTATATTGTTAATTAATGCTTGAAGCTTACTGTTTGCTTTTAGTCAGGACTGGAAAAACATTGCCATCGTTCATTTCTGTTGCTCTGATTTTGACTGCCAGATATTTCTGTTACATGAAACTATCACTATGAACTCTGGAAACTGCCTCATGATTTGAGCTTAACACTGAAGAACTAGAAATAAATTCCAAATCCTATTGCAGAGTTTACCAGAGAAATTCCTTATAGCCATAAAGAAAACGAAGACATGTAAAGAATGAATGAATATGCAATGAAGTCCTCTTCATTGCTCAAAGATAGCTATGTAGTGTCTTGTTAGACTATGATGGTTCCTTGTTGGCCTCCAGCACCTACTTCAGAAAGGTGATGACTTTCCCTTGGTCTTGGGTCATATCTGCTAGCCCTAAGTTTCAGGCACACCTAAGACACTTCCAACGGGTGTTGCATAGGAATGAGTTGGCCATTATGTCCTGCTCTGTGCTTTGGATTCAAATCTGTAAAAACAGAGAAAGTATGTCCGTATCTTACTCTGAATTCCTTAGCATTTGTAAAGCATTTTGAAGATTAAAACAAGAAAAAGCATGCAACCAAAAGAAAAAACCCAAAAATCTACTAAGTAGAGTTATGAGAGTATTGTCCTTAAAAAGAATGCTCTAATGCTACATTCTCGATTTAGCCACAAAATTAGTAAACCTTTAGCAGAAACAGCAAGAAATTCCTCATTCCCTTATTATGCCAAGTAGTGACCTGGAAGTCACTCAAACCTCCATAAAGAACTGGTATGCTCCAGATAATGGAATAATTCAATAACAGGGGATGTACTGGAAAATGAAGTACAGAGACATCTCATCACTCAAGGTTAAGCACTGTTCTTGTTCTGTTGAGAATGGTAAATTGCAAAAAAATAGAAGAAAAATAAAGGAAAAATGAAAAAAAGGAGAAGAGATGGAAAGAAAAAAGGACACCAGGCAGAAAAAACTCTGACTCTGGCTACAGTTTGCAGCCAGAAGGGGAAAACAAAGCAACAAGTAAATGCCGACATGGATTTGTCAACCTGCTTAACTTCCCTTTCCAACAAGTTCGAGAGTTGTGGGATAGAGAGAAGGTGCATTAATCATCACTGTCACCCAAGCATGTTAGTTTTCATGCCACGTCATAGTTTTCTTCTAAAACAATAAAGGAAGTATGGTAGTCTTAAACATGCTGCAGAATTGTATGGAAAAACATACGCAAAGAATAAAAATATAAATTGTTCACAACAGTGCCCACACATTGATCTTAGCGTGTGGTATCCAACCTTTAGCACCAGGAAAAAAACAACGCATTCAGAAGGAAACAGTATCTCATTAATTCATCAGACAACTATGCATGAGAAGAAGTATTTTCTGAATCTTTATCAAGTGAAGTTCTAAAATCTCAATACAAAACAAATACATATATTATTAGGGGGCATGAAGTCATCCAACTCCTTTAAAAGGGACACCATTAAACTTCAAGCTATTTAATTTAGCAAAACAACAATAGAGCTTTATGCGGCGTGTTTTTCACTAATGACCTGGCCACTGTTGTTGTTATACTTGCCTCTAAAATGCACAGCCAATATTTGTGGTTTTAAAAAAATGACATTTCTTTTCTCAAAATGTTGTCGTGAAGGAAAAAAAAACAATCCAGAAAAAATTAAACTCACAGTACAATCAAATATACAAAGGAAAACCACACAAGTACAGATTTCATCATACTCCTCCAGATTTTAAATAGATCAACATATTTTGGAGATGGGTGTGATTTTATGCTAGCTATGCCCCTTTAAAATTGGCAACAACATTTAATTCAGTGCCGCCTTATTCCAAATTCTGAACTCCAGTTGAAAATAGATCTCACAATGGAGTCCTACAGCTGAATATACTCTAGAGGAAAATGATTTCCCTTGATTTATTCCAAATTCATTTGCATGACAGTATATCATTAGTGTATACAAAAAAATAATGTATTATTCCAACAGAGGAAAAATTCTGTACAAACAGTTAAAGAAAGTCACATCCCACCAGTGAGATGAGCTTGAAACTTAAAGCACAAACCTATTGTTTTGTTTCTTTAAAAAAAAAAACAAACCACCAACAAAAAAAACCAAACAGAGCTGTTAGTATCCCAGCTAGTAATTTGTTTAGATACCATATGATCTTAAGAAAAAATAACACAAATATGGTTTCTCACATACCAACTATCTCCTAAAACACTAAAGAGAGTCACATGGACAACCTGGTGTAGACTAAAAATAACTGATGCAACACAAATCTCCGAAAACAACTCAAGTACTAAGAGAGGTCTTCCTACCTTCCTGATTAATAACAAATAAAGGGGAAAAGAAACACATACTTTATAACTCCATCATCAACCTTGTTGTCCTGGAAACAATTCTTCTACAAGAGAAGCAGTACTTAACTACTAAAACATCTTCTGCTACCTTTTTTTTTTTCCTTCTCCCCTCCCGCCCCTTTCTCTGCAGTGCTCTCAATGTTTTATGAGCAGCCAGTAACAAACCTTTCTCATAAAACGGCATAGAAATTGGATCTCTTGCTCTCAGAAGAAAATAGTACCATTCCATCTGAGTATGTAGCATTTACGGGAACATCAGCTTTGCATAAAGCCTTTGGAAAGGATTATAATTTTGTTGTTGTTGTTAAAATGACCTAATAACTGAACCTTGCATTTTAGGAATATATAGTGCTGGTAAAGGGTAACTGCCGACTTGACAGCAGCACATTTTTCTAAAGGAGCAAAGTAAGAAATCTCAAGGTAACAGTCCACAGATACAAAAACGCACAGCATGCTCTATCAGAACAGCACAGCCCTCACTTGTAGGTGGTAAACAGCCCTAAACACAGACAGACTGGATCCCCGTACATAAAAAGGTTTGCTGTATGGCTTCCTCTCTCGACCTGACCTACCACGAATTCTTCCTTTCATTGAACTCACCCAGAAAAATTAAATCAAGGACCCAGCTCTACTCTCAGTATAATTAATATCCCCAGATACTCCATTAATGAAACTTTTACTGCTTCCCCAAGCACTGTTCAGCTCTCACAGAAGTCAGCTTTAGCATCCCCCTCACCTCATTTTTCTAGAAGCTGGAAAGGTTAACTCCATCCCTGCCCACAGGACAGCCTATCCACACAGGCAGGACAAACACTGAGCTTGACTGACAGCCACACCAATCAACATGCTCTTACTGTTCAATGTGACTGAATTCATTTTTTCAGCTCCAGGAAGGACTCCATACAGACTGATTCCTAGAACAAACAGGACAAATACTTTTGCTGAAGAATGAATATAAGCCAGCAAACCTACAGAGTGAATTCAGCCTGCCTTATTCATGTACCCAAGTATTCGGGGTGAGAGTCCTCTCCTGCCACTGTATACCTCTGTGGGAGTGCAAAAAGGTCATAAACCACAAAAACATTCCCCGTTTCTGGCTTTATGGTTAGTGTATGTGTTTGGAAGGGAACAGAACTTTCAAACCCCGTTCCTGGCAATGTGTACAGTATCGCTGGCCACAAACAAATAAAAAAAAAAAAGAAAATAAAGAAAACTAGTCTTAAGAGCAGACCTTTGTCTCTCATTCCCAGAAGAAAGCTCTGTACAACAAGCTGGAGTAACCCATCTGGGATCAGAAATCTTCGCAACTCCTGACTTCAGAGCAACAGCCACCTAATTCACAAACCAGGTTAGGACTGTCCTCTGGCAGAAAGATTAGCCGTGGCAGCATGGCTGGTACCCATACAGTTAGGCAAGCTTTCCTAGCCCCAGAAGAGAGTAGCCACATCCCAGCTGTCTGCCAGGAACAGTAAGCGCACCCCACACTAATTCTCTGGACTATGCTCAAGCGCTGTCTGGAAGGGTGCTGGTCAGCATATCCTAAAACCATGCCAGGGACTGTGTTAGCAGTTTAACAAGATGAATTACGGTGTCCCAGTACCCGGAGCCATCCATGCCCTTCCCTTCTTTGTTTAGAATTGTTCTTTTTGAAACTGTTCACTATGTGCTTCTACTAAAAAAAGGAAACTTATATATATTTTAACTTTCATATTAATTAAAAGCTGGGTTTAGAAATTAAGATTTATCTAGGAAACAGCAGGTTTGTTGCAGACTACAACCCTTCACATTTGCCTGTACATTGATCTTTTTGCTACACAGCCCATTTATATCAGACGCAGCAATTTGGCCTTTCCTAAATTGGCTCAATCCATTGAAATAAACATAAATATACTTATTTAAACACTTGTAAATTCTTACTTTTTAGAACTATCAATGCTTTGAGTAAATTCTGCCTCTGACCCTCTCATTTGGCCTGCCCGTGCATACTGTTTTCAAGTAGAATGCCAGAGTTCACACTGCACTCAGATGGGAAAAATCACAATACACTCCATTTCCTATTAATTACCAAAATTATTCCCCCAGCGAGTCCAAAGGGGTTTTGGTCCTTCAAAAGACCCATGATTAAATAAAATTATGCTCAGCTGTTTATTCAGCATGGCATCTCTTTTATTTATCATCATCACTCTGGTAAGAAGACTGCCTGCATTTTCCCTTGACTTCTTCCAACTTCCAATGTATTTACGAGGTCTTTTCGTGTTACCTGTTACTGCTAGTTACCAGTCTTTTAGTACCTTAGATTTTATATAAACCCTATCTGATATGCTTTTCTATTAAGTCTGAATTGTGTCCCTGTTTCTGCTGTTCAAATGACTTATTTAGCGTATGAACATGGCACAGCTCTCTGCTTTGTCTTTCCTTTTCTCTTGTGCTTTTATTCTAGATGTTTTGTTAACCCTCAGGTCTCCACATATCCTCTTACTCCTTTGCATATCTGCTCGAGAGACCATACGCTTAGTGGGTAAAATTAGATGAAACCCCATTAATTAGGATCTAGAGTTGCTACCAATAAACTACCACCACTAACAGATGTAAAAATCTCAACCTCGGTCTTGAACAGCCCCTCTGCAAAATGCCATGGAACATTTACCCACAGAACTATCACACAGTAAGTATTATGATTTCTCATCTCCTCCACTCAGGATCCAATTCCCTCAGCAGCATTTACTGCACAGGCTCAACAATCATTACAAGTACGTGTCAGCAAGTAGGCAGTCAACATCTACAAAAGTCTGCCTTAACACATCAAAAATTCAGGGGTTTTGAGCATCCTATCTCTCATACCACGTAAAATAAATTCAATGCTGAAGACAGTAGGAAGGTATTTGGAAACTCAGTACATGCATGTATATTTAAGATTATGAAAATTGTGGTGCCTTACAGTAGCAGCAGCGTTGCATGTGTTACAAACACTGAATTCTGTCAAACTATTTCCAGTAAACGTGGGGTTTTTTCTCCTCTCAGCACTAGAAATTCCCTATATGTAACATAAATCTTTATATTCTGCGCTTTCTAGTTCAAAATGGGACCAGGTTTACCAGCCATCTTCTAAGAGCGTTTAGACCCTCCCTCTGCTCTGCTCAGAAGTGCACTGTATCCCAGGCTGGACAGACATTTATTCTCCAGATTTTTTTTCTTATTTCAGGCAAAAATTCCAAACCATAGCAAAGTTCGTGCCTTCTGCTGCCACTGATACTAGCTGCTGCACAAGTAAAACAGAAGAAGGCTGAAGTCATGATTTTAAAACAGCTGCTTCATTTTATCTATGATTTTTAGTTTTCATTAGAGCTGAGTATGTTAAGGGTGGGAAATTGAGGCACAGAGTAATGCAACTACCACCACAAAGTATGGCAGTGGCAACAACAGAAGAAAAAAACCCTCTAAAACTTGCAGGACAGTGTGAAAACAATAATGCTATCCTACCTCTACACAAACTAAAAAACCCACAACAAAACAAACCCCTCCAATGATTATTTTTATTCTCAGTTGGTAATGCTACAAAATACCTAACAAAACTGACGCTAAGAACTTCTAAAACATTTACTAATTACTTGAGGCTATTTTTCATTTTACCGATTCACTGTAATGTCCATTACCACATGAAATTACACCAGTTTTTTCCAAAGAGGTATTTCCAGTGAAGTCAGTGGGGATTCAAGAAGGCCAGGATCATCATATAAATAGAAATCAGAAAACAGTATTTCCATAAGAAACCAGTCAGGTTTATTGGATTAACAGGCACTTATAAGTGACTCACTCTGACACAGCCTACAGTAATCCGATCTATTTGTGATAAAACCAAATTCAAAGGAAATCTTAAATTTAGAACATCACCTCTGTGCATTCTTACATAGTTGCTTTTATTACATGAAATCACATTAGCTGTTCTCTCCAAAGGAAAACACAAATAAATTAAAAGCTGGATTTTAATTTTTTTTTTTTTTTTTTTTTTTTAATACTGTGAGTGCAGTATGTTTTTAACAGTAGTAGCTGCCACACTGAGCACAGTTAGAGCAGGATAAAAGAGCCCTGAGTGGAAGTGCTGTGCAGAACACCAGTTTTCCTCTCCCGTGATACTGCATGCACATGCTGCGCCAAAAGAAGTGGGAAGAAGAAAAGCCATTAAGCCACCTCACTACACTTTCCTTGGGAAAATTAAGGTAGATTGTTAGATCTATGATGGCAATCATCATGATTTCTTCTGCCTGTACACTGGTTTTGATTTCCAATTTGGCATTTCTTGGGGAACTATGACTTGTCTCTAGGGAGTGTTACTAAATCTTAATATACACTGCGGTGTTCTGGCACAGACAAGCGAAGTATCAATGCTTTACTGAAATCCTGAAGGATGCATTCACAGCTCTCACACCTCCTTTAAAACAGGGCAGCAAGCAGGGAGGCTGCGACTGGTACGTAGCTTACTTCTATAAATACTCCTTCGTAGCAATTACAGAATTTGTTCTTTAATACAATACTTCTTAATACTGCCATAAAGAACAATGGTCTTAAAAAGGTTATTATTAAATATTCCATAGGAAAAGAAAGTTGCAAATATAAGCAAAGGTGACACTGGCCAGAGTCTGGTGTCAGGCATTAGGGACCTGGAATTACACTGTTATCTTTGTCACCAATTACTGTAAAACCTGTAATGAAATACTACCCATCTGTAAGGATATTTGAAAGCCACCTATCTTCTGGCATCCTTAAAGCACAGACACCGATCCATACGCAAAGTTGTAAATCACTGAGTATACAGATGAAAACTCATTTGTAAGAATCAGTTGCACGCTACTGAGGCCAACAAAAGCTTATTAAATACAGACTTCAAGGCTGAAGTGACTCTTAAGAGAACTGCTGTGCAGCTCTCACCTGTACCACCTAGTTAAGTTAAATCAAGGACAACAGTACATATGAAGTACATCATATGCAAGAGGCTCATTTTTATTTTTTTTTTATGCACACCTTCCTTCGGGCATACACACCCACTCTTTAACAAATTTCCATTAGTGGCTACTCTACAATTCTAAAAAGCACTATGTTATAGCCTTGGGGTAACTAAATTAGAGCTATCTATGTTGAAGTTAGGATCAGCACAAAAACTAGGCATATTACTTTCACCACAATAAATACATTCCCTCAGAGAGCCCCCGCACAGCCTAAGATTTCAAAAAAGTTTACCATATTCTGCATCTCCTGTGAATTTGGTCATGATTACCTGGGGCCTTGCCCAAAGACACTCAGAATAAAGGTCAAAAATTATCCAATAGTCCGAAATGTTGATTACATGGAACAGTTTTAATGTACTGCAACCTATGAAATATCGGACAGAAAGGGATGCGGACCTTAGCATGAAGGAGTGTGTAATAGATGACAATGGAAACAGCAAAGTTCAAGGGGGCAACACACGATTCAGTTTGAAAGACAAGGCTGAGAAATCCCATTTTCTGTTGCATTGAATTGGGTTTTGAAAACGCAACCTCCCTGCTCCTTGTGCAATTTTTCAGATTTTTTTTTTCAGAAATTCTATCCCTCTATATTACAGTAAAATGCTATAAAATTTTCAAACAGCTAGATTTTGTGCTAACCCTAATTTGTAATCATTCTGGCCTTGCAACCATAGTGTGAAATTTACTGAGCTAGACAGCTGGGAAGGGGTGGGTGTGAAGAGTGGGGGTGGTGTTGGGTTTTTTTATTATTATTGCACTTCTGGTGTTCAACCCTTCTACTCTACGAAATCCATATTCAGAAGTCAGTAAGGATGAAGACACTTTTACTTACAGATATTTGGTCAGATTCTATAAGCATCTGCACCTTCATCTGCAATGAATGAATTCATCTCCCTTCAAATTTACTTTGGTGACAAAAAAATACATCTATTTCCAGCCTGTGGCCCTGAGTAAGATAAAAAGTTGTGCTGCTTAAAAAACCCCCTGTTTTCTCCATTTAAGTCTCTCTGTAATAACTTTTCGCCTCTTCAAAACCCTTTAAAACACACCTACCGAGAAATGGTTTATAATGAAACCTATAAAGAAAATTCCCTGAGCTCACACTGCTATTACAGAATTAAACCTTAACTGAAGTTCTAGGAAAGAACTGCCAGTTTTTCACGTAAACTTGTGGAGAGTTTTCACTGAAGCCCTCAGCCCTACTGACCCATGTCTACATTTCGTACTTCATCTCCTAGCCCACATCAGTCATAACAGCAAGATGGTTTTGCCCTGTAGTTTTCAGATCTCAGTGAAACCCAACACTCAGTATAATCTGGGATACTAGAACTTGGCTGTGGACTGAAAAAACCAAAAACCAAACACCACCAAAAAAACCATTGAGACAATCTACAAAATTTAGTCTGCTTTTGCTACCTAAATGGGCGTTGGGCACAGCCCTTCACCAGCCAAAGACAAATGCATGCACTCATGTTTTATCTGTTCACCTATTCTTGATACATGTTGGATTGCCATCGTGTGGCATATGAATTTACATAGAATCGTAGAATCATTTGGGTTGGAAAAGACCTTTAACATCATTGAGACCAACCATTAACCCAGAATTGCCAAGCCCATCACTAAACCATGTCCCCAAGCGCCACATCAACACGTCTTTTCAATACCTCCACAGATGGTGACCCCACCACTTCCCTGGGCAGCCTGTTCCAATGCTTGACCACCTTTTCCGTGAAGAAATTTTTCCTAATATTCAATTGAAACCTCCCCCGGCGCAACTTGAAGCTGTTTCCTCTCGTCCTATAGCTTGTTACTCAGGAGAAGAGACCGCCATAACATACCTACAACTGTTTTGTAACACAAGTACATGAGAAAGTCAAACTCGTGCTCCGTTTCTTACGCAACTATTGGGCAACTTTTGTATTTTATTTCCCCCCCCCCCCAAAAATCTTCTACTCTTAACAATACTTTAAAGGTAACTGCTCCCCATACACACCAAGAACTATGAAAAGCAACACTGGGCTGTTTCATGGATCATCTCCCAAGGTAACATGTTCGAAGGCACACGACGTCACTCTGTTTCAGCCTCTGTAGTATTTTCTTTAGACAGGTACAAGTTGTCTCAGTGAGAAAAACATTATCTTGTGCGTGTCCCATTAAAAAGATTGATCTGTTCAACACCTGATGATTCACTCACCCACATGTTACAAGTCCACACAAAAATGACTCATTCCGTCCGTAAGAATAATCACCTGGAATACCAACGTCCCCTCATCTTTTCCAAAGCTGGTAACTGCTTTCTTACGCAAAGCAAGTGGGTGGCAGGGTTACCTATTACGGCATGGGTGACATGAAAGAACAACAGATACAGGACTGGGCCCCGGTAATTTTATAAATAATCTAGATAATAATAAGAATACTTGACAGTATGTTCGTAGATGACTAAAGTATTGGCAGCAGAAACAGTAACACTCCGTCGTGACCTGGTGGCTGAAGACAACTACTGATCTTAATTCTAACAAATCAAAGTCACACACATTTGAAGAAGGAACACAGGCTACTCCTTCGTGACTTGGACACTTTCTACCCAGGAAAGGGCTCTGAAGCAACTGTACTGAATCACCCCATTATGGACTGCCAGTGCAGGGCAAAGCTGTATTAAGGGCTTGGCTGATGACATCACCTTTCAGTATTTATGAAACAAATCAAGCTAAAATTTAAGCTAGAACTTCATGTCCAGTTCTGATATCCACACTGCAAAGATGCAGAAGTACTGGCAAGCATTCAAAGGAAGACCTCAGAAAACAGTTGGTCTGGCTGGGACACAGACTTCATGACTCTGGGTCAAATGTCTCCTTTACTAAGGAGAAGATGAGTATGTAACCTATAGGTGTTATTTGTCATAACCACGAAGTAAACAACCCTGAAATCCTTGGAGAGAAAAGCACAACAAGACACTACAGCTGGAAGCCAAACAAGCTCAAATTTCAAGTAACCTGTCACTTTTTAGCAATAGTATTGTTAAATATTTACCACTGCTTGGTGTGTTAGGACTAAAGAGCTTTCTAACGGCACTCTAAGACACATTTCTGTGGAAAAATTCTCATCTTCTTGCACACAGAGTCAGACTAGATTACAGGCTTGGTATAGAGACATGAATCTAAAAGGTTATTAAAAGCTAGCTATGATATCCTAAAACTAGTATTAAAGTTAATTTTAATGTTTCATTTTGTTGTTACTGCTATGTAATCCTTACTGCTGTATGCTGCCTAAAGATTAACTTTTTTTTTTTTTTTTTTAAACTCTTTTGACTTGACAGAAGCATTTTAAAGATGGTTTTCCCCTTGGTAAACTTATCTGCAAAAAAACAAGCATGGAAAATACCTGATCTACTATTTTTCTTTCACCTCATTACTTTAAAAAGTAACATAGAAGCTAAAGACAAAAAAGAAAGAAACCACAAGACCTTAATTTAGAGGAGAAAAAGATGGTAACTTAAATTGTGTATTATTAGAATATGATGATAGTTTATGTAAAAAGATTAGTTTAGCCAAAAAAGCAATTAATAGAAGTGAATAAAGACATGCTTGCTGCTTTCATGACATAGCTCCCTCTTTCCCAACCCTCCTATCATCCAAACACTTTTTATTGCCATCCCTGTCACAGCAGAACCTCAGGTTTTGACTAAAGTTGAGACAGTGCTTGGAGGAATGCAAGTGGACAGTATACACAGTTCAGTGATTCAGTAAAAGACTTTTAGAAGCACATACTCTACCTCCATGGCTGGTTGTGCCGGCATGCACAGAGCCCATCAGTAACACCTTGCATGCAGCATACACAGAGGAAAGTGGTTCAACCAAGAACGTACTCAATGTCACAAACTTATCCCGATAAATTAATTAATTAATGCTGTAAGAAACACTGTACAAAAGGAAGATTGTTTCTTGACACTAAAGAAAATAAAGGATATAGATTCTGAAGTCAATCAAATTGAAAAGCAAGCACTAGTTTATATTCAACCCTTGTCACAGAATGGTTTGGGCTGGAAGGGACCTTACAGATCATCTAGTTCCAACCCCTCTATGTTTTCTATACTGAAAAATATTATTCTAGAAACTGAGCTGTAAACAGGATGTCTAATAGTATTTATTGAAGACTCACAAGTTGTTCTTCAGGAACTAAAGAGAAAGTAGTGTCTTGTAGGTATTCAATCTTAAATATTTTTTGGTTTTTTTATTTCATGCTAGGTCCTAAATCTTCAAAATCTCTTCTACAAAACAAGATTTAGCTTTCTCTGATACTCAAGACAGCTCAGGAGTGCAGGCCATTCCTCTGTCTTACTCACTCTGTCACTCTACCACCATTGCTACGGGGATACTAAATCATATCCCTCTGAAGGTGTCACTCTTCCCTACGACATACAGCAAGTGAATTTACACAGTACTGGACAAGGCACCGTAAGATCCTGTTTTACTTACTTTTAGTTCTGTATTTTAAGAAAATTAGATTAAATTAAACAGACTAAGGCATAACTGACTCATTTTTAATTCTGAGTCATCCTGAATCTGTGGATTCCTGTGTCAGACTATCTGTAATCTCAAGAAGGTATCAGAATATGGCAATTTCTAACCAACTTAAGAATCACAAAATTCACAAAGCAGACAACAGTAACTAGTCACTATTTTCATTTTGTACTGAAAAAATTAATCAACCCGTCTCTATTCAGTATTCTAACAGTTTTGAACAAACAGAGCAGGTAAGATAAGTCACACTGTTTCCCATGAGATAAAAGCAGGGAAAGTCCCTTCCTGGCTTGTCCCATCAGAACTACAGATCTTGAACTTGGAGAAAACAAAAATCCCCTTGACAGCAGTAAGAGATTAGGGCAAACTCCTTCACACAGGCCTGTGCCGGGGGCTGCACACACAACAATATACAAACCACATCTTAAATATGTACCAGTTCTGCTCCTGATGCCAAGAGGTAAACTCATCACTTTCCCCTTACACTTCCATTTTATTCTGTTTTGATAGTCTGCAAAACCAAATACATTCAGTTTATGTAATAACTGCCAGCATGTAATTTACTCCATGGGACTGGAGTTTAACTCCCTAATGATGCAATCCTAGCAAAATAAATGCATTCCAGGAGCCTGGAATACCAGTATTTCTGAGGAAATTATCACAGAAATATTTAGCACGGTGTTTCTGAATCTTGTAATTTTATTAGAAGACTTGCACTGCTCAGCATTTTCCTTAAAATTCTTGTTCCCAGAATTACCAGGTTATGTAAGAATCTCAGATGCCAATAATGAAACATTTCCTAGTCTCCAAGGTAGCACAGAAATGCCTGAAATTTGTCTGACATTCCTCCCCGCTCCTAAATAAAAAACAAACCCAGAACGCACGTAAAAAGAACTCACAGTGTTATTTATAAATGTCTCATTAATTATCAGTTATTGAAATACTACGGCCTAATGTGCCTGAATACTTGGTCAGGAATGTTATCAACAGTTTCCACGCATTCTTGTCAGGTCTTTACCTGAGGAGGGGGAAGTACTGTTCTGCATCCCAGTTTTCCAACCTTTTCAACATTACAAGTAACTCATTTTATTTCTAAAATAATTATCTATGGCTTTAATGAATTAAACACATTAATTGAACTAAGATGTTTCCTTCTGAGATCACTGCATCAACCACTATCAGATCAGCACACAGAACAAAATCAGCAGGAGCACTTCCCCACGAATGACAGCAACGTACAGCTCTGTCAATTTACTGCTTCAAGTTCGTTTTGACTCTGGCACTACGTGACTTTCAGGACAGAAGTAGCTGGGAAACTTAACGTTTGTCCTTGGCAAATGTCTATGTAAAAAGGAGGCATCTTACCTACCTGTTCACAATTAAAGAACATGTTTATATGGTCCACAAATTTTGTTCAAATACACAAGTAGATTTTAGAAGATTAACACACATATTAAAAAGTCCAATTCCTATGTAACAAATATTTGTGTCTTAAAGTTATTGTAAATAAACAGCAGAAGAAGAGACCACTGTGAACCTACTGCTACAATTCTGAAAGCTACCAGATAAGCCGGATGTCTGATTCTGTATCCAAGGTTCTTGAGCTGCTTACAAAAAGTTTCCCCTATTGACTCTACCTGCTGTAGGCGAAACACTGGGCACCAAGCCACCTGTGTCTACCCCTGTATTTGGCCAAAAAAATTGGAGAAGGACCCATTTCTGGCACCGAGGACAAGTCTCACTGCATGACCTGCATCCACAGAGCTGAGCTGCCTTTGCCTGTGGCACAGGGTGTTACCCACAGCCCCACCACAGACCTGGCCTCCCACTGTCCTCAAACTGCACGTTGCTTAGGAAAACATTAGCTGGCCAAGCAATGTCAACAAGTGTGCTGAAGATTAATAGTGTGGATGAGCACAGGACACTTCAAACCCACTAAACTCTGCTTAGCTCACCAGTACAGGCACAGCTTGTTTCCACATTGAGCACCAGTGACCTAACAGCAATCTACAACCTAACAAAAAGGGTTAAATGACCTAAGAGAGGCCGATTCTGCCATGAAGTCCAAAATGATAGTCACAGTGGACCATACGGCACATAGGCAGCCTTTAAACCTCAGTGAAGTGTCTTCTGCTATAGCAATTTCATTGTCTACTTACCAAATACTCTCCCAGGCACTGGAATTACAGAAGTCTCTTTTCTCTCCTCCTCAGCTTCTTCATCCTGATTTCAGACCCAAAGCCTCCAAAATATTTTGCATAGACATGTGGCAAAACTAACTTTAGGTCTTTTGTAGAGCGAAAAAAGGACCCAAAATGGATCCCTCTGCAGAATTAAAACCTCAAATTGCAGTTCTGTTCATTTATATTTTAATACAGTTCGTGCGCTGGTATTACAGTAGCATATGGCAGTGTGTGGTTTTGGGTTTTTTTTCAGTTGGAAGAGCTTCAAGGAAGAGAAGCAGTATCATTCTGAAAAAGCTGCTTATATACCAAAGCAAGCTTTTTTCCAAGTGAGTTACACCTGAGTCTTTAGGATGCTCATCCTCTTCTACCAACACAAATACCCCTCCACATTGAGCACAAAGTTTCCTTGGCTTGATTATCTTTAGACCTCTTTTTATGGCAGAACACCAAGACATTCTCTGTTTAGAACGACGACAATAAAAAGGAGTAGATCTTACCACTTGCTGTTTGAAATTACTCCAGCAATAAAGAGACTCTGGATATATCTCATGTCACTTTAGCTGTCTGAAAATCAGATATCCAGATGAAATTAAACTTAATCCAGTTGGATGAGATGGATAACACCTTTCATGACACAAGCTAGATAAGATGAAACCCTCAACTCCAGAGGAACCAGAGCTCTGAAGATCTGTAAAGATGGTGTTTCCATTACAAATCTGAAAAGAAGTTACTGTAAACAAGCCACATACTGTATCACTGCCAACACCTCAGCAGAATTTGAAATCCTGCATCAAGTGTCTGAAATAGAAAATATTAGAAACATCATTCCCTGAAATAACCTTAGGACCCTACAGAAGGTGAAAACAGACAATCTGAAGGAAACAAACTCTCTGAATAAACACAAACCTCATTATTCACTGATTGCTGAGTAGTTCTGCCTCATACTTACGACAGCGCAGAGTAAACCTTTTTTTTATCCAGGCCTCAGTAACAACCACAAATCCTTACCATTGATTTCATTGAGATCCCCGCCTGAGCAAGGACTATGGGGTCATTTCCTTGAGAATCGCTGAACAACTGAACTACGGGTTACTATATCCCAGAGAACTTGAAACATCCCCCTGCAAATTTTATGTGAACCCTCATTTCAGAACAGTTAACCCAAGTACTCTGTATAGAGCCCTCATCTGTGGAACAGACAACTCCAAGTGAATATTCTCCCAAACCACAAAAATTTTGTGTTACTTTTCCTTAATTCTTGGCAGGCATTAACTGAAAACACCCCTCATCTTTTCTGTCCTGATACCATTCCCGAGGATTTGTATTCAATCTATGCTTATTTGATGGACACAAATTAACAGTGTGCTCTCAGCATCTTTCAGTCCTCCAGAAAATACTACCTTTCCCCAAATTAACATAACAACAAGAGATCAGTGAACATCACTGTTGAATCAAACACCTGCTTTCAGCCCCAGCCTTGGCGTTGTCTGGTGGACAGAAGAGCATTTCAAACCTGCTACAAACTGAGATCAGCTATCATTCAGCTGAAATAAAACCCAACACTACATTATGTAATCTACATAATTTTTAGACCAGTCTGCATTCTTGCAGGGCCCAAAACTGAGGAAGCTACAGACAGAATAAAAGGGAACAGAAAAAGTTCATGAACCTCAGCTCAAATGCTGCTTAGGAGTCTGTATTTGCACACTTACGCAGTATTGTCCATTCACCCACACTAATCTGAGCTCGAGCATGCAGTCTCATCATGCTGAGGGTAAAGCACCACAAAATTTCCAGCAAGTCAGATTAGTCATTTGGATTAACAATCACTAATAACTAATATGCTAAAAGATACACTCAAAAGGCTTTGGTGTGGGGTTTTTTGTTGGTTTTTTGTGTGGGTTTTTTTTTGTTTTGCCCCCCCCCTTTTTTTTTGGTAGTGTATTAATACCTCCAAACTGACACAAACTCATCTTAAAAACTCAAGAACAGCTCAACTGATATATTGCCACTGACCACATTGAACAGAAAGTGGTAACACACAAATTAAATCTGACCTTTAAGAATAGATTCATCTCACCCAGTTTCTTCTGCTGAAAGTATCGGGGCTTTCCTCATTCATTCAAGCTCTTTCTACAACCACTGTGGTGATGGGCACTTCCAAAACTGAACCCACTGACCCCACATTGTCATGGCTATCTTACACTAGTAGAACTTCTCTCTGGCAACACTTGTCTCTCCACAACTTCAAAAATCTGGTTTATAGAAGGCTATGTTTAAGCACTGCAAAAATCCTAGCTTATACAGAGCACGGGCTGGTCATCAATGGATTTGACAGCTGTGGGCAGCACTGCCATCTCACACCTCAGCCATGCAATTCAAACTCAAAAAGTATCATTATTACTACCTTCTCCATACCTCCCAGAGACCTCGCAGTGTCAATACTGAAATGGAATACGTATTGCTAGAACTGCACATGGTGTCTGATTACATCTCTAGGCTGCAGACTTTTCACTTATTTAAGAGAGTGAGGAAGAACAGGCAAAACTACCAACCACCCAAGTCATACCAAGCTGTTCCTTGCAACCAACATTACCTTTAGGTTATCGCTACAAATTAATTTTAAATTCTACTCTCATTTTACCCTTTTAGGTCACCCACAAAACTACCCCTTCATTTCACCCAAAGAGCCACTGCAAGCCTTCTCCTTACTTTTCACCATCCCATAGTGATCTGGATTGCTCTTCCTTAAGCACCACAATGACTGACAACCACTCTCTACAAATTAAAACGCTCATCAGTTCAGAAGACTAAAATACCAGGGTGGGATTCAATTCACTCAATTTCAAATGTCTACAAAGTGTCTATAAAGCATTATGGGTGTCAACCCTCCCTCCCCGCACAAACACACACACACCCCCCACTACAACCCTGGAGAGCTACTGACCTGGAGGAATGCCCAGAGAAACTCATCAGACCACATGGAGATGCCTGCAGTAGGATGAACCAAACTGCTCTTCCAACTTCACTGGCTGGGGGCAGCATCTGCCATTAAACACGAGCCTAGTGCCATTTTGGATAGCACAGAATATTCCAGTAGGATGAGAGTCACAACCCCATACGAAGAAATTTTCTGGTAGGACCCATGTCACACTGTCTGACTGACTTGACTATCTCTAAGTACATCGAAGTTCATGAAGCTCAAACCCTCCTCCCTCCAACAAAAGCACAGTAAGGAAGACACAAAACCAAGTTCAGCAGGACAGAGAGGCTTCCCAGTTCCAGTCTGAAGTGGAAAGTAACATCATGGCCCCATGAAGGCAGCTGACAAGTTACCAGTGACAAACATCACCTCTTGAAAGTACGGTGGCCAAATTGTAGGATTTCAGAGACAGATAAGTTCTCAGTATTGTCAATATGATGTAAACACTGCATTTTTAAGAAACCATTAATTACCACTTCTTAAAAAAAACCTCTGAAAACCCCTAACAGAAGACTTGACCCAGTCGTGAACTGTGTACAGGATCTTTACTGCTGAAGAGGGACTGCGTAAATTATTACAAATGCACTCAAGCTTGCTATTTGAAGCATTAGTTTTCTCTATTTGTAGTTATGCAACTAAAAAAACACCCTGCTTGAGCAGGAGGGTTGGATCAGATGACCTTTACTAGGTCCCTTCTAACCTCAAGCATTCTGTGATTTAAGAAAAAAGGAAGCTTCTTTGAAGAAAACTAAAAAGAACAGGCAAAAAGGTGAAGATTTTTAAGAGTTGACAGCTTGCTGAAGACCCCATATTGCACATGAAAGAACAGGGTAAGTATAACAAAAAACCCACCCATAAAACCCAACAACAACAAAAATACTCCACCACCACCACACAAGAAGAAAGCACAGAAAAGCATGCCCTTCGAAGAGTCAAGTCATACTAGGGTGCCAGGAAAAAACCAAAACTTTAGCAAACTAAGTGCGAAATTGTTGTATTTCAAGCTAAAAAAATAATATCGAAAAATGATGTGCTAGGAGAAAATTTCATCAAATACACCGGCAAGATGAAGCTTATCAGAAAGTCTGCTGGGCTAATAGGTGATAAAAAGGTGCAAGGCATGCTCAACAAGACAAGGCCATGGGGAGGGGGGTAAAAAAACCCTCAAAAATACTTTGCCACATGAAAACCCAAATGAATTCACCATTCAGTACGTAACAGTTCAGGGAACTTCCAACACTGGAGTCTGCCTGCAAAGCAGAAAAGGAAAAAGGATCCTCACCAGCTAGTTGAGAACTGTTAACTGATAAAGACTACCAGTAATAAAATAGCCAGGAGCACATGTACTCAGCCAGATTTCAAAAGAAAACAGGATACTAAAAATGCCAACTGATGGACTGCAATATGCAGGTCACACACACCAGGGCTCTGAAGGAGCTCTGATTAATGGGGTATTGGGAGTCCCTGAAAATTACCAACTTCTCTGAAAGCTCTTGAAGAAAACTCAGCTGTAGTGCAGTAAGGAGGAAGGTCTTATTATTCAACAGTTAATTAACATGCTAAGAACATATCCATTTACACACGCAAAAAAAAGTAGACTCCTATAGAGATCTGTAGTTAGACCTCTCATTTAAATTTAACAATAAATTATGCTGCAAAGGACACAGTGTGAGGTCACAGGTCTATTAAAGATAAAACATCAAGTGCATCAAAGCAGTGATCCTCAGTCCTTTCTTCCAACTAGTTATTATACAGCATGGCTGGGAGAGAAACGGGGAAGATGAAATTCAAGTAGATTAATGCAAGGCCCTGCATTTGGGAAAAAACAGCTAACTACGCATTGAAAATGACAGGTTCTAAATTAGTTTTTCCTAATTAGGAGAGACCTTGAAGTCACTGTAGATACTTTATTAAAATACAGTTTTCACACAGGTTGATAACAGGAGCAGTGAAAAAACAAACAGCATTTCAGGAGTAATTAGGAAAAGAACAGAGACAGTAACAGGAAGCAGCAGCGTGACACTGCATTTGTCTGCAGCATGTTCGTACCCCGAACTCTGCACAGTGTTTTGGTCCCACCATCGTAGAAAGCGGGTAACACACCAGCATGCAGAACAGCGAAGATGAGACTTCAGGAGCAGCTTGCACACAAGGAGAAATGAAACCAAGCAAGATTCCTCAGCTCGCGAAAAGAAATGACTGAAGAGAGACCAGATAGATGTATCACACTGACACGTTCAAGAAAAGCCTTTTTCGCAAAGTGGATTCATAACCTGCATCATTCACAGCTCTAGGACATCAGGACGAACAAAATGGGTTCACACTGGACAAATTCATGGAAGCTACCATGGAGTTGTGATACAGCCTACAGCTCAGGACTCCCAAACTGCAGGTTGCTGGAAGGATACGTGATGATGCAGTGGCAAGCAGAACTATGATCCCTGTTCTTGCGCACTTCCCTCAGCTGCAGCTACAGGCTACCATCAGAAAAGTAATTTTATGCTACAGGTCTTTTTGATCTGATCCAGTTTTCTTAATACTGCATCAGCCGTTTCCTATGTTAACATCAGAAAACAAGAACAAGTAACAGTTCTACTGCTAAGGTAACTTCCTACACTTAAATCATCTAAAACCAGTGTATACCATGATGGTGAAGATTTTTTTCAATTGCTTCATTTCCCTTTTCAACATTATTTTCTAAGTAGCGGCAACACAGAGAGCAATAAACCAGTAAGTTCCAGCCAAGCTGCTTTCAAGAATAAAAACTCAGAAAATTAGAAATGCTATCCTGTGAACAAAGTAGCTCTGGCCCTTGTAAACATTGAGGCAACCATCCTCAGTCATCCAAAAAGGTGAATCCCTTCCCTGCCATATCTTTTTCAAATGTGAAATTACAAACCTGTCAAAGAATGACATTATACCTTACATACGAAATTATCCACTCCTACAAAAATTTTTACAATGACTCCACATTTACAAGTGTACCAAAACAACACAGTGAAATTACTACAAATTCAACTGTGCCACGTGCAAGAGTGGGCATACCCACTTTTGCTTTTGGCAGGACTTGGTGCAATTTCAGCTCTTCTTTCCACGGGGATCTGTGCTGGGATCTGTTCCCAGCACTGCTCAATGAATTCGTAAGTGACATGAAAAGGGCTCAATAGTGAGATGACAACATCTGTTGATGATACTAAGCTATTCACAGTAGCAAAGACAGTAAATGAGTAGAAAAAACTGAAAAAGGACTGCATGCAGATTACTGACTGGACAGTAAAACACATCAATGAAATTCAGTATTGAAACTTGTAAAGTATCTCAATGAAAGGAAGCATGAAGTAGGGTAACTGGGGGTGGGGAAAGTGGTCTTAGCTTTATCTATAGGTCAAAAGGCTCTGAACTGATTCTTAACACTTGGAACAAGCCAAGATCTAGAAAATTATGATTGTCCTGGAGATAGTAGACAGGGATGGATTATTTGCATCTCTTCCACCGCAGGAACTGCATTTTAAATGGAGTTCAGGTTCGAAACTTAACAGAAGAATATGGTTCCTCACTCAACAGGCTGCTGTGTTAGTTAAGCTGTGAACCCAGACTTACACTTCCTGGTACTTCTCACTGCTTGAAAGGGAGATTAAAAAATTCCAAAGATGAGTCCAGCAAACATCGTAAAAAAAAAAAAAAAAAAAAAAAAAAAAAAAAAAAAAGACATGCAGCTCAGTAAATCCCTGTACTACAGATGTCTGGAGATGGAAGAGCATGCAGAAGGATGGTCCTGTATTCTCGTTCCATTCCTGTGCTTCTCAGTTACCCAACTTCGGTGCTTACTGGAGACAAACTACTGCTCTAGATGGGTGTACGAGAACAGCTGCTCTTCTAGCCTTACTTTAATTACCTCTCTATACACCATTTTGTTTAGCACCAGTACAATACCCCAAAGAACTGTCAACTGTTAGCACCTCCTCCTTGCCTGTTACAAATATCCAAACGTTCACTGTGGATAGCAATTTAAAGCCACATTCCACCTCTCTACCAAATACGATTCTGTAATTCCAAAGTCTTTCTTTAATTTTTTAATAACAGAAGAGGAAAGAGATATATAACCTAAAATGAGGAATTCGAATCACAAAGGGGGATTTGTAAACAGACAATACAAACAACTCTACTGCTATAACTAATAAACTACTTATGTCATTGATTCCAAAGAGGACTAAACTGGTCCTAGAATGATAATAAAGTGGACTGACATTTTTATTTTATTCTGGACTTTTTGCATAATTTATCAGGGAAAGTCCTCCGAACTACACTGAAAACATACCCAAAATGCACAGCAGTAACAGCTGGCAGGGAGAAAGGGATCTCATGACCGAGCATGAGGCCTATCATCTAACACATAATTCTATTTGCAAAACCATAAAAATTGCAATGCTGATTTGATCCCCATAAACCGTTCATCCACCTAGTACAGCAAAACAGTTTTCTCATTTTGAAAGAGTGTTGTGATTGCTGTCACTGTAACTGCTCTTAGAGTAGTAGCTATTCACTTGGAAGGCTGTGCCAAATACAACTGAGTACAATGCATTTTACTGAGTTTCTCATTTTATAGTGGTACTGATAGGTAAAAATAGCATCCTGTATTGATGCATCTGGGAAACATTCATTATCGCTTTTGGGCAGGTGATTTTAACCCTCTTCTGATCTCCAAGCAGCCAGAGAGCAAATAAATGGTTTTAAAGACCTTAAGATACCCAACTTTACACAGCATCCCGGTGACCGATATTCCCAGAGATTACTCTTGTTCTCTGGGAAGATGAAAAATCTTTTCTACATCTTGACGAGATGCTTCATGTGTCTGCCCAGACCAATATACTCTAAAGTCTCCAGCGATGCACAGATTAGGTCTCCAAAATAAAGCCTAGGCAAAGAAGTCCATTTGTTATTTGAGTTCCCTCCTCCACTAACCGGAAGGGACTTGCTGCTTATCACTCTTCCCCTACATTTCCTCTACGTTTTCACTCTAGGTTCCTCTTGCCTGAAGGAAAACACCCCTTTGAAAAATCCCAACCTGAAAAACTACCTGGATTTCCAAGCAACAAGAGGAAAAAAGGTTATCTACTCTAGGAAACAGTTCTATTCATTAATTTCGTTAATTAGGTATTTTAATGATACTTTTAGACTACCACCCTGTAGTGGAGACTCTTATGATACAGCTGTTCTCACAGTATAGCAAGTGGGGAAAAATCTGATCACTGTATCAAGGTAACCTCTTTAAGAGAATTACTGTATCACTGTTTCTTTTTTCTCCCCCTTTTCAAAAGGACATCAAGTTACTCCAACCTGGAGCATAACATAAATCTTCTGTTACAGAAAGAGGAGTACAAAGAAAATTTTTACTTGTTGCGGGTGCATACAGCACTAATTCTGAATAGCCAAGGCTACAAAAACAACTTCTATGTTGACATGTACTTAATCACTTTAAGTAATGAAAATGATTGAGCAAATCATTACTAAGTTTCTACTCCACTTCAGTCCTGTAAAACTTCTCAGGGATGAAGATTATTAGAACATAACCTATATGCAAAACATTAGAAATCAATTTTGCCTAGCCACTGTATTTTCTTTCATACAGTCCAGCTGCCTAAATCTAGCACGTATGGTTTTATTTCTATTACAAACTATGTTAACAAACTCCGTGTGGCTCTCCAGTACCCTTGATACTGAATCACAGCCTTGTATATGAAGTCCAGAAAAATTGCCAGGGTCAAATGTCCCAGCTGGGAAAAGGAGGATGAGTGAGTGAGTCGTAACAGTAATCAAGTGCAACTCCACTTAGCATGAGAAGCTCCGGATTGCAAATGAAACATGGCAAAAAAACATAGATTAGTTTCACATACAAATACATCTAATCACACACTTAGAAGTTTCCGAAACGTTAAGACATCCAGGCTACATCAGTGGTCCAGGCTGAACTATGAATGGAGAGAAAGAGGTTCCTTTCTAGAGGTACTTTTTAAGAGGCCAGTCATCCCGCTTCAAGGGGGTCTAGGATAGGTACCTTCAGGGAGATGTGCATCCTACCTGCTTTTCACCACCTGCTTCAGCAGTACCTGAAAATCTAAGTTTCATGAGAAGAATCTCACCCCCGGTATTTGAGTTAAAAATAGAAAAAGAGAGGTACTTGCATGTGTTTAGTATGCTTTCTAGGGATGTCCAAGATGAAACTTCTCCTCCATGTACACTCTTGGGAATCCTGCACTACTTCACATGATAGCTCCCTAGCCACGACATTAGTCTTACACAAATAACACACATACACTCTTTCACAACTATCCACTTCCTTCTTCCAGAGTTACTTATGCTTCTTGGAAAGCAAGAGATCTGGATTCACACACACCAACTACCCTTACTCTGCTTGCGCTGTGTCTCTATTTCGTATCATCTTCACTGTGCTTGATGCAGATACTTTGCCAGCCTACTGCTTCCACATGTGAAAATGGTATTTGTCTCCAAAACATTTTCCTCTGCTCCATACTGAAAGGAGCTGAACAGCCTGAAGAATTACTTCAAAAAGAAAGTCAGTTTGGCATTTAAGCCATGGTGACAAGGAACCAATAAACTGGAAATCAAGTATTAGCATTGAAAATTGCAGTTGGACTCAGTTGGTACCCACAAGTATTAGTTTCTGAAATTCTTTAACAGTTGTAAAAGGTAACAGTGGTTACCCGATAGGTTCTATTTGTACTCCCTCAAATCACAAAGCTGCCACCACACAATTCCTACTGCTTCTTGGACCTACCGTACGTAAAAACAATGATCCTCTTGTGCTGTGGAAGGGATGGAATGTGAAATCCCATCCACATCCCAACAGAATCCCACAAACATTTTGGCAGCAAAAATTTATTATGTAAAGCCCAGATGGCATCCCAAATATTTCTACTTCAAAATTTAGAAATCATTTTTTTGCTTAAAATAAACTACACAAAAGCATCATGCCTGAAATTAACTACACAAAAGCATCAAGCTAGGTAACCAGACTTAACTGAACAGTTATTTGAACTATGGGAAGAACGTGAATGTGGCTTTCTTCCTTTGACTTCATTGTCAGAAATGAATAATATTTTCCTATTCAAATGTATTTGAATGACTGGCAGAGAAGGAAGATACAATAAGCAGTTATATCCAGTAACATACTATACTTCGAGAAAAACTTTTCCAGCTATCTAAAGCTTAACAGCTTTATCATAAACTTTTGCAGCAACATTTCAAACTTTCAGAACAGAATTTGCTATTTTTGTTATTTGTTACTCTAACAGAGTTCTTTTGCTTACCTTTTGGTTTCTCCACTATGCAATTTCAGTTCTTAATCTGAGAATGTGGTCTTCAAAATTGTTTTAGCTGCTGCTTTACCAAAGAAGCTAAACCTGATTATTAGTTCAGTTTCAACATCAACTTAATCGCCACATACCCTTTAAGCTACAGGATAAAGATCGATCCTTGATTCTGACTGTCATTTTACAGTAAGCCCACTCCTACATTCCTTTTATATCTATCACTCCACTGAATGCCAAAGAAATCTCAGTGTACTTGGCATGAAGGCTGCACTTCCTATATTTATGCTCCCACTAATGTATGCTCCATTTTAGTCCTTACCAGCTTAAAATCATCTGCGAGGAAAGATGGCATAAAGTGCAAAACAGTTCACGCAACTGTTTTACTGATACGAAATACTGTTCACCCACATTGCATTTCCATCATCATCTTTCTCCTGGATTTTCTGTTTAAATATACCCAAAAACTTAACATAGAAGGATCCAAAGTTATTTCCTTAAATGAAAAGTCCACAGTCATACTAGGATTACTGCTCCCAGTCAAACTTCCATTACCTCCAGAAAATAAATCAGTACTTTTTACTTGTACTACCTTAACTTTGCTGGCAGAAAGACATTTGATTCTTCAAGACAGATGAAAATGAAGTGCTCTCTCCAGGCAAGAATTC
The DNA here is from genome assembly GCA_035590275.1 of Ibycter americanus. Taxonomy (NCBI): domain Eukaryota; kingdom Metazoa; phylum Chordata; class Aves; order Falconiformes; family Falconidae; genus Ibycter; species Ibycter americanus. The sequence goes on along the minus strand of JAVJGI010000060.1, from coordinate 63,840,336 downwards.
CTTATATCTGGCACACTAACACTTCATCCTTTTTAATTATTCCACAGGTGGTTGCCTTGGAAACTGCCAAGTAGCTCTTGGATTTGAGGGATCCAGCATGAGAAAGTAAGAAGCCTTTGTAGCCACGGCATTCGGATCCACGTTGGCTGCAGCAACAGGGTAACAGAACGTCATGAAAATCTGAAAGAGATGGTTAGAATTAACAGAGATTAATTAATACTGCACAATTCTTCAAAAATAAAGTGCAATGAACGTTGACAGTCCCTTAATAGTGAATACAGATTAGGCTTCAGAGAAACACTGCTTATGCAGCCTTCCAGCACAGCACTGCATTTCACCTTTGGGAGGACAGCACTAAAATGATGCCGAAGGAGCTCACGAGTTCAGCTTTCAAGATCAAGCAATGTGAGATTTTCCTCAGCTTCAGTGGAGACCTTCCTAAGCGTCTGGTCAAACTGCCTGAAATTCAGTGCTATTGTTTTCCTACGAATAAAAATAGGGTAACTATAAATAGCTCTCATCACGAATGCTGAATCACTGTATTTTGTATCATACAGCAAATTGCTTCAAACTTCATTTATCCTTTAAAACTAGGGAAGTTTTGTTCGCTTAGAACACAATTAAAAGCCCAGCAAGCATCTAATACTGCATTCATATAGCTTGTCTAAAAGCACAGACAATTTTCCTTTCCCCTCTTTGATTTCTCATTACTTCAAAAGCTGACCATTCGCACTTAAAAAAAAAAAAACAAGAAAACCCCCACCACAAAACCAAACCAAAACCGCATCACATTTTCTATAACTTGCAGTTATGAATTTCAAATTTTCAAACAATCTTTCTTGTTTCCTCATGTTTGCTTTGTTAATAAAGAATAGGTTAACAGTAAGCCTTAGAAAAATAATTTTCGTTAGAACTATCAGTCATGCAAATGGTCACTCCTGCATCCAGAGAGGCTGTCTCATGAAAGATAGGGAGGATTTAATATATATGTCCAAGCTAACAATGGTTTCTCAAGATCTCACTCACATGTAAGTATTTTGATGTGTAGTATTAACAAATTTCCTGGCAGGACCTCAAGTAAGACCATGGAGGTGAATTTGCCTGCACCCTTTCATAACAAGACACCTAAAAGCCACAAGAATGTATTTGTTAATTCTAGAGCAGACTTTTACCAGAACAAACTAGAATAAATATGTATTTATCTCATGGAAAAAAAAATTAAAGTGGGGTAACAGAATTGTAAGGGTTTATGAACAGTCTCCCCAGTATCGACTTTGTCCTTCCAGGGCAGGTCCTCTCCCTCAGGCTTGCTCTCAGCCTAGCAACTCAGCACCTTTCCGACTTGCAGAAAACACCACAGAGCCTGCTTTGGTTCCAAGGGAAAAAGACTGCTCACGTGTCTATCCCTACCCATTTCACAGTCCTCCCTTCTAGCACTCTGCTCCTGATCGGCACTGCCAAAGTCACAGCGAACCTCAGAAACACTTAAAATCCATCTTTCAAACTTACTGAATAGCCACCAAATTGCACTGCCGCCTTTCCTCTTCCTTGCCTTCTTGAATCATTTGCTTGATTGAAAATTAGAATAGGAAACAATTTTCCTTCTCTCCCCTCTTCCCTCCCTCATCCAATCCCACCAAGGACAAAGCACACTTAAGTAGTCCTACACAGGTCACCTCCTTCTTGGTGGGCTCTGTAGCGTCTCCCTGCTTCCTCCTGCACATCCTTTTCCGTCATGTAACTCACCCCTTTATGAGCAAGGTTTCTGAAAGATGGGATGACAGTAACAGGCATTTTTTGTTCCCCAGCAGTTCCAGAAGTAGGATCTGTTTCATCCTTTCTGGATGCAGCTTAAGGTGAGCATGACTTTTTCCAGCTCCCTCATCCCACAAACACAGGGTACACTTGTGTCATGGTTTAACCCCTGCCAGCAGCTAAGCACCAAGCAGCTGCTTGCTCACACCCCCCCCACCGTGGGATGGGGAAGAGAATCAGAAAGAGGTAAAACCCGTGGGCTGAGATAAGAACAGTTTAATAACGTAAATGAAGTAAAAATAGCAACAACAACAACAGTAACGAAGAAGAAAGGGAAGAATAAAATCCAAAGGAAAAAGAAAAAACCACCAAAAATAAGCAATGCACAATAAAAACTGCTCACCACCTGCTGACTGATGCCCAGTCAGTCCCCAAGCAGCGATCAGTGGGTCCTGGCCAACTCCCCCCAGTTTATCTACTGGGCATGTCATTCGAGGGTAGGGACTATCCCTGTGGCTAGTTCAGGTCAGCTGTCTGAGCCCTGCTCCCTCCCGGCTCCTTGGGCACCTGCTCACTGGCAGAGCAGGGGAAACTGAAAAGTCCTTGATTTAGAGTAAGCACTACTTAGTGACAACTACAACATCACTAAATCACTTACTAAATTCAAAACACAGCACTGCAGCAGCTACTAGAAAGAAAATGAACTCTATCCCAGCCAAAACCAGGACAACTTGTCATCTGCCTCCATCCTCTGGGAGAGACAACCTGCCTCCCTTTCAAGTCCCATCAGGTTTAGTTTGCTTTCCATCTTGCAGGGATTCTCGCTGAAGTAGCAGCATGCCAAAATACTGCAGAATATTGACAGCATTTTCTCTGTTCCTCCTCTTTACAATTACCTACATGATCTCCTGCATATACTCTTAATGCAGGAGAAAACACTTTCGCAGGTCTCTCACATGTCTCTGGCAGGCTGAGTCTCCAAAGCTTCAAAATGGCCCTTTTATCACAAATGGCTGTTTCTTTCGAGGAAAGGCAGATTTTTCTTCCTTGCCTCAGGTATCTTGATGCCACTCTCAAGCACATCTCGCTCTGTACTCATCATCTCGTTTTGTTGCTTTTCACAGGGCAGAAAGAACTTTCTGTACAATGGCAACTCAGAGTGTTCATCTATCATTGTTCCAATATCTGGTATGTGACCAACCCCCCAGCATTAGTCCTTTTAACCCACTGTTTCCAAAAACAGGACATCTTGTTCTCCACAAGCACTAATGCCTCCCATTTTAATCTGTCTTATTCTCAGAGCAGTAACATCCCAAGATTATTTCAAAAGTTGTGTTGCAAGGCTCCTTCTACCTTGATTTAAATCCTACACCCTTCTGAAGACATCTCTCAATAAGCTGACTTCTAGGAGTCCTCACCTGTAGTAGGTGATGGAGCTACAGCATCTTCTCCCTAATCTCATCATCCCATAGCAAGTAAATAATCTCAACAGCTGTAAGAGAGGTCTTGCCAGCTTTTTTCATGTACTTCGGAAACCTTTGTAAGCTGTATTTGTTAAACATACTCATTTTAACACATACTTTTCAGATACTCTTGTTTCTGTGAGCAACTCCACCTATGCAGTGGCTTATCTTGCCACATTCCTCCTGCTCAAGCTTCTTAATCCCAGTTCAGTCTCTGCCCATCTAGTGATCTGACTTGGTTCTTGGGCTCCCAGACCACCTTGCTGCTCCCTATAGATAAAGGTCATGCATCGGAGCTTTGAGATGAATCCAATGCCTGACTTAGATTTCTTTTAGGTTCTTTAACATTTGTCCCTCTCAGATGCTATAAAGACACCTGGATCCAGCAGGAGCTCCACTAGCCATGCTGCTGGCCAGCCCTCTGAAGAAAGAACTGTCACAGGTCCTTTGTAGACCTGAGGGGGCGTTTCTGTGCTACTCTCTCTTCAAAACATAAATAAAATAAAATCTTCTGTCTCTGTCTTCAGAGGACATATGTCTTTGCTTGCTTCCAGCTCCAACCCCCAAGGCCAGGGCTGCCTTCAGATTCACATCTTGCCTTTACCACCACTGTTACGAGACCCTGAGTCACCAAGTGCTTGGAGGAGTTGCCTGCATTCCTTCTTCCAAACAAGCATCATCAAAACCACTAAAAGCACTGTAAACTCCAGAGCTCAGTGTTACTAGAAAAATACATAAAACATGGAGCTCTTGAACAGTAAAACTAAAAGCAAGACAAATAAAAGACTTTTAAGTAACTCCTCTAGTCCGCTGTGGATTCAGGTTTTTTCAGCCTTGTTCTCAATCCATTAACAACCTAATTTTGCATAATCCCTATGCATCCCTGAAGGGAAGTCTTTGTTTCTGTGTTTGAGCATTTACTGAGACTGTTTTCTCCTCCTCAGTCTCCATTCCCAATGCAGGCTCCTTTCTGACCAGTCTCTACCCTGCCTTCTGAAAAACTGCCCTCCCTAGAAATATTCTCAGATGCTCTCAGGGAATGTAAAATCTCCCTCCTACCAGGGACATGCACCTGACAGAGAATACAGCAACTAGGACAGCACAACAGGGAACCTTCCTCCCATTACAGTCAAAGATACAAGTAATTCAAACGCCATTCATGATGCAGCCTATATCGGGGTTTTCAAAAAGGACCAAGGAAGGTCAGATTGCCAAAACCTTAATTAACAAAAATCTGAGTTCTTAAGTCCCTTTTTCCTCTGCAGAAATTCCTGGTTAGCATACATCAGTAAGGTACGTTCAAACTACAACCACACTTCTTAGTGCAAAGGTCTTTGTTCTGTTCTTTCACCCAAAGCTCAATTAACAGGTTTGGAAAACTTAACGACCTTTAATATTTAAATTGTGGTTTCTCTAGTTACAATTTCTTTTCTCTTAAAAAAAAAAGCCTTCAAAATTTGCTATGAACAAGATTTATACACAACCACATTCCTTAGTGAACTAGAAAGCTGACCTTTTCTTGACAATTGTACTTTTAGCATCTGAAGGAGGCACACAGACAGATTTTACTATCTACAAGACTTGTCATTTAATATTTTGCATGTTTTAAAAATATATATATTGTAGAGCATGTACACAATAGCAGAGAGGTACTGTAGTTAGAGTGAGCCTCACTGCCTTCTTCGGAAAATAAAGTTAGTGCCTCCCATTAACTCCAAAGGCAGCTGACTAAGGTTCCAAAAGCCATGCATCATTTGAGATTCTTTCTAACAGAAAAGTAAAACAAAAAAGCTTATTTCAGCACTGTTTACTGATTTTCCTTCCCTTCTTATATCCTTTCTTTTCCACCTGAAAAGAAGTTAAATGCTGTTTTAGCAAGATGTACCAAAACTGGATACATTTTTTGAGAAAGCTTGTCAATGTTTTTGTATGGTTTACTACTTAAAATATATTAAGGGGAAAACAGCAGCAATCTTCTGAACACTTCTATGGCTGGCAAGAATCCCATCTTTCCACATACAAAGAAAAGAACCTACGTTTTGAAGAAAGTTATTTGCTCTTTATTGTGGTGGGGTTTTTTGAGGTTTGCTTGCAAGTGTTTGGTAAATAAAAAGGCATCTTTCTCTTAGATGGTTGTACTTCAAATTAATTTTTATCCGACAGCAAAGCCTTCTCTAAACTATTACACCACCAGTGCAGAACATCACAACGTTGCTATTTTACAGCTTTACCAGGCTAATACATATCTGCACAGTAAATATGGAAACAAAGATGAAAAAAACAGAAGAGACACCCTTTTCTGCCTTCAATAAAAACCTAAAGTGAGAGTTTTAAATGAGGAATATGGGAAATTCCCCTATGAAGTCACAGGTGGCCAGAAAATGTTCACCCAAGCAAGTTTTCCACAGATTCAACAAAAAGATTACACAAAATAGATGTGAAAAGAACGATCAGGCCATAAGACACTTAGGCTGGGACATGACTGCTCAGAAACACAAGACAACCAGCAACCACATGAAGGGAAACGAGAAGACAGGTAGCCAAGCTGGGAGGTTCAGTCAAGTGGAAATGAAGGTAACAGAGGAAGAGATGCAGGAGCAGAACATACTTAGGACAGCTGCAGCTGGGCAGCTTTGAGGATCTTTATTTAAGATAGCCCAAAATCAATGGTCACTTTAAAGAAGTTTACGAGTTGCATGTACACTGGCCATCAATCAGATCTCAAGTGAAGTGGTTTCCTCACTCTGCTCAAGTGATGGCAACAGGTCTGATTAACTGGGCTGTTAGGAACTCCTAAGCAAAAGTGGAAGGATAAAGAACAGAGTCCTCTTGCAAAATGGGCCTCTACGACCATGTTCATCAGTTCCCATGTGTAAAATGGTATCTGTACCAACTAGGAACTGTGAAAATGAACTCTTGATGAAATAATACACAATCAGATTATCCCAAACCATATCTATCTCATAAGGAGAGGGAATACTTTTTAGTCTTAAATAAATGTACATTTTGCACTGTGTTGCTGAAGAGACATGGAATCAGCAGGCTGAATTAGTAAGAAATAGTGATTATGTGCTTCATCTGTTCAGCACTGTTGCCTACAGAATACTGGAATCTTTTAGGAAGAAAAGAGTACAATTTCATAAAACAACTTCCACTGTAGTAAGAGTCACTGGTAAACTGAAATGCAAACAAATGTATTTTGACAGCACTTAAACCCACAAAACAAAAAAACCCCAGTCACCTTCAGCAGTATCTGGAAAAGATTTTTTTTCCTTATATAGAGAACAGCATCAGTATGTGATAGCCCCAGAACACTGGTACATATTCTGGCTTTCTAGCTCACAGCCACACATGCATGCACAGGACAAGCTTCACTGTGTTCTGTGGTGACAGCACAGTTTGGGGCCACTCCCTTGCCCAGACTGTATTGCTGGGTTTGACTCCTCCCTGGGATCTCACTCTTCAGAGCTCTCGCTCTTTCCTTCTGTACTTCAGAAAACTGTACCCTGTCTCAGACTACAGAGGGAGCACAGACAACGAGCATAGTATACATCTCTCAGATTCATAAAGGTTGATGATGCTGTCCTCTTACTAAAAATCATGAGAAAGTATTCAAAACATGAGAGCTGGCACAGAGATTTCCTACAAACACTCTCACAAGAGAAACAAACATCCAGCGGAGAGAAAAATAACATTTTATTTACCGTGACATTCACCTGGTTTAGTATTATATACTGTGTAACCGCTAGGTCTTAAGACATCCCATTACCTAATACATACGCATTTGTATCTTTAATTGAGTTTACTTTAGAAAAAAATAATCTTTACTAAGCACAGTCCTCACAGGGGGAATTGCTACTTTCAACCTGCTAACACCAAGACCAATTTGCTTCGTATCAACCCTCTAGTAAAACAGTCCAAAGCCTTTTTCCCTTGAGTACTAGTTGCAAATTACTACAACACAGACACTAAAAATTTACCAACAAAATTAAGTGTTAATGCCTTGACAATACTTGCTTCTGAACAGCTTCTGCTATATCAAGTAACTGCATTTTTTATTCCAGTGTTCTGATGTACACTTGGTTGTGAAGTCGTGATGTTAACACCATGAGGATCAACCCACAGATGCAGAGACACGCTGCTGGCTGCAGAGCAACACAAGCCACCATTAGAACATGACTATTCCTAGCAGAAAGTGGCCAAGAACCAACAGCTGAAAGTAACTCCATGGTTTCACCATCTGCTGTTGGGGACAGCTACCTTCACCCACTTCTCATCCCCAACTGTTCGTTCTGGTCCCTGTTCCACCTCCTTGTTTGTAACAGCACCCTTCATGCAGCTGTGCTATGAACTAGATCTTGATACTGACCCTGGACAAATCCAATTCTGCTGCTGTTGTTGCTAGTTCTGCAGTGAGTTCGCTATACAGCTGCAGCAAGATCAGGCCAGGACTAGGGGCTGGCACTCCAGCCACGCCAGCTGGCATCAAAGCAGGAACAAGTGACTGGGGGAAGCTGACTGCTTCTGTCAGCAGCTCTGCCAGTTTATGCCAGCGTAAAATTCCCATGAAACTATGGAAAACTAGAAACTAGACATAAACGCAGCAAAACACAATGAAAAAGAAGAATGCACAGACTGTTTAACCAATAGAACAAATTACTAAGAGATGCTGAAATCTTCATTTCTAAGGAACTTCAAAATAGAACAGCATGCCTTTCTGAAATAGATTTTCAGCAAATGCCTGTTAATTTTTCAGTCAAACATGAGCTACTGAGCTCAAAACCGGGAGTAACAGTTACCCATAATGACCTGCAATACCCTAAATGTCAGACTAAATTATCTAACACTTCCTTCTGCCTTGTGTCTTTGAAACATATATATATTTTAGTTCTCTCCCTGGTTGTGTCAGATCAGCATGCTTTAACAGTTGGAAGCAACAGAGTCAAATTTAATGATATCCCTGCTTGGAACACATCCAGGGGTAGAATCTGATTTCTTCATGTAGAAACAAGAAGCTCTAACATTTGATCTGGAATTCATACCTTGTTAGAAGGGAAGCAGCAGAAGTCTCACTTGTTCATGCTACTAAGCTGGCGGTGATGGAGAAGGAGTCATGCTGTGCTAGAACTGGTTACCGACCTCGTCAAAACTCTCAGCTGTGAACGCAGTGAATGATAATTTTGCCTGCCACAAGCAGACAGCCTCAGTGAGTAGGAATCTTCACATTCAGAAGCACTAAGGAGGAGGGTCAAACAAGAAATCTTGGCTTTCAGCATCTTTCCTCATGCTTCACTGTTACGGGTGGAAGAAGATGCTTTCTCTCTGCCTCAGTAACAGTATAGTATTTCATCCTTTGCAAAAAAAAAGTATCTATACATTTAGAAGATGTGTAGCACTTGGCAGCATTTCATAACTGCTGAGTGACTAAGATGAGCTCATTTAACACAATTTTGAAATAAATATTTTATATAGCTAAGCCTTTCTTTCATTGCCTTGCAAAATGTATAGAAGAGGAAGAGATGATACAGTGCATGGCCTGAAGAGTGTGGCCTGCTGCCAGGGCGCACACATACTTATTCTCTTTTTCAGCCTCTGTCATATACACACAGCCCCTGGAAAAAAACCAATCCACTCAGGGCAAGCAGGAGTGTTTTTCTAGTGCTGCCAACTTGCGCCAAAATTCTCTTTTCATTTTAAAATAAAGTTTACACTTATTTAACCACAAGATAGTTAACTTACATAGCAACATCTGTCAGAGAAGTAGAAACAGAGCAAGCAGGGAACTGGGACACTTCTAAAGTCTCTCCTGCTCTCAGTATGACCAGTGCCTGTCAGCAAAGTGGAATTAATCAACAGTGCTGGCAAACTGTACTTCCAAATCCAACATGCAGAGACAGATTATGGATTGGAGAAGTGTGGTCAGGCAGTGGGGGAGGACAGTCATCAATATACACGATGCGGAAGAAGTGCTGGGAGATACAAGATCATCACTTACCACACCTAACTGCAGTTTGGCTTATATTGGTTTTCAAGGTATGTAATACATGTACTGTAAATGAAGACACCACACAGAAACACCTTAACCATCAAGAGTCTTTATAGTCCTATTACACTTTCCACAAATATACACCCTTTGCTGTTGGTTTGCTCTTTCAAGTGGCTCAGTTGTGGGACTTTAGACACAAGGTCCTCAGCAGAATGAACTGCACATAGCTTACACTGGAGGGAAACATGAAAATACAGCATGACAATCCAATGCTACGCAAGACTCCTTATCCTATTGTTTACATTGTTCAATAATATTTTCCTTTGTGAAACCTAGTTAGTTATTTCAGTGCTGTTTCTAATAACCCACAACAAGACATTTCGCTCTTAGCAAATGCATACCTGAGAGTATCAGCCACCAGTAAATGTAGAGAAAATACTAAAGAGACACCAGCAACCAAAGGATGCTAGAGAAATTATTTTTTTACTGTTTAGTTGCAACACTGATTGCCAGACAGTTTAAGAATAAGATCGAAGTAGCTAGGGGACAAATGGCAGTCTACTCATGTAAAGAGGGAATTCAGCAAGGGCTAATTTGTTAGGCTGAGAAACAGGACAAATTAAACCATTTTCAGCTTGGGCTGATTTGGTCACATCGTCAACACAAGGTAAAACTAGATAGGGAATCTCAAAGCAGAGTGCTGCAGACACTGCTGTCACTTCCAAGTAAGCATATAATAGAAAAGGCCAGAGGCATAAATCAACTTAAATCCAGAAGGGAACTACGCAGGTACTCACCACATAAATATTCATGTTTAGAGATAAACTAAGTAAGATTTTTTTTTTTTTTTAAATGGACATATCTTAAAAAATAGAACATTCCTCTTCTGTTTTAAAAGCCAGACCTGAGTTGCTCACTGTAAAAGGATTCCTGTTAGATCAGTACTCACAACGTGCTGATGGTACAGGAATTCCTAACCACATCCGTCCCTGCACTACCATGTTTATGGTCCAAGTAATTGAAAGGTTAAGAATGAATGTACCCAAAAAACAAAAGACACCCACTCTTACGCATCAGAGTAATATGTTTACTTGATTAGTCATAAAGAAGTTAATTTGCCCCCTCATTGACTGAAAATACCTTAAATTACTTCAGTCTTCCCTTTGCTATACAATTACAGGCCTGAATCAGTTCCACACAAGAAACTCATTTCTAACCACAACTAAGGCATGAGCATTCCAAGATCTACTCGTGGAAAAATAAAAAATTATATTGACTTAAATAAAACAATTTAATTGTTAGTAGTAGCTGCAAGCTTACAGAAATTTACTAGTTCAAGCAAAAACTATCAGCATTTAAAAAAATTTCTAGAGAAATTCTATGAAAAACCACCTGAGCTGAAATAAACCATGCCCTTGTGTAAGGACCTAAATAAACCGTACTCAACCATGAGTATTGAACTAACCCAATTTTCCTTTATATAAGTTGCCAAGAAAATGTTCCTTCTTTTCACCCTTTGTGATTTCCAGAAAAAAAAGTCTTCAAAAACAGTCTCTGCTCGAACTGGGAGAGACTGAATTATGACCGGCAATTTACAATCAGCAAAGCACATTTTTTATCCCTAAAAATTTAGAGATAAAAATATTTTTTAATGGAAGTACGAAAAAAATTTTTTTAAAAAAAAAGTCACAGTAGCTATGACAACCCCATTCCATTTCCTTCTGCTCACCCATGTCATCAATATGATACCTAAAATAATCCACAGTAATTAAACTATCTGCAAGAGACGTCTACTTGTGCAGAAAATAACTCTAGAGGAACCAATACCAGTAACTGCCGTAGTTTAAACCCAGTCAGCAGGCTCACTCAGTCCCCCTGCAATGAGATGGGGAGAACCAGAAGAAGGTAAAACTCCTGGGTTGAGATAAGAGCAGTTTAATAATGTATATGAAGTAAAATGTAATAGTTATAGGAACAAAAAGGAAGGTAACAATTAGAGGAATAAAACCGAATAAAAAAAAAAAACAACCACAAACAAGTGGTGCTTAATAAATGATTCATTGATTGCTCAACACCTGCTGACCGATGCCCAGCCAGTCCCCCAGCACTGACTGGCAGGTCCTGGCCAACTCCCCCCAGTTTATCTACTGGGCATGACATTCGACGGTAAGGACTATCCCTGTGGCTAGTTCAGGTCAGCTGTCTGAGCCCTGCTCCCTCCCGGCTCCTTGTGCACCTGTCACTGGCAGAGCAGGGGAAACTGAAAAGTCCTTGATTTAGAGCAAGCACTACTTAGTGACAACTACATCACTGTGTTATCAACACTATTCTCATAATAAATCCAAAACACAGCACTGTACCAGCTACAGAGCAGAAAATTAATTTTATCCTAGCTGAAATCAGGACAATAACAGAAGGGAAGTAACAGCATGAGCCAGATATACACCATGCAGTGAAGAGGCACTCACTTCTTGTGAAGAACTGAAGCAGACCCTTTGCACGAGTCCCACCATCAAGCCACCAGAAGTACACTGACTCTGCTGTGAAAAGGTACAAGGAATCAATCCCACCCTGTACTGTATAGCTACATAAACCCCTCTTGATCATCTACCAAAGGTCTTGGGAAGCTATCCAACATTATTCTAATTTACAAGACAGACATGAGGGAAGACCCAAGGAACTACAGACCTGTTAGTCTAACAACCGTTCCTGGAAAACTTGCAGAGAGGATTATACAGACTGCTAGTGAAAGGCACATGAAGAACAATGCAGTCACCAAGCAGAGCCAAGAGGTTCAGCAAAAAAAAAAAATCCGTGTTTAACTCATTTGATCTCCTTCTATAAGGTCACCAGCCCACTGGATGAATGGAATGTGGTGGATGTAGTTTTTCTGGATTTTAGTAAGGCTTTTGATACTGTCTCTTACAGCATCCTTTTGGACCAGCTGTGCAACTGTGGGATGAGTGGGTTAAGGGAGCACTGGGCAAAGAACTGGCTGAAGGGCAGAGCTCAAAGGGTTACGGTGAATGGGGCTACATCTGGCTGGCAACCAGTCACCAGTGGTGTTCCTCAGGGCTCAGTCCTACAGCCAGCTGTGCTCCATTAAACTTATCAACTATCTCAATGCAGGAGTTGAACACACTGTTAGTATGTTTGCTGATAATACAAACTGGGAGGTGCTGTTGACTCTCCTGAGGGAGAAGAGACCTTGCAGAGGGATCTAGATAGACTGGAGAACTGGGCTATGATTAACGGGATGAAATTTAACAAGACCAAACACTGGATTCTCTACCTGGAACAGAGTAACACCAGGCCCAAGTACAAACTGGGAGAGGAATGGCTGGAGAGCAGCCCTGTGGAAAGGGATCTGGGGGTGCTGGCTGACAGCAGACTCAGCATGAGTCAACAGTGAGGGTGAACCGCATCCTGGGGTGCATCAAACACAGCATAACCAGCCTCTCAAAAGTGGGGATTATCCCACCGTATTCAGGCCTCGCCTTGAGTACTGTGTGCAGTTCTGGGCCCCACAATTTCACAAGGATGTGAAGGTCCTTGAGTGCATCCAGAGGAGGGCAAAGCTGGTGAAAGGGCTGGAAGGAATGTCCTATGAGGAGCAGCTAGTACAGTTTGGGCTTGTCTAGTTTGGAGAAGAGGAGGCTGAGGGGCAACCTCATTGCTGTCTACAGCTTCCCAAGGAGGGGTACGTAGAGAGGGAGGTGCTGAGCTCTTCTCCCTGGTATGCAGTGATAGGACACAAGTAAATGGTTCAAACCTGCGCCAGGGGAGTTTTAGACTGGACATGAGAAAGCGTTTCTTTACCAAGAGAGTGGTGAAACACTGCAACAGGCTTTCTAGAGAGGTGGTCAATGCCCCAATCCTGTCAGTGTTTAAGAGGCACCTGGACAATACCCTTAACATGCTATAACCTTTCATCAGCCCTGAAATGGTCATGCACTTGGACTAGACTGTCCCTTCCAATTGAAATTATTCTGTTCTATTCTAACATTCACACCTAGGTGCAAGCACTAAGTGGGAAAGATCCTACTTAATCATTTCAGCAGGGCACAAAGGGATTTTATAGAAAAGTTTAGATGTACACTAATTTCACCAGTATGAGTCAACTTTTTCCCCCCATTATTTCAACAGCAGGTGACATTTTCAGAAGTGGCCAAGTCATTTGGGAACATCAGAACACAGCGCTGTAATTCAGCATCTCTTTAATCAATCTATAAGAGCATTTTAAGACTAGCGGTCAACTGCATTGCAGAGTTTGACTGCAAGAACAGAATAAAACTCAAGAAGATTATCTTTGGGATTTTAATGGCAGAGTGACCAAGGTAGCACCGTGCTATTATGTACAGTTTATCAGTACAGACTAATTTTATTCTAGCTCACTACATTCCCCTGTAACTGCTCAATTCATACAAACCAAGCAAGATTTTAGATCAAGGTGAGGGGGGGGTGAGGGGGGAGCGGGGGGGCAGAGCTAATTAGAGTCTCCATTCTGCCTGCAAAAGTCTATTCTGGCATATACTAATTTCATTTTGGAAGACAAAAGACCCTGGATTCTACAGATTTCCACCAGCACACCAGTATAAACCCAGATTTCTTACAAAGCACAGTAATCAAATCACACAATATTGGGATTGAAATTTACCTCATTTGACTTCTGTAACGCAGGTGTCCACATTAAATCAGCTGTCTAGGTACCCACCACAGGTAAAGGAGATCTACTTAAAATACTGGAGCCTTTAACATGGTTCATTTCACTCAACCCAGTCTCTCCATGAGAAAATGAGGAATCACATCCTGAACTTCTTAAGGTAGCCCTCCACTGACAGTAAATAGTCTACAATGACCTGCTCAGTCATTCACCTATACTGCTGTTCCTGGAGTCCAGAGGGATTAATCACATCAGCAACTGAAGTCTTTCAAGGTACTCTAAAGGCTACATTCCTGTCCAAAAAATGAAAGCCTTGGCAAAAGGAAGATTTGATTTGTGCTTCTGGTATCAAAAATCACATACATAGGCCCAGAATATTAATTAAAGACACAATGACCCCATGGTCGTCAGCCAAGGAACTGACGCTGAGAACAAAGACATTCTGCCCTCCTAGTCTGACCACAATCTCCCTCTGTTGAAAAGATGGTATTTCATCATTCCATGAGATAAATGAACCATCACACATGATTTTACTTTCTGAAACTGCTGAGTCTTTTATACCTAACCAGGAAACAAGAGATAGGCAAGAACCTTAGAAGAAAGTAGTAATGAAATACAGGTAGAAAAGTACAATTTCTCTTATGCATAAGATACAGCAGTTTGCCTCATTTAATCTTCACCTGCATGACAACTCAGTGACCAACCACCAGCGAAATTGTATGGACAGTGTAACAGAATGTCAGGGGTTCAAAACCAAGCTATCCGTGACCTCTCACACTACAGTATAGGTGGGCGGCAGGGGAAGGTCAGCCTAAAGCACTCTGGAATTTTGAAGGCACATCTTTAAAAATAGGGAATTTTATTCTAGATTAATCTAGTCCAAAATTTTACCTGCTCAGATAATCTTGTCACGTGGGTAACACGGTAGTCTTAATTATAAGAAGAAAGTACAAAAAGGTCAAAATTAACACACCTAATACTACTCTTGTAAATATTTTTACTACTAATGATCAGTTTCCAAATATTCTACCAGCATTTGGTTTAAAAAAAAAAAAAAAACCACACCAAAAAACCACACCCAAAAGTCCCCAACCAAAACAATGCTTTATTAAAAAAGAACCCAAATGTAAATCAACTCCAATGTTTTCTTAACCAAACAACTGTGAAAATTACTGAGTATCTGAAACATGAAGATACAGAAAAGATCCTGTGCTGTTTTAACATGCACTTCACTGACTTTGATCTGGTGTCAGCAAAGGGTTTGACTTCTTAAGTATGCACTATCAAGTCTGAGCCCTGCACTCCCTTCAAAACTTCCTAGCTTGTCACTCCTGTTAATGATTCAACCGCTTCTCAAGTATTCTGCAGAAGAAAAAAATACCCTGAACAATACCTGGAATAACATCCTTCCTTTCCTGTTTGTGTAATTTATGTCAGTCAACTTCCTCTTCCAAGAAATTTCAAGACATCTTTTGAAATATGGAGACATAATTCCATTAGAACTTATCAGTCCTGTACTTAGAAGCAAGCTGTGCAAACCTCACCCTTAGTGGCCAACAGCTCCAAGATAACCCATAATAACTGAAGTTTGAAAACTCTCTCTGTACATCAATTTGCTCTGTTTCTGTTGGAAGAAATATCTGACCAACCTTCATGTCCTGAGCAGACTCCAGGCCCATTTCTACACATGCATTTATTCTATTTGTTTCTACACAAGCATTCTATATTAACAGTTGGACTCCATGATCTTAAAGGTCTTTCTCAACCTAAATGATCCTATTCTATTCACAATATACACAGATGAATACTTTCCTTCGTTCTCCCACTCTTCTACCACTCTCCATTTCAATTTAAAATTAAGGAATATATCGGGACTGTTATCAAAGTCAAGAAACTGATACCAGCTAATGCAAATTAACAGAAACAAATGAAGGCCCTGGAAATGGCTTCTGGAGATACCAGCTGCCAAAAGTCTACAGACACACTCACGTACTTTTCCACTGTTTGCTTAAAAACTGTTAAGACGGGTCACATGACTAGACAGGAAAGCCGCCTTTAATCCCATGTTGGTTCAATTACCTTGCATCTTCAATAAACCAACTACACCGGTCTACAGCATCTGTTTCCCATCAGACATTTAAAAACTAAGCATAAAACACATTCCTCTGTAACCCAAGGGGCTCTGTGTGACTTCTGTACCCCGGATCTCTATTAAAATTGAATGTCAGATTGATTCAGCTAAAGCTTGTGTCCTAGGGCAGAACATTAACTTCTTCACTCCAGATCTCAGAACTATTTACGCGACTTAGACATGACAGACACGCATCGAAATTGCTTTCCTGTTGTAACAAACCTTTTTGGTCAAAGCAGAAGATTACATTCCAACACTGACAACACCTCAACATACAGTTGTCATTCCCAAGCTCTTTCCCAACGCTGCTACCACTTGTGGCACAAAACACAGAAAATCCATTTAGCAACAAAAACCTTTTTTTAGGTAAAAAAGGGTAAAGGGGACAGGAAGGACAAAAAAAAAGGTTTTAATGTAAAGTACAAGGGAAAAAGTCATCAACCACTGACTACAGCAATATGAAGAGATTCAATTCTGGAAAACAGCTGAAATAACCCTTAAAGTAAGTGTCTGTTATGATTGTAAAAGGACTTGTACGATTTCTGCTTTATCCTTAGAACCTTTTAAAAAGACAGATAAAGACTATGTCTTAGAAATTTTGTTAGAATTATGCAGAACTAGTTTCTTTTAGCGTTGTACTAGCAGAAATGGGCAGTAAGAGAGAAGCTACATCAAATCCCACACCACTCTACAGTATCGCAATCCGATTCTGCTCCCCCTTACCACATAAATGATGCTGACTTCGGCAACACACTGCTGTGAAGACAGTGTTTTCCATCAGTGCGGATAAGAGTTCTGTAGTTCTATACCAAGGCAAACAAGTACCAAATTAACTGATTACTCACTGAAATGATTGCATAAAAATCCTTATGTTAGTGGCGACAAAGAAAGCCTGCCGCTTTTTGCTTTGCTTTGGGAGTTTGGTGGGGTTTTTTTGTTTTCTGACCAGAGAAGAATGGGTGTTTCACCCTCAGTATATTCGGGAAGTAAACCTGCAACTACTTTGGAGAAGCATTTCAGTTTTGGCAACCAGCTGAGAAAAGCTGATATATAACAACCCTTTATTTCAGCACATCTGAAAACTTCCTCAGCCCATGCCTTGCTTCAACCAAGAATCCTTTTCTCCAGTTCGTATTATACAACTCTGAAGCTGAAGGAAGAAGGCTGCTTCATACTTCATTTGCTCTTTGTAACACCTCATAGGCTGCAAAATGCAAGTCTAGCAAATCTGTTCTAATAGAGTCTAAATGCTGCAAAAATTAGAATTTCACATATGACTACACTCCTAGTGGTAAATGCATACAGTCTCCTAATGTGCTACGCTACAAATACTAATACTTACAGTAGTACTGCCATCTGTACTGCTGCCTTGCAAAGTGTCTGCCCATCAGATGGTTGCCTGCTTTAACCTCCTGCCTTCCTCCATCTTCCTCTGCCCTGATCATTCTTCCAAGCCTGTACCAGCTGTCAATCTGTGAGCCTCACAGCTGAATTTATGAGACATTTAATTTGATTTTACTCACAAAACAAGATCTCAGTATTGATCTGTTTTGGTAACTCTCAAATTCTGAATCATTATCTTAATGCAACACCTTGAATGACTTCCAAAGGACTCACTTTTAGTCAAAAGGTTAAAAATTTCTACATTGTAAAAACAAAAATCTCATCAAATAAATTTGTATAACTCAATATAATGTAGCAAGCAATTTTCTAATTTAAAGGGTCTGAATAATCAAAAACTTACTTCACTACCAACACAGTATTGCCTTTTGAGAGCACTGCAAATATTCTGTGACACTGTAATTACTCTCTGTTAATGTTCTGATAGTGCCACCAAGCATTCTACAGTATGAACAAGAGCCATACTTCAGCATCTATTCATCCTGACAGCAGCTTGTCTCATTCTGCCAATCCAGTCAACTCCTCAGCACCCAGCATTTCATCCAGCTTTGGGGGGGTGGGGGTGTTCCCCAAAAAAACCACAACAAAAAACCCCACCACTGACCATTCCACAATTAACATTAAGTGTTACAGTCTCATGTGAGCATTTCTCATGTGAGCATCTTCCCCATTAAAGTAAAAAGGATCATAGTCTCTTCTCCGGGTAATAATAGGGGGTCTCATCTCTACTTTCTACGCTCAAAACTTTCCAAAATTTTAACCAGATAGTTTACAAAAACGGTACAGACTTCTACTGATGTAACAAGTAGTATTATACAGTGTTTCTGCTCTACTTCAAAGAACAACTGAAGTATTTCTAGGCTAGTTTTAGAATTAGCGATTACTAGGTCTTTTTAAAAAAAAAATCAAAGACAGACTGAGAAGCCTCAATCATTGAGCTTAAGTAGTAAAAAAAAAAAGAACCTGAATTATTTTGCTGAGTCAGGTCCTACTCCAGACTTCTGCAAAAATACCGCAAATCTCTACCGAGTCCCTAGCAGTAACATTTCAGAAAAAAAGGTTGCCTTGACAAACTTGCAATTCAACTCAAACTATGAAGAATTAAATGATCC
The DNA here is from genome assembly GCA_035590275.1 of Ibycter americanus. Lineage (NCBI taxonomy): Eukaryota > Metazoa > Chordata > Aves > Falconiformes > Falconidae > Ibycter > Ibycter americanus. Next base: position 63,821,825 of record JAVJGI010000060.1, on the reverse strand, counting down.
AGGAGGCTAAAGCCCGAGATCTACAGAATGCTCAGTCTTGTCCACCAAGTCAGCACAGATACTCAATTGACAGTGTCTGGAATCAGGCTGGGTCCTCATTTTTCAATTAAAGGCCTCATGCAAAACACCAAGTTTTTGTTATAAAGCAGAGGCTGATTCCCATGAAAAATAACAATAAAGTCAACTGAAGAGAGAGAATACAAATGGATGGACAGGAACTATAGCCTGCAAGAAAATTGAAAAATCAGGTTTTGCTGTAAGGATAAAAGCAACACAGTGAGCACCAGCAAATGCGTGAAAAATTAAACTCTGTCAGACACAGATAATGAGGGGAAAAATGAACAACTGTGTTCAAACACAGAAATTTCAATGAAACAACTATGCAACCATTCCAGACCGCAAGTTTTATCAAAGGGATGTTCAGTGGTTTGTAGTTCAGTCTGACAAAATCAAACTCCAGAAACAAGCTTCAACATCGAGGAAAATGTCTCCCAGTGAAATAAGTTCATGAACCTAGAGATGTAAAACCATATTAATTTCACAAATTCATTTTTTTATTAAGACATTACTCAATCTTCCCCAGTTCTACCAAGGCAAAACAATTACTAAGTTTCCAAAAATCCCTTAAAACTGGGTCATACTCTTTTTTGTAGTCTCAGGGAACATTACTCTGGAAGAGGCAGATGATACATTTTCACTTCTGTGCAACACAGCAACTCTTGAGAGAAGTTGCAATGACTTTTACACACTGGAAGCCTGTTAAGATTCTATTCTATACAACAGTAACACATTATACTTATTAATAATCTATGTCTTAGTTTCTCTTTCTCTCCATCTGGTGTTATTTTCATGCGTCCTTCACTAACTTTAAATTTGAAACGATTTTTCGTTTTCTCATGTCATTTTATTTAAAGCATATGCTTCAGTTATCTTTGTCTGCATGTGTGATATCAATAATGATTCTATACAGAAAGAGTAAGATTCTGAAATCTTTATTAGGTAACAGCTTGCCTCAGCAACATGGGCAGTCTACAAACTATTTAAATCAATTAGACTGATTTCCATATTACTCAACCTGATACATACACTGTATATCAGAACTTAAGTAAACACTCATAGACAACAAAAAGAAAAACTATTTGCAAACACTGTAAAAGATCACAAACAGATTAAACAGAAATGATGGTGGCAGCAAATGCCGTATCAAATCCCAGCCAGTGATCCATCTTACACAGCGTTCTGCCCAGCAGAAGCCACCATAAACATTTCAGAAAAACGTGAAAGGAATTCCTGCAATACAAAATTGTAAAATAGATGATAAAAAAAAAAAATTACTTCTACCTAAGTGTCAGATTACTGGCTGGTGTATGCCCTCAAGAACATGCATTCTTCTGATTCACCGACGAAGTAATCACTGTGAGATTTCCAAATGTTATCATATTCATTTTTAGTCCATTACACAACTCCTTCTTTTAATTTCAAGTAAAATAAAAGATCTTAATTAACACATTATTACACAGCAACCTTTCAACACATAATTTTCTAGTACCACACCAGTTAATATGAAAAGGTAAACAATTAGTTCCTTAATATCATGGTCTATGTGTCCTCCTAGTGATAACTATCTGAAACTGCAGTAATACACTGTTCAGTCCTGTTCTTCATTTAACTCTTTATTTACTTTATTTTACTTTTACTTAGGGAAATTGCAGCTGTCAAACCATAGATTGCTCACCTTCACCCACCTAAATAAAACCTCCACAAGCTCAACACTAGGTATGCAGTGGGGAATATAATAAAGATGTAAAGATGGCCAGTAACTATTGTACACTAAATATAAAACCAAGCAAGCAACGTAACATTTCAGAAGAGCATAAAAAAGCTAAATAGCCTTTTGCAAAGCACTTCAAGGTTTAGGTTTTTAAGCAACATAGAAAACTAACAGAGTCCGACACAATTTTCCGGTGCGTATGCCAAAGTTTCACCCAAAGATGAAATACTTTAAATATGAATAAACAGACAGTGTTCTTTCCATGTGATAACTACCCAAGAATGGTGAACTTCAACCCCAAGTCCACTTCTACAAAGCAGCTGTACTACAACTCTGTAGTTCAAAGGCTTTAGGTCACTTAATTTAAATATTTTTCTATCACAGGTTATTGCACTTCATCTTCATGCTCCTTCAGAAGACCTTTACCTGATTTTTTTTTCCCCTCACCTGTAAGGTGACTAGACCATGCACCAGACAGAACTGGTGAAAACTGATGCAATGAGGTATTCCCAGATCATCTCAGTTTAACAACAATACCAAGCTACAGAGAAATGCAAAAAATCATCAAGAGCTCTACCAGACTGAACTGAAAGTCTATCTGGACCTCAGATCTGACAATCACTATACGACTTTTCAGCATCAAGTACTTCCCTTAAGTACTATCTGAACGAGTATCTACAATTCCTATCACCATATTGTATTCTCCCCAAAACCTGCGCTAGAAGGAAATACAGAGAGCTGTTATTACATGTATGTTTAGGTAGCTTGCCATGGCACTACAAGAGGCTCAGACACGAGCAGCACAGTGTTCGATTTAACCAGTTATCTCAAGATCCTTCAGATATGTGCTATGAACATCAGGAAGTAAAACATTAGAGCACAAACTGCTATCAGGTTCAGGGCTTTTTCCTCCTGAAGTCCCAAAGCTGCCAGCGCTGCTAAGTGATCCTTGCATCTGTTACTAACATCTCAGAACTAACTGATCAAAGCACACATAGCTAAAACAAAATCACACTGCAACAGCCATGACAACACAGCCCCTGCGTTACGATACTGGGACAAGTACATTAATGCCTATTATTAAGGCACATAAGCTGAACCTGCTATCATAAAGTTAGAGCCTGATCCCAAGCAAAGCATGCTCCCAGATCCCAGTAACTTTAGGACATAGTTTGAGCTTTTTTCAGACTCATAAAAAGAGACAATTTTTTAAATAATAAACACCAGAAGTAAGAACACACTGATGAGGATGTTGGTTCCACAGCTACAAGTTTGAAACTTGGACAAGTAAAACAAGGACATAAAAAAATAGTACCAACAGAACAGTAAACACAGGCATCTCCAGTAAGTTTAAAAACTAATCTTTATACTGATGTGATAAAAGCCACTAAGCTGAGGTCTAAATTGTAATTTTAGAAATTTGCAAACCAACTGCTGTATGGGCAAGAGAAGTCTGAGACATGGAAAGGTTATGATAGACAAGCTATTGACAAATGCTAATTACCAATAAAATTGCCATGGAAATTTATAGGAATGTTGCCAGGTTGACAGGCAGCGTGTCTTTCTGGAGACAGAGAGAATGAGTTTATAGCTCTTATGAAACAGCATGCTGACTGGCTAAAACCACATTATTATAAAACTGCTTGCAAATTTAAGAACTATTTTGAAGAATTTCCCATTGTTATTTCTTCTGTGAAGTCCAGCAAGCTTTAATGTATCTTCCACAGCCAAACAGAATAACCCAATTTGAAATTAATTAGTATATTATTAATGCCAAATGTTCATGTTTATCTTCAACCTTCAAGCTGACACGATGTTCTAACACTCATTTTCACAGCAGCTCTGTATCTTCATATCCTGCAAAACCTAGGTAATTTATACATCAAAATACTCCTTTACAAAGCTGTTCTAGTTAGTCTTTACTCTGCCAGCCTAGATATTAGCCCTAACTAGTACTTTATTCAGTTAATACAAAGAAAATACAAAAAAAAAAACAACCCACAAAAAACCACTCAAAAAACTCAACCCAAAAATGTCATCCATACATTTCTGGATTACACTTATTTAAAAAAATACATACTTTTTTAGTTATTTCAGTTGGTCCAACTTTGTTACAAAAACCAAAACAAACAAAACCACCAAAACCCAAACACACACACCAAACAGACGTAACACTTTTAAACTACCTTAAAATTCTAATTTTTCTGTCAGACATGCTCTTCATCTTTCCTGGTTCCCACGCACACTAACCTGCCACAGTTTAATTAATTTATATTGCTCTATTACGATTATATATCCACATTTTAAAGAACACAGTTGGGTTTAAATAATCTCTTTTACATTATACATGTTAATGTTACACAATCAAATGTATGTTCTATGTTCATCAAATTTGTAATAAACTATGTGTGCGTGAAAGAAGAAACTAACAGCCAAATAGGCTTGCTTCTTTCTACTGCCAAATCCTTTTATCTTACAAAATTTGATGGCTACTTCTACAACCTGCAAGTTTAGAAGCTGCTGACAGTACAAGATCTTTAAAAAAAATAATTTTAACTGTTTTTGCAAGAAACTAATTGCCTTCTACATACTTGGAACTCAACAGGAAAATATGAACACAAAGTAGTTCTGCTGATGCTGGTTTTACCTCATTTTAAACATAATCGGATCACTTGTCAATGTATCACTCAAAATTTACTAAAGCTTTAGATTGTCAATACTTCCTACATGTCAGGCTGCGTGTTTAAGTTGTTTCCATGCTACCACTGCCTGCACTCAGTTTTGTGAGCTGTATTTCTCTGCGGTACCTTCTCCAACACAGCTTGTGCCCTCTGCAGCGTTACCCTCCATCACAAGGTATCACTATTCTGCGGTGGTATGTAAGTTCTGGAGTAGAAACAAAAGTAAGGTGGACAGTCAGAAGCAAGAGAAGAGAAAACAAAAAACAGCTGAGTTTTTCTAAGAAAGACATTTTTAGATTTACCATGTAGAACAAGGTTTTCAGGAAGTGGCTCATACCGGAAGCCGATGACCTCACAGCTTCTTATAAATACCACACAATTACAAAATGAAAGAGAGCAATATTTCTTGCTCCCACTTTCTCTCAACATTCACGTTAACTATTAACTCAATGCTTCCTAATTATGAAAGTCAAACTGTAGACAAAAAGAATAGGATTTTTACAGGTTTAAAATACACATCAATGCAACACTTGTGCTACTCCAAGCAGTGAAAGACCATGAAATCTTTAATGTCATAACCCTTCAATAATTTTTTTTGGTTTTGGGGTTTTTTTTAATATTTTTAATCTTAAGTCTATTGTGCAAACCCTAACAGGCAGATGATTACTTACCCCTTACATCTAAGCCAATCATCAAAACCCCTTGTATTCTTTAACAACTGTCCCCATCTTTTTCCTTCCATTTCCAAAACCTCTTGTCACTACTTCTTCTCCATCTGATCACCAACGTTACAACTCTTCTTATAAACCGCATCTTTCTTGTATAGCTTAAAAAAGATATTTCTATGTAGATTCCTACCAAGCACCTTACCAAGGACCAAGAAATACTGACTTTTCAACAAAGTGTCAAGTTACTCCAGCATAATTTATTTTTGATAAGCTAACTGCATTTTGTTTTCTTTATCATGTATTCAAGTGTCTCACTCTCTCCTAAGATTTCAGAAGTCTACTCAAGCCATACTAACAGCACGTATCGATTCAAGTCTCTTTTGGAGCTTATCAGTTCACTTGGACTTCAGTGCTTTAGCATCATTTGCTTTTACATCTGCCTCAGTTTCTAAACCATCATATCCATTAGTCATCCTGCCTTTTCCCCACATCCCTAGAAAAGACTGAACCAAATGTTACCATGCTATCACCTGCAATGACAACTTTGCTTCCCCATGCTATTTTTTTATTCAAATGACTGAAGAATCTTGTGATACTTATTTATCACTGTTTGACATGGCTTAATGTAGCTTGCAGGTTCTGTTTATCTTCCCATCTTTTAAAGCAGACTCTGTCCTTTCTCCATTCTTTATATTGTTTCTTCTTCAATGTACTTATGCAAACATTTGCATCTGAAGTCCTCACTATTTCTACCCAGCTAATACAGAAGTCTAACCACTCTTGTATCAGCTCTTACAGCACTGATTGAAAGAAACTCCCACCTCTCCTCTGCTCAGATTTGCAGGTTCTGTCTGGTTTACTTCACTGAGTTCACTAGCCCTGAGTGAGCTGAAATGCCTTCAGAAATAACTGGACCTCACCATCTGCTTTTTAAATCCGCCAATGTATTCTGGGACAGGTTTTAAACATCAGTAAAAGAGAACACACAAAAATCCAACTTTTTGCAGTACATGAACTGCACCAAGACCTCCACACGTAACTATTCCTGATCTTTGTTGATGGATAGGTGTAGATGCTTAGAATTATAAACTTACCAGTTAGTTCTGGTGGGGTTTTTTTAATTAGTAATCTTGGCTTTTGTTGACAGCTTTTGATAAAACAGAGTTAGGAAAGGAGAACCGGGATACTGTACAAAAAGAACTGGATAACCCATAGACTTGAATAATAGAAGTGGGATGAATTTCAACAGCAGAAGATGCACAGTCACATACCTGGTTATAATATATATTCGCACCAGCTAAATGGCTCCTTAATTTTGAAACTATGAAGGAAGAAAAGGCCTAGCCCATCACAAAGTGACCATGGGTCAGAGTGACATAAAGCAACTGCGTCCCCAATTTAAGGCTGCCTGGAAAATTCATCCAATTATCGCATGTGCCCTGTTTAAGAAAGACTGATTCAGACTTGAGTATGAGAAGAAAGGTGCTTTCAGATAGCAGAAGTGGCAACAGATTGTAACTTCTACCTTTCAACTGAGAGTTCAGTAGCCAGAGTGCATAGACCTGGTCCACTTCACCCTAAGTTTAAAAAGAAACAAGAAAAAAGGCGGGGGGGGTGGGGGGGGTGGGAAAGAAAAGAGGACGTAGTCTGACCAGTAGCAGTGATCATAGACCAAGAACTGTGACCTCTCAGCCAAGACCAGTGACAGTATCTAGACCACAAGTAGAAAAGAGCAGAAGAGGAACACCGGTGTAAATGGAGACAAAGTGGTTGCTTGTTCATGCTGCCTCCCAGCAACGATGGATGCCTGCCTGCACGAGCTCCTGCTCTGTTAATCTCTGCTCCACCAGTGGTTTATGTTAAACTGTTCAACTGCAGGAGCCAGCTGAACGAAGCAAAGAGAAGAAGCACCTCAGCCTCCACACTAGTCTCAGCTGGGAAATCAGACAACAGCACCAGTTCCAAAATGAAAGGCAGGACCATGAAGTTTCTGAGGCAGGAAATGGAGGACAATTCAAGCAGTCATTTCATGCAGTCTCAGCTGCGGAGCAGCAGCTAACAACAGCAAGATGATTAAGAATAGTTTCTTAAACCATGTTTCTGCTTTGATGAATGATTCCAACTGCACTACACATCAAAGCCCAGCACAGCAAGCTAACTCACCACAGACTTCAGATGTTCTGGAGGATATTAAGAGATGCTAAGGGACACAGCGTCCCATGCTGTTTTAACAGTGTGGGCAGCAGGCAAACTAAGGTGCAAATCCAGCTCAGATCTGAGCTGAGTATGCAGAGCAGGCACACCTTAGGATGATCAGAAGAATGGAAAAATCAATACTATGAACATAGACTAGAAGTTTTGTTTGGTTACTTGACTGAAAAAATACTGAGTGATATAATTCCCGGTCATAAAAGTACTAGAGAGGAATAAACATAAGCAAAGAGAGCTGCATAAGGCAAAGCCTGGAATTATCATTTTTAAAAGTGTGTATGAAATAGCCCTTCAAAATGTCAGGCTGGCAATTCAAAGACTTTCTAGACCCTGGATGCTCCGATAGTTACAACCTTTCTTCTAACTCTCATAATGTAAGTAAAACAACCTGTCCTTAAGATGTGGTTTGCTAACTTTAAGTACAAATTATATAGCAATTATACAACATCAGGCTTCCTGTACCAAGTGGCAAGACTGAGAAACCCAGGAAGCCATTTTCAGTTCCGTATTTTTCCTTGAAGTTACCAGTAGTATTCTACTGTAATAGATAAATTACAGTATTCTACTGTAATAAGAGTAAAAAACTGTAATAAATTCTGCAGTAGTATCACAAACACCATCAGCAGTAAATATCTTAGACCATGAAATAAAGAAAAAAGGATTATCAAATACTGAAGAAATAATGAACTGACCCAATCAAGAAGTTCTGCTATCTGAAATGACCCCTTCAGCAATGAAACAATAGACAACAACTGTAGCACCATCCTTCAGAAAGGATGTTCCACCTTCGCCTAAACAGATACTCTAGTTTTCTGATTGTAAAGAAATATCTTACAGAAAACAGAAGAACATACTTAATAATGCAAGAAGAAAGGGAAATGATCACTACCTATTAATGGAATACCTTAGTGAGGACAAGCATGTGTGGACAATGATTCTTCATGACTTTTTCAAGTCCAAATTATCCATAATAACATCCACTATGGCAACTCACTTGTTACTTCATCACTCCCAAGTACACCCCACTGCTACTGAGCAAGTCAGAGCACCTCTAGCAGCTGAACCCCAAACACATTATAATCAACACTGACACTTAAAATAAGTGTCACGCATGCAGTAGGGCAACGTAATCTCGCTGAAGTCCTAATCTAGACTAATGCAGAAGTATTAAGGTGCCTGGTAATTTTATGGGCATACAGCCTAAAAGATTTATTTAGTAGCTAGCAGTCCTGGAGGAATTTCTACACTGGTAATAAGTCAAACCTGAATACCCCAAATCATGATAATTAAAGGTCTGAACAAATCCTTTAAGAGAAAATAACCATAGTTACAAATGCATGGTAATGAGTCATGTAAAACGAAAAACAAAATATTTCCAGTATGTGAGCCAGATGACTGCTGGACCACATCAGTTTATGGTAAAACACAAGAACAGATTTTTAAACATTTGAAGATAAGCTCTTCAAAAGCCAGCATTATCCTGGGCCAAGACATTAATCTAGTAGTAGCACAATGACATATCTTACCATGAAATCTAAATTTAAGATTCCTGTTTTATTCCTGAACTAACTTCTGCCCCGGCGCTCCAGGAGCTTGACATCTCTGAAGTTAATTCCTCCAACAATTGAATGGTTCTTTCAAAAAAAGGCACCGACCCTTCTCTATTTACATGATCAGGTCAAACATCAGTGCTGGTAAGAAAGGGCAATAAGCAAATAAAACAGGAAGCATGCCCAGTCACTCGGGTTGTGGGAGATCCAAGTAGAAATTCAACACGTAGGAAAATGGGCTAGCAAAGGTGACAGCCTCAGATACTGCTATCTTGTCATGTAGCTGAGTATGGGAAGGCACACCTTCCTGTGTGGATACACCGCTACCTTTCCCACCCAAGAAGGAGGTACTATAATAAAGAGCTTATAAAATTCAATCAATAGGCCTCTTAAGTTAGCAAGTAAGAATACGTACCAGGACCACGAATTACTAATAACTAGATGAAATATAGGAGAGTTCTACGAATTGTTCAAATCTGATTTTTATGTACAGAGGAAACTAGAACCTTGCCTATTCTGGTCTCTCTCTGTTGGTCATCTGTCTCTTTTTTCACAGTCCCCGATTTTTAATCTTATCTAGTCCAGGCTTCTGCGCTTCTATGCTTTCAGTCTTCTTTCAGGAACAACTGCCCACAGGCAGCACTCTGCTTACTTGCTGCCTCCTCTGCCGTGCCCTCTTTGCTGATGACGCTGATCCACATACACCCAACACCCCAGCCAGGGAAGTTGACTGCAAATATATCTCAAGGCAGTTTGAGCTAGCCCCTTCCCCTGCAGAGCCAGGGAATGCCAGTCCCTGTTGCCCAGGTTATTGGAAGACTTGTTCGCTGCAGTCCCAGCCTTTGTTATTTATAACACTCACCAGAGATGAAGAACTTAGCAGCAGAATTGCTAATACAAACAACTTGAATCCTGAGCTACCAGTGAAGCTGGTTAACATAATGCAATACTTAAATATGCTCTTATAAACCACAGGAGGGACTCAGCAGTAGACAGTACTATTAATGTAAATATTATTTAACAGAAACCTTGAGAGGCACAGAATGTAGAAGTAGAGGGGTCAGCTGAGTAGCCACTAGCTGAAAAACACACATTTTTACAATCTTCATCCATTTTAAACTAAAATAATGCTAGCAGGAAAAACTGGATTCCGAAGTCAACTCTGGAGGAGACACTGCTACAAAGTCAGTCTTAAAAGCAAGTATCCTGAGAACCTCCATCCATCCAGCACACACAGCGGAGATGCCACGGAAACACACAGCCTACAACCACAACATGTGAAGTCACTTACTCACAGGCCCCAGTCTACAGAAAAAACCAGGTATGACTATCCCACTCCTCACTCAAGATATGTTCAAGCTATGAGCCATACAGCTGCAATCCGCATGAGAATTATCTTAAGCACTACTAAGAGTGCAAGATGGATTTTGCAGCCATCTTCATGCTTTGGAGACCTGGTGGCAGTGAAGGGCAGGAAGAGCAGAAAATGCGCATTACAACAGAGTCTGACCACAACCTAACGCTGTAATAGACAGAACGGGATGCCATGTAAGGCCCACCACTCACAGCAAGGATAGAGTGGATGAAGAGGACCTACCTATTGCTGCTCCCCCTTGCTTGTATATCTACTCTCTTGTAGATTCTTCCTTTACATTTCCAGAACCACCAAACCACAAACATAACCTGGCATTCAGCAAAGTCTCCCGCCTTTTCCTGCGGGAAAAGGCAGAAAAACAACTGAAGAAAACAGAAATCATGAATGCCACTTGCAAGAACAGAATGGACTTCTTCACCCCAACTTTTGTTTCCCTCAAGGCAGCAGCAGACTGAAAGGTAAAACCTAGTATAGATACTGATAGCAGGCACAACCATAAAGGAACATTCTCAAAGATGGGATGAATGGAAATATCCTGAAGTGAGGAAGAATCATTCCAAGGGCTTTCAAAAACATTAAGCATTTCTGCCCACATTACTAAAAAGAACAATGAACAGTTAACAACAACGGTTAAGGGCTTTGCAAAGATTTACACAAGTATGAAAATTAAATAAGCTGAGCATAGTTTACCCAGCACAAACTTTGCAAGCCAGAGGAGATAGGAGTTTATACGGTAACATTAGAGATATACAATAATTAATGTTGACATAGCCACCAAAGAGACTGCATCTGAAAGTCTCAGAGCCGACTTCCAGTTTCAATCTACCCAGGAATTTTTCTAAAGTACCAGAATAAGAAAAAAATAAATTACAGTCCTTGTCTATTAGGAATTGTATGCACATCACAAACCTGTTCTTCAAAGTAGATCTCATATACTTTGGGTAAATACAGTTTTTTCACAGTAACTGATCTTGTAAGAAACTGCCAGAAGACGCATTACTACTTTATCAACCAATAGCATCTGGAACAGAATCGAACCTGTTCATGATAACAGGAGTACTTTGTAGTTTCAAAGGAAAACATCAACGAAAGGGAAAAATACAACCAGGTACATCCTACAGAGACTATGACCAGGATAACATTAGACATGACAAACTATTTATAATATTTACCTGATCCAGTAACTAGAGAATAATCTTACATAAACCTTCTGAAAAAGTAACTTCACCCACAGGAACATGAAGTTTGCTTTACAGGAAAGAGCTTGTTTTTCAAACCAGTGGTCTTTAAATTACAGGGGCATGCAATACATGCTGAAAAGGGGGAAGGGCATGAAGAAGTGAAGAACTGCTGCTTTAGAACAAAATAAGGGCTATAAATGAACATAACTGCTAGCTGCAGATACAGCACATGCAAAACACAAGGGAGAGAAAAAGAGGCATTTACGCTGAAGGACAGTGTTTGTACAATAAATGAATGTAAGCTGGCTGTGAACTATACCTGCACTAGAACTGAGAACCAGCTTTCTAAAAAAAAAAAATCAAGTGAAATATGACAGTGGAACCACCTTTGTAGAGAAGCAATGAGGGTTTCAATTTAGAGCCTGGGAACTGTTGCACGAATCGTACTGCACATTTGCTCGCAGTAGTGGAGGACTAGAACCTGCCATCCAGGCTGCCCCATTGAGAATTTGTTTTCCATGCTTCTGTAATTGAAAGAGCACTCTGAACAGATGCTTCTCTCCCATCACAATGCTAGGAGCCTGGGTTAACCTATCACACATCTCTACTAGCATTTTCCCCCACTATATTATGCGATTTTGGTCTCCAGTACAAATTATTACTGCTTATAGATATCACTCATTCATTACCGAAGTGATACTGCTTCTGAGTAATTCAGCTTTACTCAGTAACATTTCAATTCACAAGTCATGGTTACTTCTCCCCGGTCACCATCTCTGACTTTTTTCTCTCCGATATTCGGCAAGGACTTCCTCACAAACACCAACAATTTCATTAACAAGAAGAACTGGGAGAACAGAGGTTCCCACTAAACTCCCACTGCAGCAGTATAGCTGAACTGTGCCCTCGTTAACTCCCTTTAACCTCAACACCAGTAATAGATGAAAACTGCAGTTTCTTTAAAACCGAGGCAGCAGCATTTCCCTAAGCCACAAAAAACAAACCACCCCCCTCCCAAGAAAAACCCCAACAACAAAAAACACCACCAAACCCAAAACAAAACAAAAACACCAAACAGTTGTGCTATGCTACATGCTTATCGAAACAGGAGATACATTTGGTGTTAAGTGAAACCACATATATTAAGTTGGTCCGACCTCGCTCCTGTTCCATGTTGTGTGAACATTATTCAAATTTCAAGTGTCTTTTACATTCAAATTACTGATTTCTAGATCAGTATTGTTTTATGGGCATCTTTGGATTACCAAAACCTGACAGGGCTAACAATCTAAAGATTAAAGCCATTTTACTACTTTTTTTTTTTTTTTTTTTTTATGGTAAGGGCACACAATTCTCTGTCAAAGCTACCAGAATGAGTTGTGGTTCCAAGACAATAATCTTTGGAGAAGTAGCAGATCCCATAACGCTGGATGCACTGTTCAGCTTTCTGTTTACACACAGAACCACAGGCTTCACGAACAGATGCCCACGGACATTGATAAGAGGAGGAGGAATGGGACGATCTGGCTTGAAAAGGGGCCACTGCTACAGCTCTAGAAGAAAGACGGTGTCTTTGAGCTTGATCAGAGCAGGAAGCCGGAGAGAAACAAGCGAGGAAGGGAGCTCCATCCCAGCGCCCGCAGGCAGCTGCCGAGCGCTGCGGCGGCCGCGCACAGCGCTGCGCTGCCGCTCTCAGCCGGCAGGGGGCGACGGCAGCCCCGCGGCGCCCC